>OY755044.1:57486107-57934943 GCA_963576565.1 Aspidapion aeneum | reverse complement strand
TGATTTTGTTTGTTACGCTATGGCCCCAGCCCTTAAAAAAACGTTTTGTAGATAGTAAAAATTGTATGTCTTTAAATACCTACTTATAATCATTTAACTTAGATTAACTTAGATTAAACGACATTTTATTTTTTCAAAATATCTGAAAATAATGTGAAAATCCGGGTCACGTGATCTTAGTTAAATTTTCTCAATCAATTGCCCCCGGTATATGGGGGTGGCGTTTCAGTCAGGAGGTTGATGGCTCTTGTCTGATTGGTGTCCTGCAGCAAATATAAAATTGAGCACGTTTTTGTAAATTCTAATAGATCTCTTCTATAAAAACTAGTTGAAACATTATTTCTGTTCATATGCAAGATTTTTTTTAAATCTTCAAACGTATCTTGTTAGATTTTTGATTTTCTTTTGTACATTTCCAAAAAATACAAAAATCGAAACAATTTCACTACAGTTTTCTATAATACAACTAAGCTACTGAAATGCCAAACATTGTTTTGAAATATTTGTTGTGTTTTAGCCATCACTTTTTTTTTATTTTTTGAATAAAATGATTTCGCGAAAAACTGCTAAGATACGTTTGTTAAAAATGCTTTAAAAAAACTACCCCTCAAAATTTCGACGCGTTCCGCTTTCTCGTTTTCTATTTCTATTAGAACAAAGATTTGGCCAAAAAACGCGATATCAGTGTTGTCAAATGGTAAGTTTTTGGACGAAGTTTGCCCCCTTAATATGTTATTAATTCAGTTTATGTGATATCTTCGACAAAATGAGTAATAGAAGTTGTAACATAACACCCCGGTAGCGGGACCAAGTCGACTGTCAAAATAATTATTTTTAAGTCAAAATATTTCACTAAGGTTGTGGCTGCATATTAAACAGTTGTCCCAAAACCAAATTCTGTACTTGAAACAATAAAACAAAATATTAAATTAATCACCATCATTAATTTTGCTGACTGACTCTGAAGTACTACTAGAATGACCAAGTGGTGATTAGTTGATGAAAGAATGATTATGCAAATCACTTTGCTAGCATCAATTTTTTTGCTCAGTTTGCAATAATATCAATGACTAATTGGTATTAATTCACTAAGGGAATGACTAAATCTGTGACTAGAAGGATTCAAATTGATAACTTAAACAAAGACAAGAAGCTCGAAAGTTCATCACCAAATATAATCCAACGTAGAGTTTTATATCCACACACTTTCAAAAACTATACTCTCAATTGATTAAACTCGTGCAACAAAATTTAGTGAAAAATTTATATCCGAGGATTTTCCACTAGAACCTTTTTAGTGTTCAGTGTCTGATTCCACTATTGAAAGCATTTATCAAAGTTTAGCTCGTATATTCAAGATACGGAATTTAAAAACAAAAAGTGCGGCATTTGCTTTTTTTTATTTTATCGCAGAAACCTAAATTTTTACGACAAAACCTATTGAGACAAGAGATATAAATTATCTTTTAAATGAGGTGGATGCGATTCGGTTAAGGAATGAAGATGCTTTTTGTGTACAAATTAAGGAAAAATATAGCGACGACATATTAAGGTTCCAACCGAGTTCCATGCTAAATGCATTGAAGACATGTTGCCTATAACGACATCGCATATAATCACGTACTTATATAGACCAAGAATTTAACTTAAATTGGTCCAAGTAATCGGTTATAACGACTAGCGATATCGCATGCAAGGACGAACTGTAGCAATTGTGTGCCGAAGTTCGGAGAATCTCTTTCAGTAGTGTGTCGTGGATAAAAGGGCGTGGGGGGTTTTGGCGAAGACCTTAAGGGGCGCAAACCACTACATGTAAACTTAAAAATTGAACGACTGAAATACAACTTTATGCAAATATCGTTGTCGTTGAGCATATTCATCTACTAATATATTTTTTTGTGATATACTGTAATGATTATGTTATTTACTCCGAATCAATGTTAGAGAAATAACAGATATATTGATAATGTCGCCGGATGACGATGATGTAACCTGAGACTTATCTTAAAGAGCTAAGGGCACCATTTGTTTTTGCGTTAAATTTAGTTTTTCTATTTTTTCTCAAAGGACGCCAGGGGCGCCAAGCGCAGAAGGGTGGGAGGGGGGTGGGCGTTCGCCCCCCTCCCTGGCCCCATATACGACACGCCACTGCGGTTCATGCGAATCGGCATTTGGTCTTTTATAAACGTCTGTTACTTTTATTGTATTAAAGCTATTGATGTGGTGTGCTTTTGTGTTTACATAATCTAAGCTGCTGAATCTAAGATGTATAAATTAAACGCCATGTCTAAACCAAAAGCTTTAACAGTTGAGGAAAAAGCTCATCATTTTTTATACAAAGGTACATTAAGTACACTGAGAGAAGAATTTTGTAACAATAACAATCATTTCGTAACTGTTACCAAATGCGTTGCCCATATTTGGCTTATTAGATATTTGTTTGCAGGTAACAATTCATAAATTTCAACAATTGAAACAAATATTTGTTAATAAAAACAAAATCGTCTGGTAATAGTTAAAAAAAGCTACATTAAGCACTAATATATTGTTAGTATTTAAAAATATATGTGAGTTTAATTATTAGTATACTGTATATTTATTATAAGGATCATTCTTATTTAATATTAAATTAATTAATATTAATTATGGGTTATTATATAATTAGTAGCTGTAATTATATTTAGTTATTTTGCATTAATAAGGTATTTGTAGGTTTCACGTTCTGTTAAATATACATTTTAAAACTTCCCACCCCAGATTTCTCGAAAATGATTTAAAAAAAAAGCAAAAACACGTCAATTAATTTATTAACTAGGACACATTTTGGCTATCTTAGAATTTTTGTAGTACACACCCCCTTTGAGTGGTACATTTTACCCCTATATTTTGAATATGGAACGTGGGTCAAGTGACACTTTTTTTTGAAGGTTTCTTAAATATCTTTACAAAGGTGTAAGAATTTTGAATATCTATTAATTTGTTTTTGACATATTCACTTATTTTTTCATAGGGGGTGTGTACTACCAAAACTATAAGATAGCCAAAATGTGTCCTCCTTAATAAATTAATTGACATGTTTTTACTTTTTCTCAAAAAAAAAATCATTTTCGAGAAATCTGGGTTGGGAAGTTTTAAAATAAACACCCTGTATATTTCTATAGGGTTAATGGAAATAAGGACACCAATTTTGATCACACACCTGTATTTTTTTGCGACATTTGGACGATTCATTTTCGTCTTCCTCGGGCTACACACCTTGGCCTTAGGAAGACGAAAATGAATCATCGAAAAGAAATAAAGTTGTGTGATCAAAATTGGTGTCTTTTTTCCCATTAACCCTATAGAAATGAATAAGGTATAGAATAATAAGAGATTTTTAATAATAATAAAAAGCAAGTTGTTTTGATGAAAAATATTTATTTGTATTTTATTATAAAAATAAAAAGATCATGGATCTTTTTAAACCTGTGGAGTCAAATTTTTTTACGGTGGCTGGTAATCTTTGTTTTTTTTGCAAAGGTTGGTTAATGAGATATACGCACGTTTGTTCCACGTGAGATGCACACAAAATTTTGTCAAAACTGACATAAACCGATTTTACCTCATTATAAGTTAGGGACTCCACCATTATAAAAGGCAGCATGGGTAGCCCGTGTTTTTTAAAAATGTTTTTCCTTTGTTCAATTACTTCCTCCACCTCCAAGTCAGTGCTGACCTAAAAAAGAAAATAAATTTTATATATTTGTAAGTTTAATACAGAACCAGTGGCGTATATAAGGGGGGCCTGGGCCCCCCCTCATAGTTAATTTTTTTTAGATATTTTCCACATATTTTATGAATATAAACATAAAATAGCCTAAAATACGGCCTCATAAGGTCTCGCCCCCCCCCGAAACCGTCTCGATCCCCCTCCGAAATTTTTTTCTATATACGCCACTGTACAGAACATTAAACGTTTGCTTTAAGTTAAAAGGTTTAAACTTCACATTTTCATACTAAAGGCTATTTGCTTAAAAATCTTTAATAATTAATTCAAAGAATTGAAGCCATGATTCAAATGACATCAAATTCAAAATTATTAAAATCACAAAATACAAATATAAAGCATTCTAAAAAAAAATAATAAATAACACTTACTATTCTTACTGCCCTTTAAATAGGATAGTTTTTGTGATTTCTAATAGGATCTGTTATTGTGGAAGACCAATCAGCAAGATGCATGTTTTTAACCAACAAGCCAGTGTTTTCATCTTTAACCGGAAATCTGAAAAAAAAGGAGTATGAATTTTATATTAAAAATAAATAAAGCCTATGCCTCTGGATACTTGTCGTCAATTAGCACACATAAATCAGTTAATTATAAATGAATCCTATTTACTGTTTGTTTATAAAGCAATCAGTTTCGACAGAACAAAAAGTTTAAGGCAATATACAATGAATACAACGTTCTTTTTTCTTGAAGCTATATTTCTACCTCTAAATATTTACCTTTAAAACGTTACTCCTGATGACTTTTTATTCACTTCGACTCTTGCGCAACTCAAAGCTTAACAAAATACCATTATGATGCCATAAAAATACCCGCGTATTTAGGTTCGTATTAGTACAAAATCACAAAAACTAAACCTTGTTTGGTCAATGTTTGGCCAAAACATGGCGTCCCCTTGATTTTTGGGCTCACTGTCAGCAAGGGTCTGTAATACAATGCTCCGCGTCAGCGGCACACATGGACAAAATATCAACCGAAACGACACGATCAACGCGCGACAAGACCCGAGCTGAGCTGGTAAAAAGTTATATTGCTCGATAATATCGCTTGTTAATAGTAACCAATTCATTGTTTTACGAAGTAATTAATAGAAACCAATTCAGACCGTTATAATAACAAAATCCCACCATAACATTATACAAAAAATGTTTGTTATAATGAACAAAGAAATATTTGCCAATATTAAGAGTATATTTATATTTGGTAAATTTTAAGTATTAATAACAAAGACGTTCTGTTACCGTAAAAGAAAGAGTGTTTTGGTTATGGTTAATATAAGGCAATTAATATTTAAGAAAACATCAAATTAATAAAGAAACAAATGAGTAGTTTAGTTGTGGAGGTTCTATACCAAATGGTAACATGCCATCCACTTCTGTGTGTCTGTATGTCTGTCTGTCTGCTGCTCAAGAAGTGAACTTGGTATGACCTTCGGGCTAAAAGAAGCGTACAAGAAGTTGTCAGCAATGACGTACCAACCAGAGGCTGTTGAAAGGCCCTATTGGTCAATGAGTTAGGTGCCAATGCGAGAGTAGGTAAAATGAGGTGGTTTTTTTAGTAAGCTAGCCACTTTACTCGCTTAGCCTGGGCTGTTGAAAGGCCCTATTGGTCAATGAGTTAATGAGGGAGTAGGTAAAATGAAGTGTTTTTTTTTAGTAAGATAGCTACTTCACTAGCTTCGCCTGGTCTAGGTAAGCACTAGCTTCGCCTGGTCTAGGTAAGTCTTAATGTGAAAAAGGCCTTAGTTAGGTAATTGTTGGTTAAAAAATTAAATAATTTCTAAAAATATTTGTTAAAATTATTCGGGATAGCTTGTGTATCTCTTATCGTTGTTTATGCAGTTATAGGATAACCTTAGTGACCCCGCACACGTTCCCGTTTTATCTAATACAGCTGGTTATTTATGCTGTACAGGAAGTCTCAAAGTAAATAATTCTAAAATAAAAACTAAAAGTATGTTTTAATTATATATTTTTATTCATATGTATCATATAAACCACACTCATCTCGACCATCAAATTTAAAAATAATTGATTGAAGATGTTTTTTCACGTCATAGTTTGGATATATTTTCGTATATTCCAGCGCTGCCTCTGTTAATTTACGTTTCCATCTTGTAGGTAATAATGCGTATAATGTTGGTAGTTTTTCCTCAATGATGTACCTGCATGAATCAAACCCAAAATATATCCATTCTGCTAACCATTTATAAATATTTTCATAACTTTTCTCTTCTAAAAGTCCTAAAAATATTTTCTTGGTTTTTTCCTGGACTTGTATTTCTGCAAATATCACACAAATATGAAGCAATTTTGTTGCCTGTGCTTATTTTAACTATGTCTACTCTTCCACATTTATCACAGCGAAAATTATGATAAATTGATGGTGGTTGGGAACATTTTCTCATTTCACACGCACAACCTATCGCTACGACAGACACAGTAAAACTGATTTATCTAAAATTGTAGATGTAGATAAAGGATTATTTCATCTATGCTAAAACTATTGAACCTACTGCGTTGGTTATTTTATAGTCAACCGTTGAACAGTGTAGATCATCAAAACTTAGTGTTTTTGTTTTCAACCAAATACAATGTTACCAACCTATGAGTGGATTAAACCAAGAATAAAAAAAAAACCCGTTGCATCTATTGTGCCAAAGGAAATCCACATCGACCTGCTGATTGGATTGTAACAAAACACAGCTCTTGTGAACAGAAGAAAAACGACGAAGAAAAAAATATATTCAACAAGGCTATCGTGGTTAAAAAGAAGTATCAAAGGTCAAAGGTTACTTTTATTTCAACCTATAAATAGAGGGATTTATAAGTTGAAACTCTTACTTTCAGAAAGAACGCTTTTAAAGATGGTTGAAAATAATAGTATTAATAAAGTGTGGGATGAGATCTCTGCGTCACCAGTTATTACAGAGGACTTTATTGGATGGTTTTGTGACCATGTGAACTGGGAAGTCATTTGTCGCAAACAAAGATTATGTTATATGTTTATGGCGACCTATATTAATAAGATGCATTGGCCCAATGTGTCTAGATATCAAAATTTAAGCGAAGCTTTTATGCGTATGTTTAAAAGCGAACTCTATTGGCCTTTTCTTTGTCGTTATCAACGGATGTCTGAAAATTTTATAAGAGAAAATGTATGGCGCATTGACTGGGAATACTTATTAAAGTATCAAACACATCTCTCTCCAGAGTTGTTTGAAGAGATGCGTCAAAAACATATTAAACCCGAAGAGGGGAGAATTTATGAAGAGGAGCAAATGGAAGAGTCAACTAATATTCGAAATGGGAAGAAACAGTTAAATGGTACTTCAAAGCTGTATAATAACCCATCAAATTTTAGAATATCATCAATGGGTGGCTCATTTTAGTTATTTAGTAACTGCTATAATTAGAGAGTGGTTGTTCCCATTAAATATGTATTCTAAATGTAATTATATTTTAAGAAAATTAGTAAATAAAATACACCAATAAGTTTTATGTTTTTCTTTATTTAGTACTAAGCAACATTACTTTTATCTATCCAGCTATTATGTTTGTTATCAAATCCTAACCACTTTACAAACACCTTATTTTTGGCGCGTTTTAAAATTTTTTCTACTAAATATATATCAGGATATTTTACTTTTTGTAGCTGAAGCTCATAGAATCCTCCCTTAATTTCATTTTTGCTAGCATCCTCCAATAGGTATGTTACTGGGTTGGTGAGCTGAATTTTCTTAACAGTAAAAATTTCAGTGGACCAATTCGGCATATATTTTTTATCAAACACACCTCGTATTTTTGAAATGCGAACATAGTCACCAACCTTGTATTTTGGTTTAAATGTCATCTTTATATGGTTATAAACCGTTTTGAGCAGTAGTTTTTTATGTCTTTTTCGCACTTCTGAGGGTTTCATCTTTATAGTTCGATGTTTCCGATTGTTATAAATTCGAACAATTTTCGGAAGTATATCATACCATTTGTAAGATCCTTGATAGTTAAATTCTTTCCACATTAGGTTTTTAAGGGTTCGGTTTACCCTCTCAACAATTTGAGCCTTTTTTTTCACTAAATGAACTATAGTGTTTGATATTGTATCTTTTCAACCCATGATCGGTTTGAAGATGAAGTGGCACCTGTTCCTTAAACACTTTTTCCATCGCTTTAGACACTTCTTCTCCAGTTTTTGTTTTTAATGGATAGGCCCAAACATATTTTGAGAAACAAGTAATAACCACTAAAATGTATTTAAAACCTTTGTTTTCGTTTGCGTACGGTATCATCTCCACAAGATCTGCTTGAAATAGATCATTTAGTGATTTCACAATCACTCTACGCCGTAAAAAATTAATTCTAGCCGGTTTGTGTATTTCACTAACTACTTCTCGTTTAACATCTGTAATAAAATTATTAACCATCTCTCTTCTCAATAATAATAGCTTCTTGAAGCTCCTCAACTATAGCATAGATTTCGTTTGTGTGGCCTGTGTTGCCAGCTGTCTGAGATGCTAATAATAAACGTAACCGTTCTACAAGTTCATTGGGATTATCCCAGTACACGTACTCTATAGGACTATCGGAGTACTCCATCTCCTCCTCTAGATTTCCACCTTTATATATGTCACTAAACAGCTTCTTAAATTTGGTTGAGTAGCTATCGGGGATCACATCTCCAGAGGCCTTATGATGTTTTCTGTTTGCATAGGTATGTTCAATGATGTCTCTAAAGGCGTCTGCATCATCTTGGGTATACTTTGTAGGCATATTTTTTCGAAAGAGTAATTTGTACAAACGGTGTGTACCTTTATAGCGTTTACCTTTTATAATTAAATCAGCTCCATCAAAATCAATTTTCGAATCACCAATATAAAAATTGTCAATATCATCTCGCCTTACACGAAACTTGGAAAAATAATTTTGTGAGTCAGAAGGCACGGTGGATGGATCATCTAAAAATTCTTTAATATAACTTGCAAGTGAAGGATGAAACTGACTGTAGTAGTAATTCTCAGATTTATTCATCAAGTCTCTAAGTCGTCCGTTTTCAAACTCTTCTTGCTTTTTGGCCTCATTCTGTGTAAAGTTCTCTGCTGCATCTTTTAACACTGCTTTTCTCAAAACCACTTGTGGTGGGCTTATTAAGTTTTTTAGCACTTAAAGAAAAATTTAATTTTCGTTTAGCTCTCTTTTCGGTTGTCGGTGTTGTAGGATTTGGATTTCGAGGAGTTGACTGGAATAAGTCTTGCATGTAAACACTTGGTTCATGCATCTGTTTTTCATCTTCTTCTGCACTGTTATTATCAAGTTCTTCCTGTTTTTCTTGTTGTTGTTTTTCGTTTTCTTGCTTGATTTTTTGAGGAGTTCTGGGTGATAATGAAGGTATATTGACCAGTTTCGGAGGCTTTTTATCGGTTAAACTAGATTCAATATTTTCCAAGTGTTTTGTAATGGGTTGAAATAGGTTAGCCTGTGAAATCTGACCCTGTTTTAACAAATTTAATTTCTCACGTATTATTTTTCTTTTAGAAATAAAAGTTTTTTTCACCACTAACCATTTTTATGTTTTCTTCTGACATTTTTATCTATGTTATCTCTACAGGTGCGTTATAACTATTAACACTAAGAAGTATTTGAATCTAAAGATATATAAAGTTATCAAAACGATACCGATATCTTCCCTTATCAATATCACAATCTTTAAAAATGTCAAAAAATCATACGGTTTTTTCCAGCAGTATGCACACATCTTTTGGAATTCATCAAATGTCATATCAGTGCCAATATGGTTGGTGTATATATGTTTTATATTTAGTAAATCTTGTTTGAATAAAATTAAAACGTTGGCATTGTCTCTTATTAAATGTTTAGGTATTTTTGCATATGTTTGAGAGAGATAGAAACTGTCATTATTATTATGTCGACCCATACTAAAGTAGTCACGCATCACATCTTGTTTATCGCAGGCTACGTCATCAAATATAAAAATGGAAAACGGATTTGCTTCTGATGGAGAAATTATATTTTCGCCACTGTTGTAAGCATAGTAGCCTATTTCTTTAATGGGTTTTAATAGATTCTCTAAATATAAATACTTTGGCTGGTATAGACTTTTTGAATACACATACACATTTTTAAACTTTAAACCGTTTGAATGTTCCAAAAGGCTCAATCAATATAAGGTTGGTTTTTCCACAGTTTGATGGGCCCACAATAAGACATCTAATAGATGATGGAAACAGGAAACCATTTAACTTCTAAACGCACTTTTTGTTTAACAATCTTTTTCATTTTCTATAGAAATATTATGTCAACTTAACACTGTTGAACTGGTAATGTATAAAAAAAAATAAAGACCCTGGTTTTTATTTAGTCTTAAGTGAAACGCTATGAAGTACTATGTTAGTTGAAACGTTAAAGGGCAAGGGTTGTTAAACAGTGCTATAAATAATCTGCCCTTCGAAATGCATATCCCAGGATTTTCTTATTGTGGACCTGGGACTAAGCTAGAGAAACGTTTAGCCAGAGGAGATAAAGGTATTAACCAGCTTGATAGGGCATGCAAACATCATGACATTTCCTATTCAACTAATGTGGAGTTGACCGACCGTCATGAGGCAGATAAAGTTTTAATGAGAAAAGCTTTAGAACGGATGCGAGCAACGGATTCAGGCTTGTATGAAAAACTGGCTGCTTCTGGTGTGGCTGCTGCTATGGGTACCAAGCTAAAGCTAGGGATGGGTACGGTAAATAATTTAGTGATCAAGTGTCACGTTTAAAGGCAGTGCGTAAGTGTCTAAATATGATTCAACCTGGGATAAAGATGACAAAAAATTATTTAGGCTCTCTTGAAACTCTAGAGGGTCAAATTAAAAATCCATCACAAACAACGAGAAAATCGTCATCATCCAAACCAAGAAAACCACGGTTAAAAAAAATATAATAAGATGAACCTGAAACAGAAGCTATGGAAACTAATTCACCCCCTTTACATAAAGAAACAAAATTGTTAAGAGTCAAAAGAAAGAGAAAGTTAAGCGACTCGGTGGATATTCCTTTTAAATTACCAAAAATCGACACAACTGTTGTTTTGAGTGAAGGACCATTGGAGCAGAAGTCACTAAAGCGGAGACTAAGCATTGATAGCGAAGAAAATGACAATATGCATAGCAACATTAAAAAACCAAAAGTTATATAAATCTTAAACACCTTCAAACACACATATCAGTTTCTTTCATTCCTGTATAAACTTTCAAGGTAGTAACATCATTCTTAAAAAATGAGTAAAACGAGAAAATCAAGAAAACCCGTAAAAAGTTGAAAAACATCAACTTTTAAAAGAAAGAGGGCACGAATTGTAAAGAAAAAAATCAAAACATTGAGTTTTAGTCAAGCAACAAAAAAGATAAAGGATAGATTAAAACAACGAAAACCACAAGACTTTGAAACTGCAGTTAAAGTTGCTCTCAAGACAGCGGAAAAAAACAAAGGAAAAGTACGACCTGCACGAATAATAAAACTACCAAAAAGGGGTGGTTTTTTGCCTCTAGTACCAATCATGGCGACTCTCTCTGCCCTTGGTGCTTTAGGGGGTGGCACCGCAGCAATTGTGAAAGCCGTTAATGATGCTAAATCCGCAAGTCAACAATTGCAAGAGGCTCAACGACATAACCAAAGTATGGAGTCCATTGCTTTGGGTAAAGGTTTATTTCTCAAACCATACAAACTAGGAATGGGTCTTTTTTTACACAAAGGTGGATGTCAAAAAACAAAAACCTAAAGTTTTTCAAGAAAACTTTACCGATGTCACTACCCCAGCGAGCTCTTACAAATATTGACCTGAAAAAGTATACAAAGCTGTTAAAAATTAAGCATTTTCGAGGTGTGTTTATGAGAGACGAACTACCCTCAAAGATACATAAATTTGAGCCGGGGATAATTAAATTACATAGTAGCAGAGGATCAGGAAGTCATTGGACTTGTTATAAGAAAATTAAAAATAATGTACACTATTTTGATAGTTTTGGTAATTTACGACCTCCTATAGAATTTGTAAGATACTTTACTTCTAATGGTGACTCAAAGATACTGTATAATTATAACCCCTACCAGACTTATAATTCTGTAAATTGTGGACACTTGTGTTTAAGTTTTTTGTATTACTTTAAAGGTTAATAAAAAACGTCTACTAAACTACATGGTTTTTCATTTATCAGTGAACCGCTATATAGTAAACATGTCCTATACCTTTACCTTATCCGGAAAATCATCACTCCTTTCAGCAAACATCTATCCACCAATAGTGCTAAACGAGTTTGAGAAATATGATTTGGGGCTCATTAATTTTGAAAGTTATAACTCAATACCGAATGTGGACAGTTCAAATAATGTATTTTGTTTTAGTGATAATAAAATTGTAAAAACACCTGAAGGGTCATATGAAATCAAAGACTTGAACGATTTTCTAAATAAATACTCAAAGCAAACTTTAAAGGAGGAACAATTTGAAATAAGTATAACAGCTAACCATAATACCTTACAGTGTGAGGTTATATGCAATAAAAAGATTAATTTTGAAAAGGAAAATTCCATTGGAAGTTTATTAGGATTTGCAGGAAAAACTCTAGAGGCAGATAAAAAACATATATCTGAAAATCCGGTTGATATATTTAAAGTGAATGCTATATGTGTTGAGTGCAACTTGGTTATAAACTCTTATAATAACGGAAAAGCAGTGCACATGTTACACATGTTTTACCCCCTGCTCCTCCAGGTTATAAAATTATAGAAAGACCCTCAAATGTGATATATCTACCAATCAGCACTCATTATATTGATGATATTTTACTTAAAATAACTGATCAGGATGGAAACCCCATCAATTTTCGTGGAGAAGTGGTCACGATTAGACTGCATCTAAAAAAATCCGTTTAAAAATGGTGTTTTTGTATAATCATAATACTTTTGGTATTCCTTATGAAGAAATTATCGCCTTGGAGGAAAGTAATAAAATTTATAAGAAGAAGATTGATAGTGTACCACCATTTAGTAATAAACAGCTAGTCAAAGAGGTAACACCTGAAAATAGAGCTTTTTTAGTATCTTTAGGATTTAAACTAAAAACACAATAACTACCATCATAGGCAAAAGACTTAAGAAATTTTGGTATAATTTAAAAGTACGTGTCAGTTGTGGTATAAGAAGAATATTTTTTTCAGTGCGGTGTAGTTTAAAGTGTTTTGAAAAAAATGAGTCGTAACATTCTACGAGTGGGTGAAAACGTGCTCTATGATAATTCGATTGTGAGTTACCAACTACATACTCATCAACCATATGCTTCAACCACCTTAAACAACAATGATGAAATTCGAATTCCGATACAAACTCAAGACATCTATACCCTGCCTAGTCAAATTGTTCTTTACCTTGAAGGAAAAGTACTGAAAGATGACAATACTGTCAGCACCAATGTGCAGTTTGTAAACAATGGTTTAGCACATTTATTTGATGAAATTCGTTATGAGTTAGGAGGGGTGATTGTGGACCGTGTTAGAAATCCTGGGATTACATCAACAATAAAAGGTTAATGCTCATTTAAGGAAAGTGATGGTAACACCCTTCAAAATGCTGGTTGGACACTTAAAGGAAATCCACCTATATTAGATGGTTTTGGTAATTTCAATATATGTTTACCCCTAAAAACCCTTATGGGGGTATTTGAGGACCATCACAAGATTATTTTAAATGTACGACAAGAACTCGTGTTGATTCGCAGCAATTCCGATTTAAACGCTTTAATTGAAACTGAGGATAAATAAGAAAAATATAAGGTGGTGTTAAATAAAGTTCATTGAAAAATTCCACATATTAGAGTGTCAGATGATCAAAAATTGCGCCTTTACAAGTATTTAGAGGGTAACAGAGATCTCAATATTAGTTTTCGAAGTTGGGAATTGCATGAGTATCCACAACTTCAAACTACAACTAATCACACATGGGCAGTGAAAACTTCAAATCAACTGGAGACACCGCGTTTCATTATTATTGGATTTCAGACAGATAGAAAAAACTTGTTTAGTAAAAATATGAGTCGCTTTGACCACCTGTCATTAACGATCCTAAAAGATTATTTAAACTCTGAAGTTTTTCCATATGATAACTTAAATTTGGATTTTGATAACAATCAGTATGCTATTCTATATGAAATGTATGCCCAGTTTCAAAAATCCTATTATTACCACGATCAAAGCGAACCTTGCTTCCACCCGATAAACTTTAAAAATGATGCTCCACTGGTAGTTATCGGCTGCTCTCGACAGAGTGAAGACGTGCTCAAAGGTGGTGCAGTTGACATTGGAATTGAGTTTGAAACGAAAAAAGCTGTACCTGAATAAACTATAGCCTACTGTTTAATATTGCACGATCGACTTGTGAAATACAACCCTCTAACCAGTACCGTAAGGGTAGTTTACAGAAATAAATGTTTATTTTGGATGTGCAAGGTTTCCAGTACAAAGACACTGAATTTATATGTAAGGAAATAGCTATATTAAACACCCATACTAATGAAGTTCGGCACCATATCGTTAATTTACCCATGAAGTCCATCTGGTTACATCAAGACTTTAAACATCAAGCTGAATGGAATACAAACAAACTTCATGGTATAAATTGGGACACTTTTGATTTTGGTTATTTACTATTTAAAAACCTCGCTTTATTTATTAAGGATTTAATTCAAAATGAAACTGTGTTTGTAAAAGGAAACGACAAAAAAGTTTGGTTATGTAATTTAGTTAATAATAATGTTGTAGATTTATATGACTTGGGATGTCCCAATATTAAAAAATTTAAAAATTATTGTAATGATAAGTTTCATTGTGAAATGCATAATAATAATTATTTAAATTATGCTAAAGAAAATATAATTTTGTTAAATAGATGGTATTTAAATAAAAAGCATATACAGTTTTAACCTTTTATTTTATTTTAACAAAATATTAAAAATTAAAAAAAGCTTGGGTTTGTGTTAAAGGATCCTCTTTATCGAAGAGACTTATTATCTCTTCCATATTTGAATTTTTGTTTGTTGTTTGTTTTTCGGATACAGTGGATACCACACCCTTTCTGCTTCTTCTTCTTTGTGCTAGGGTGGTATCTACTGCTTTTGTAGATGTTGCTGCTGCTGTTGGTCCCCCAGACGACTCTCCAACAGCTGTTATTTCTATTGGATCGGAGGGTGGTGGTGGTGGTGGTAACACAGCCAAATTTTTTGTTGTGTCAATCTCCATAGGTTGATCAACATTAATTTGGTATCTTTCCATCGCTCGCTGTAGGATAGCAATTTCTTCGTCATCATCCGCCTTTATCCGATAATACTTCACTGGCAGCCTACCGAATTTTTTGTCTATGGTTTCTGTTCGAGGTGAATAAGATAGTCTTACAAAGGTTTTGTCACCTTTTAAACTCATCTTCTTTACTCCAAAACTGAAAAAATAATAACATCAAAATTAAGACAAATAAATTAAAATTCAATATAATTTCTTTGCTATTAAAAATTAAGAATATTTTTTTTTATATAAATATTATCTTGGATTCATGTAACGTTTTTAGTAATAATAAATTTTCTATAAAAAGTTAAAAGTATATAAAATTAAAATTTAATACTTTTTAGTTTATTTTGTAAAAATTATCCTGGATTCGTGTAATAATAAATAATCTGTAAAAAATCAAAAGTACGTACTGAAAAAGATTCTTCATGCAAACAAATACCATTTTCGGAGGGCAATTAATGCGATCTAGAGTTGACACTACAAGTGTGCATGGTTGTGTTGCCATTTTCATTTATTTTTTTCAAAACTAATAAGCACAAACTGGTAAACTGTTTGAATTGATTTTGCTTTGATATTTGATGGAATTTATACCTAATTTTTAGCTAACGTAAGCACTGCGTTGGTTATTTTTTAACAATGCTTGCACTTGTCCATAGGCGTTTCATTATTTAAAAGTTTATATATTAAAGTGGGGGGGAATAGTTCTTCTCATAACCAAGATGACAGCGATCTTTCTGTAGGTTGGCTCCATCCTTACATTTTAGCATCTTATATTTCCTTAATAGGGAGTTAATCAAGTAAAGCTTGGATTTAATACTGGTTGGCCGTATTTTTTTTTTTTTACGGGTATGCGCACTCGCAAGGAGATCCCTATCACGCTCGAGAAGCGGCAAGTGCGCGGAAATGTTGATGTGTGTTGGTTTTGAAACGGTTCAGGTTGTAACCTGCAGGGAAAACTGTCGCAGGGAGTTTATTCCACAGCGATGCTGTTCTCCAGAGATATGAATTCTGATATAATGAGGTTCTTGGTGCCTCTATTTTGACAATAAATTGATGGTTACCGTCTGTTTGACGTGTTCGCCTAGTAGGTGCTACTCCCGAGGGGATCATACGTGCCAACTCTTCAGAGCATTTTCCGTGATAATACCTGTAGAAGAGAGATAGATCGCCCACAGTTCTTAGATGTTCGAGACTATCCAAGCTACGGGTAAGTGCGGGGTCATTGATCAGCTTGATAGCTCGTTTTTGCACGGTGTTCAAAAGCATTAAGGTATGTTTGGGTGCCGCACTCCATATATGTGAGCAGTACTCCATAGTTGGTCGAATCTGGGCTTTGTAGAGTGTCAGCAGTTGGCTTGGTGTATACAGATGTCTTGTACGAAATAGCACCCCAAGCTTTTGGGACGCCCTTTTAGCTATATCTGCCACGTGACTGTGCCAAGACATGTTGGTCTCTGCAGTGACTCCTAAGATGTTCAACTGGCTCTGCAATGCGACAGCACTTCCAGATAGCATGATGTTTGGCTCACCGGTGCTGGTCTTTTTTGAAAACACGGCTGCTTGGGTTTTCTGCGCGTTGAACTGTACAAGGTTTTTGTTGCCCCAGTCCTCTATTATCTCCAAATCGTTATTTATCTGTGATATTTCAGTTAGTCTAAGGTAATGGAATTCACGTGCGGAGAGACATGTGGGTGGTATGACTGAGGAGACTACATTGCCATCATCTGCAAAGCAATAAAGTGGATTTACTGTTTTATCTATGAGGTCATTTATGTAAATCAGAAAAAAGTGTTGGCGAAAGGATTGCTCCCTGTGGCACACCAGCATTTATTTGGTAAGAGTTGGAGTTCCGGCCATCCAGTGCAACATTCAAACCAAGTGCAAAGTCTCGGCGACAATCCCGTTGCTTTGAGCTTGTTGAGCAGATTTTCATGCCAGACTTTATCGAATGCTTTAGATATATCTAAGGCAATTGTTCTTGTTTCACCTCGCAACTCAATCGCTTTTTGCCATAAGTAAGTGACGTATGTAAGTAAATCGCCAGTTGACCTATATTTTCGAAATCCGTATTGCTTGTTGTTGATAATTTTGTACTTTTCCAAGTACTTGGTTAGGTGATTGTTCACAACTCTTTCCATTACTTTTGATATCACCGGAAGTAGAGCAATTGGTCTATAGTTTAACGGATCTGTCTTTTTTCCTTTCTTTGGAATGGGTTGTACTGTGGCAGACTTCCATGATGATGGATATACTCCTTGCCTATAAGATAAATTGAATAATTTTGCGAAAGTTGGGGTGAGTTCGCAAGCACAATTTTTGAGTACTATCGCGGGAATGCCATCTGGACCCATTGCTTTGTTTGTATCCAACTTTTTAAGGGATTTTCGTATTTCTCTGTGAGAAAAGGGCACCTCTGGCATACTGTGGGAAACCCTTTCAATGAACGGTGGAGTTTTTCCATTTGGCACTGTTAGGTTTGAGTTGGAGGAAAAGATTTTGGCCAGCATATTGGCTTTTTCCTCTGATGTTGTGGCTAAGTGAGTATTTTTATCTGTAAGGGGTGGTATGGATGACTTGGTGAAGTTTGATCCAACGGCTTTTGCAAGAGACCAAAAGGACCTAGAACTACTTGGACAATTCAGCAACCTGTTTTTTATTCTTTGATTGTATGTTTCTTTGGCGGCGTTAATAGTAATTTTGCAACTATTTCTGGCTTCTATAAATTCTGTGTGGTTTTGAGCGATTTGTTGTCGTTTTCAAAGGTTATATGCTCTGTGTTTTTTCTGTACAGCCGTTTGACACTGGCTGATGAACCAAGGTTTTGCATTAGCTCTGCGTTTTATTGTATGTGGGATATATGCATCCATTCCAGATAAGATTACTTTTGTTATTTCATTACAGCAAATAGTGGGATCAGCTGTTTTAAAGCAAACCTCTTGCCATGGAAAATCCAGGTAAAACTGTTTAAGGTCATTCCATTTGGCCGATTTATAGTGCCACATTTTACGAGGAAGTGATTGTTGGCTTGGCGGTATGAACATTTCGCACTTTGTTCTTATAAGTTTATGATCGGATGAACCAAGTGGGGGATCTACTTGAATTGTGTACAAGTCAGGATTTGTAGTTAGGAACAAGTCTAAAAGCGCTGCAAATTCACCCCTTTCTGAGATACGGGTAGGTTCATCGACAAGCTGCGTTAGACCACAACTTATGGCAAAAGCTTCTGCTTCCCTGCCTTCATTATCTGTTTTGTTGTGGTGTTTTAGCCAGGGTATATTGTGGACGTTGAAATCGCCTAAAAAAACAATTTCCGCATGTGGATAGTTAGACTGTATACTATCACAGTTTTCGGATAATGTCGCAAAAAAGTTTTGATACTCGGTGTTACTTGGCGGTCGGTAGAGGCAGCAAATGAACTTGGTCGATGACTTTGAGGTGAATTTCAGCCATATGATATCGAGGTTCGCTGGTTCTAGCTTCTCCTCTCGATGACATGAATGGTCATTTTTAATGTACACACAGATCCCAAAATTATGTCGAAATCGGTGGTGTAGGTCATAGCTGGGATAAGTTCACAATAGGTGTTGCAGAACTGATTTTAGTTTCAGTGGGAACAAGGATGTCAGGTCTTTGTTCTTCAAGATGTTGGTGAACTGAATTCATGTTGGTACTTAATCCTCTTATATTGCTAAAATCAATTGTGAGTTGAGTTTTTGGTCTATTTTTAATATCTTTGCATAAATGACCCCCAGGATCACCCGACGCCCGGAGATCCGAGTGGTCGGGTATTTTACCTCCGGAATATTTTGATCCTGGAGGCGCCATCATGCTATCTGTTACTCATTGTTGGAACCGGACTGCCAGCGCAGTAGCGGAACGTGATGATACCACTTAGCGCTACTCAGTTCTGGCATGGTGGTATCTCACCGGTCGATGCCCAATGAGTAAAAAGCGTCTACCACCTACCAGCGTCTACCACCTACCAGTCTTACATAGAAAACTAACAACTGATCTCTCAAAATTAACATACTAAAGTCGAATTAAAAAATAAAGTCATTTGTTTTCTTTTAATAAAGACAGGCACTAATAAATCCAAGCTTTATTGTAATTGGTCCCTAATATATTGAATTTTAGGTTACAATCTGTCATAGTTTACTATTTTGACATATCACGTGACTTTTAAAGCAGTCAAATTATTTTTGTTGGTTTAAATTAATTAAATATATATACAATATTAAAGTAGCGTCGCCTATGACTACACCTAAAAAGTGCTGACCAATAAGTTTTAGTTTAAATATAAAAAACACATTTTTGCTAAATAATACATTTTTATAAAATTTACTAAACATTATGTTTTGATTTGAATAAAAAATAACTAAATTCCGAGCGTTTAGAATTAATCCATAATGTTTATTTTGACACTTTTGACAGCAATTCTATGCACAATCAATACCATCCAACTATTAAAAAAGTTAGGTTATCATGAATCTGGCAACATGTGCTATGCTTTCTTACATTTGTTACTTTAAAAATTTCCCTCGTATTCAAGAAGAACTTTCTTATCAAACCAATATTTAATTATATTTTGACAACGTATGAATTCATTCTGACAAAGAACGTTATTCATAACATATCTTGCACAGTTGAATATTATAGAAAAAATGAGTTCCCAAAGTTTTGATGTGTTGGTGTCTGAGTCTGTAAAAAAGGTTGAACAGGTGAGTAGGCTGGTGAAAACAAAAGAGGAATTTAATTATTGGATAGTTTTTCTGCTAAATTTAATTTCAACCGTAAAAAGTTGTGTAAAAAATAAACTTGATTGTGTACAAATCTTTTCTAAATTAGAATCGAAATTGGCACTTTTAAAACATTATTTAATATTACTAAAAAATAAAAAAAGAATTCATTTTGGCAAAACTAATAGAGTGAGGTCGGTCAAAAAAAATTTGGGTTGGGAAGATGTTGAAACGTGCTTTGGTGGTAGAATTAGAACAGGTATTATCACTAATTTTACCATTAAAGACCACAAGATTTTCTTTAAAAAGGCATTCAAGAGTTCTTCAAGTCAAATTAAAAAGTCACTTAAACATTCAATTTTAAAAGTTAATGTCATTTTTTCGGAGAATTTTGTTAAATTACATGAAGGTACTACGCAAACTGATGTGAAGGCTTTTTCTACGAGAAACAGTATAATAGACCAAACAACAAATTAAAAAAAATGGTATGAGGAAAACGTTTCTCAAAAAATATTAACCAAGATGGAGGATTTTCAAGAGCGAGATTCTGGTTGGGCTCTGTATGAAATTCTTCATCTCAAGGTTAATATTAATAAACACACCCTCATCAACTGTGGTGATTCAACTTATATTAAAACACCAAGGGGGTGATCAATATTCAAAATAAAGATAATTATTGTTTTCTTTAGTCTATTGTGGCTGCTTTACACCCTGCTAAAACACACCAAGATCGTACTCTTTCATATCCTCAGTTTAGTCAGGTGGGGTTGAATTATAAAGGTTTGGAATTTGTTATGCGACTAAAAGACATTTCAAAATTTGAGAAACGTATAATTTATCAATAAATGTTTTTGGAGTTGAAAAGAATGAAATCCTACCTATCTGTTTAAGCAAATCAGATTTTTCCAAATGAATTAATTTACTTATTTTATCGTACGGTGATGATGATGTGGTTGATAGTGAAAATGAGATAGATGTAGATTCTGAAGATTTTGAAATTCTCCAGCCTAATAAAAGGATCTATAACTTTGCCCCAATAAAAAATCTTTCACGCCTTATCAAGTCAGGTGGGTAGACAAAATCATAAAAAATGGGTATGTGATAGATGTTTAAATTGGTTTGTTTCTGAGGCAGTGTTGCAAAAGTATTATTTAGATTGTAAAAATTTAAATTTTACCAAACTAACTCTACTAAAGAAAAATGACGACATTTTGAAATTTACAGAGCAAGTGCCTTTTACAATTTTTGCTGATTTAGAAAGTTTGCTGGAAAAAATTGACAACGATGACAAAAGTACATCATCACAGTCGAATACACAAAAAATTCAACACCATATTCCATTTGCGATTGGGTATTATGTGAAATGTTCATATGATAACTCACTCTCCTATTATCATCAAATTGTAGGAAATGATTGCATTTCACGTTTTACTCATGAGCTGAAAAGAATAGCAGAAAAGTTGAGTAACATTTTTTCAAATATTGTTCCTTTAAAACCGTTAAACACTATGGAAAAGTTTGATTTTAATAATGCAACCCATTGTCATATCTGCGAGAAGGCTTTTCAACCGGGAGACAGAAAACATTTAGATCATTGTCACTTGACGGGAAAATATAGGGGAGCAGCTCATCCGGGTTATAATTTAAATTTTAATGATTCACACAGTGTTCCTGTAGTATTCCACAATATTTCTGGTTATGATAGTCATTTCCTTATAAAATCTTTAGCAAAGGATGTAGAGGGTAGAATTCAACTTCTCCCTGTAAACACGGAAAATATATTTCGTTTACTAAATACATTGAAGGCACCAAAGTAAATTTTCGTTTTATTGATTCTTTTCGGTTTATGCCTTCCGCGTTAGGCAAACTAGCTTCATATTTAGACGATTCCAAAAAGACAATTTTAAAAAGTTTTTATAAGGAAGAGGAAAAGTTTAAATTAGTTACTCGTAAGGGTGTCCTGCCATATGAGTATCTCGATTCTTGGGAAAAGCTACATGAAACTGTTCTTCCTCCTAAAGACGCATTTTATAGTACTTTGGAAGGAAAAGGTGTTTCAAATGATGAATACAAAAGGGCACAAACATTTTGGAATAGCTTTAATATTAATTCGCTTTTGGAATATGCGCTTTTTTACATGAAAATTGATGTAATTTTGGTGTCTGAAATAATGAGCTCGTTCCGTGACATCTGTCTCTCCACCTATAAACTTGATCCGCTTCATTATTATACCAGTCCAGGATTGGCCTTTTCTGCAATGCTTAAACAGTGTAAAATAGAGCTACAACTTTTGACTGATGTTGATATAATCATGTTTATAGAAAGAGGTATAAGAGATGGAGTTTCACAGTGTTCAAACAGATATGCCAAAGCCAACAATGGGTACATGTGAGAGTCATACAACCCCAATAAGGAAACATCATATTTAATGTACTATGATGTTAATTCACTTTATGGCACAGCTATGACTTTACCATTGCCCTATGGTGGTTTTGAATGGGTTCATAACAATTCATTCACTGAGGAGGATATATGTATTATTTCAGATGATAGTCCCATAGGGTACATTTTTGAAGCAGACATTTCATACCCTGCTAACCTATTTGAAATACATAAAGACCTTCCTGTCTGCCCTGAACATCGAGTGCCACCCAACTCAAAAAGTAAGCTACCCAAACTGATGACGACATTTTACAATAAAGAGCGATATATCATCCATTATCGTAACTTGAAACAGGTTTAAAAATTTGGGGTTTAAAAATTAGAAAAATTCATAGAGTCCTTAAATTTAAACAGTCTTTATGGTTGAAACCCTATATTGAATTAAACATCCATATGCGTCAGCAAAGTAAAAATGAATTTGAGAAAAACTTTTACAAATTGATGATTAATTCAGTATTTGGCAAGACTATGGAGAATGTTAGAAAATATAAGGACGTTAAGTTGCTAACTCGATGGTCGGGTCGTTTTGGTGCGCAATTCTATATTTCAAAACCTATTTTTCATAGTTTAACCATATTTGATAAAGATATGGTTATTATTGAAATGTCTAGAATCAACATTATTTTCAATAAACCCATATATGTAGGATTTACAATTTTGGACTTGTCAAAAACTTTTCTTTATGAATTTCACTATAACTATATTAAAACGAACTTTGGAGATAAAGCCCTTTTGCTATATACGGACACAGACAGTTTAATTTATAACCTACATGTTGATGATATATACAAACATATGAAAACTGACATTGACAAATTTGACACATCTGACTACCCACCAGACAATATTTTTAACATGCCATTAAAAAATAAAAAAGTTTTGGGACTCATGAAAGATGAAAATAATGGTGCTATAATGACAGAGTTTGTAGGATTACGGTCTAAAATGTATAGTGTGAAGATTTTGGAAAATAAGAGCGATTTGCAAAATCTTCAAACTAAACTTGAGCAGAAAGGACTTTCATTAACAGAGGTTCAGGAACAATGTTGTGTAATGTAAATTTAAATATTAGTAAAAGAGCAAAGGGTGTAAAAAAGGCTTCACTTAGAAAAATCACATTTAATGACTATCTTGAGTGCCTTTTTAAAAATAAAGTCATCGAGATCTCTCAAACCATGATCCGATCTCACAAACATGAAGTGTATACAATCAAACAAAAAAAGATTGCATTAAGTCCTTTTGACGATAAACGTCAATTATTACCCCACTCCACCAACACAGCACCATGGGACTATCCAATAACTTAAATAAATCTTAAATTTTAACCAGTCTGCAGAATCCTCTTAACTTGTTCAGACAGCGGACAATGTGTGTGTGTCTAGGAACTCATTAAACTAGGTAAGTTAACAACCTAAAAATTTAGAAGAAAAAAAAATTATAAATAAAAAAAATCTGTCAAAAATTATACTTACCTTTTAATTGTTATTTCAGTCTAACCAAGATACCACCACAACAATGAACAAGAAATCATCACATCAAAAAACAGAAAAAGACAAGCTAGAAATTTATCAAGCTACAAACAAAACATCACCACAAGGATGGCAGAAGAAAAATAACATGAAAAATACTGCAGAATGTGTGACAACCAAGCAACTTGGGTTTCTGGACCAGATAGATAGTAGTAGTAGTAGTAAAAATGTATGTGTTTACTGTAAAAGAAACGTTTGTTTCTGTCAAAACTATTCACATTGCAATATTGGCACTAGGCTTTGTTCTAGTTGTAAGCAAATGTTTTGTTTTTGCAAGAAATCAATTGAACATCATAAGAACATACAAAAATATTACGCAGTAAGAGGTGAACAAGACCTATTTTGCTATGAGCAAATATCTCCTTCTCCTCATTAATATATGTTTAAAATTAAATAAATTAAAAATAAAATATTTCAAGTATATTTTCTTATTTTTTCCAGATCCAAAAGACATGTATGTCGTGCAGAAGTACCAAACAACTTTAGGATATGTCAATTTTGTTTATTGGAATCTGCAATCAAATACCCAGAAACAAGAAAATTGGCATGCACAATTTTTCAACAGAAATATAAATATAACATCAAGTTTGATTAAGTTTTATATTTTTCGTTTACTATTTTATTTCAATAAAAAGACTTACCAAATATTATTTAATAAATCACTTATTGTTTTTCTTTGACACCCTATCCTCTTTTTTTACTTATTAAAAAAATGTGTCATATCAATTAAAAATGCTTACTATAAACTATAAACATCTTCCAGTGTACAAAATTATTACAAAAGTTGCATCATATTTTTGCTAATTAGATAAAATAAGAACATGTGTGGGGTCACTAAGGTTATCCGATAAGATACTCGTGCAATTATTTTTAAAAATTATTTTATTTTTTAACACACAGAGAAAATAACAGGCTATCCCGATTAATTTTAACAAATATTTTTAGAAATTATTTTATTTTTTAACCAACAATTACCTAATTAAGGCCTTTTTCACATTAAGACTTACCTAGACCAGGCGAAGCTAGTGCTTACCTAGACCAGGCGAAGCTAGTGAAGTAGCTATCTTACTAAAAAAAAAACACTCCATTTTACCTACTCCCTCATTGACACCTAACTCATTGACCAATAGGGCCTTTCAACAGCCCAGGCTAAGCGAGTAAAGTGGCTAGCTTACTAAAAAAACCACCTCATTTTACCTACTCTCGCATTGGCACCTAACTCATTGACCAATAGGGCCTTTCAACAGCCTCTGGTTGTTACGTCATTGCTGACTTCTTGTACGCTTCTTTTAGCCCGAAGGTCATACCAAGTTCACGTCTTCAGCAGCAGACAGACAGACATACAGACAGACAGAAGTGGATGGCATGTTACCATTTGGTATAGAACCTCCACAACTCAAATGAAATATTATTTATAACTAAACACTTTAAGAAAGGTTTGTTACCAATAATAAATGATATTTGCTTTTAATATTTTTTAATGAGCACAACAAAAATCAGGTTTACCAAATATTTGTTAATAATAAAATCGGTTTTTTTTTCAGTATATGTACCTACATACATGCATAAAAGATATGTACATACTCACATAACATTATATGTACATAATATCCGCAGTTACAAATATGGATGTACATCTAAAAATATTTCATGTTTTTAACTTTTTTTTTTAAAGATATTTTTTAATGAAAATTTGAATAACGACGCTCGGTTATAACGACCGAAATTCAGCGGTCCGTTCAACGTCGTTAAAACCGATCTTCACTGTATACACAAAATAATTGTTTATCATTCCACATATATTTTGTTTCTTGGCCAAAGCCAGTTCTTTGGATATTTTTTTGTGTTGCATAGTGTTAGTATAGTAATAGCCTGTAATTTTACTATTCTTAGTAACAATGAACTGACCCAAAATGTTCCCCTTAAGGTCAATTAGATGACGTTATTAATATAGCGTCGAAAAAAACTTTCTGTGCAATTTATCCACTCTACCGGGCTGTTATGTTACAAATTCTGTTACTTATTTTGTCTTCTTTAATTGAAGATATCTTATAAACTAATGAGTCAATAACATATTAAATGCTATTTCTAGAATATTTTTTTCTCTCAGTTCTTAAAAATAAAAAAAATAAAGGGTGTTCCATTTGATAAAATATATCGCTTCTTTGTTTCTTTTAACCACAAAAGTACTGTCAAATGTGGCAACATTGTCCCTAAAATTGCATGCTTGGTTTAGTCAGTCCGACACTTAAAAGATTTCTGCGACCGCGCAGTCAATTACTTTCAAGAATTCTTACAGAGGAGAAAGTAAGTGGACTCTGTTAAATAAAGCTATTTACGAAAATTTAGCGTGTTACTCATTATTTGAAAAATAGAGCGCCCAGACAGCACAAGTACGTTCTATGTACGTACATAGTACCTAACTCTGCGACTATGTACGTACCAAACTACGTACTATGTACGTACATTCGAAGTATTTTGGACGAATGTTCATAAAATTCTCGTACTAGGTATATAGTATCTAAAATGTACGTATGCCTATACGTGTAAAGTTTTGTAAAAGTAACATTCTCCACTTCCAAAAATGCTAGAGAGCTGAGCTTTAACAGACTGATAGGAAATATGATAAAACTATAGAAATAAAATAAAAAAAAACCCAACATTTTAATTAATTTGCATGATTTCACTCCTTTTTAAAGGATTTTGATAATATTTAAGTTTTAAAGTAGTAAAATATGCGGAATATTGTTCAAAACTATTGGAATGCCTTAATAAAAAATAGAATTTCCTATGGTTTTATAATCCGTGAGAAAAAAAAAACGTTGGTTTTAAAAGCTGCTAGAAAAAAACGTTTATTTCATATATGAAAACAAGCTTAATAGGTCATTCATTAACGTTATAAAAAATAACGTTGCTAAAAACTTCGTTTTAATAACACCATTATCAAATTAAAACAGCACTGTTTCTACGTTAGTTTCTAGTGATTTTTATCAACGTTAAAATCACATTAGATTCACGCCTTTTCTACACGAATTTTAAAACGCGACTTGCATGGCTTTTCTACCGAATAATTTTGTGATTTTACTAGCAGCAGCACCACCTATTGTCGGCATTTTTCACTTTGACGAAATCTGTTTGGCAGTGATTTGCCCTCTAAACTCCAAAAACTTGTTAAAAAACTGATCCCTGATCCTTTACGATCACGACGCATCAGTCATTTAACCTGATAAAGACACATTAATACTCTGTGAAAGTGTTTACTGTTAAAAAATCTTGTTTAGCTTTAAAAAAAACATAATGTATACAGGGGGAGGAAAAAGTACCGGGACCCCTAAATATCTCGATAACTAAGAGTTATTTGCAAAAATGGTCTAAATAAAAGTTTTAGGATTGAATTTGTTCTATTTGGTCGTGACATTGACATTGACGTATCTGTCAGCATTAGGAGTTTTTCGGAGGTCAACTTTAAAAATTTAAATGAAAACCATATTTTTTTCTTTTACCATTCGATGGAGAATAAAAATCTACATTTAAAATGACATTGTAATTTTGTGTCAGAATGACATTTCGAAGAATATAAATTAAATAATTGTTCTTAAAGTGGCCTTAACACTTTAAGAAACTCGTAGATTATTTAATTACCCCTGTATTTTATTATGCGTGTAGCTGTGACAATGACATTATATCTTAATATTGTGTCAAAACAAATCGCAAATTGTTTCGAGAGATTTAGGGGTCTCGGTACTTTTTCCTCACCTTGTATAGATAGATATATAGATATTTTGTCTAGGGTCACTGCATCCTGGAAGCCTGGCGTACGTCTTCGTGATGCAGTGACCCTAATTTTGTCTTGCCTTGAGCGCCATCTTTAAAATTGTCTGGAAGTGTTGTAATCTTAAACTAGTGAACTTTTATAACATCATATCGCATGTCTTTTAAGTTAAAAAAATGTTATTAAAAAAACGTGACCAAAAAAGATGCAGAAAGTTAAGTAGGTTTTGGAAGTCTTAATCTAGTCGCGTTTTAGAACATGTTGTGGAGGACTTTTTAAGTGTGAATTTGGTACATGAAAATAACGAGGGTAAAAAACACGGTATATACACAGCACCAGAAACTTCCGCAAAAAGTGGATTTTTATAGCTTGATTTCTCCTAGTTTTTAAGTTATCTTTAAGCATGTAGATTTAAAAAAATAAATATTACATGGTATGAGGTTGTTTTCAAGTAAAAAAACCTTTGTTATTTTTGTTCACGTTAATTTAATGTTGATGTGATTTTTGTGCTATATGAGATAGTTCCTATCAGCCTTCTAAAGCTCAGCTTTCTAGCGTTCCTGAAAGTGAGCAATCAATGGCCTAACTGCAATATCCCGTATCTGAAAAAATGCAACTTTACAGGGGAAGCGAAAAACAGTTTAGGTAACAGATATAGAGTTATTGCGTATAAAAAAAATATATTTGCTATATTTGTGATTAACCACGCATATCTCTTATATCATTATACACCATGAAAGTAGCTAGCTCATTTTGCCTAAATCACAAATAATCTAAAAATTATCAAAATGTTAGATACGGGGTATTGCAGTTAGTCCATCGTCATGTTACTTTTAGATAACTTTACATTTATAGGGGAGGGAACTAAATTAAAATGTTGGTGTTTTTAAATTTTTACCATCCTAACCCGCGTACCAATGGCTAGAGAAAGTATTATTTTCGACGAAATTTTTTTTTTTGAGATAACGCCGAAAATGTGTTATTTGGGTTTATTTTGACCTATCCTAGCAATATCGTCGTGATGTCTTTGTGTGTGTGTGTCTGTGTGTGTGTGTGTGTGTGTGTGTGTGTGTGTGTGTGTGTAGGTGTGTGTGTGTGTGTGTGTATGTTATTTCTGTCCGTAACACGATAGCTCCTAAACCGCTAAACCGATTTTCATAAAAATTTTAGGTAAAATAGTGCTCGACACACACGAGCTGATTAGATTTTGGTCCGAAACCATTAATGCTAATGACAGTTTTTTGACAATTAAAAACTTGAAAAAAATTTTAACGGAACATCGTATATACAGTTTTTGAAATATAGTAGAGTAGTAAGAACTTTACTTTCTCAAATATTTACAAAAAAAAACTGTTTTCAAGGCTGATATATTATCATGGCTTCACCTGAAGTGTGCTAATAGGCTAGCTAGGAAGGTATCAGATCCGTCATGGATCCATTTATTTCCGATAGTTTTATTATAGTTCCTCACAGTCTTCCAAAGCTCAGGTCTCCAGCGTTTCTGGAAGTAGGCAATGTTACTTTTACATAACTTTACTTTTTTAGGGTAGGCAAATTAATTTAAAAAAATTATTTTATTTCTATAGTTTTATCATATTTTCGATCAGTCTCTTAAAGCTCTCTAGCGTTTTTGAAAGTGGAGAATGTTACTTTTACAAAACTTATAGGCGAGGGGATAAAATTATAATTTTGGGTTTTTTTTATTTTTTTTTGTCATAATTTTTATCAGTCTGCCAAATTTCAGCTTTGTAACATGTCTAGAAGTAAAGTAGAATTTTGATGATGTATACATGAGTGAGTGAGTGGCAATTTCGATGTTTTTTGAAATTTCGTAACGACTTTACTACTTTATGGAAGTCCATAAAACTTGGAGGGGTTGTTAACTCTATAAAGATCTGCGGCTGTGCAAAGTTTGAGTTTCGTAGCTCATTTCGCAGTAGGGTTTTCAAAAAAGATGGTATATACAGCAGTTTATGCGAACTTGGCGCAGATAAAAATTCAGCTTGCACCTATTTTATCGAGGTGATTTCCTTATTTGACTGGGCTATATTTCCGGTTGAAAATTATATTACTACCCTTCCGAGTACAAAATTTAACTTTTTATCATTTTTTTATAAATTATTAGCCTGTTATTTTTTCTTGTTTAGAAATAAATTTTGAAGAACTTAAAAAGAAAATGATGAGAAGGCAGGCACCTGCAGGAGAAGATAAAAAAGCCTTAGCCCAAATCATCAAAAACTTAAAAGGACAAAAAATCAAAGTGCAAGAATTTATTAACATGGTATCACCATATACTGGAGACCAGGGTAAATATATTGTATTTACAAATTTCGTTTTTACTTCTAAAATTATTTTAGTGGAGGATGCAGTGAATATTTTTTGGAACATATTTTCTTAGTTGGTAGATATGAATAAGTATGTTTTATTAATGATAATAGATACTTATTGCAATAAAGCAGGCAGTAATTCTGCCGAACTTATGACAGTTTCGCATTATAAGAACAGCTGTCTTCTTTCAAAATTAGGCCTTTGTGCATTATAAGGGCCGGAATTAATAGTGCCGCCATTATTAATGGAAAATAAACGATGATTTATAACTTCGACTTTGATATGTCAATTTTGAAAGATCATGTGTCAGTTTTCAATGGAAGAAAAGTCCCTAATAATCAAATATTTTTCAGTAATGTTTTCCCGATGGATTCAAAAGGTTAAGGAATGATAGGAGTCGACTTATTTTCTTAGTTCTACCTCTTGTACACTAAGAAGAAGAGGTCATGTACATTCCGGCTCATCTTAAGTGGTGGAAAACATATCTGGCTGGAAATTTGCAGATCCAAAAAATGAAGTCATTTTTGCCTTTATTATCTTAGTTTTGAAACTGAATGTATAAATTACAATAACTTTAAACTTTGTGTATAAACTGATGTTATAATATACTATAACAAAAAAACAGGTTTTTGGGGGTTTGGGGGGATTTCCTCCGTCTCTGTCGATATTTCGAGTTGGAAACAGCAGGGGTATTAGGACTTAGCGGGGTGGAATTGGTGGAAAATGCAAAAAGCAATATGAAATGCTTCTTGACCGAAAACGGAGAGACTTTTCAAATTTTTTGCTCTAACTAATTGGGCTACAAGTGGAAGATGTGTGATTATTATTTAGTCAATATTATATACAGGGTGCCCCAGATAAAAGCAACTACATGGGGATTTCGGAAACGGTAAGAGATACGAGTTTGTTTAAATGAGAAAAAAGTTGCGCTATTGTACGCCCAATCAGGTGTTGTATCAATATTAAAGATATCTACAGGAATTACGAGCAAAAACTAATAATTGTGTCGCCATCCTGCAAACAAATTTAATGAAATTTTGTAGTTTTGTATAAGCAACTACGGCCAATCGAATTTTTGTCTAGGCCTGCTAGTTTTTTTGAAACCATAGCCAAGTTTGTTATTTCTTATGACCGCGATATTGAATTTACACGTCGATAAATAAAGCATTAAAAGTGCTTTTCAATTTAAAAAAAATGTATAATAAGTCGTCTATCTTTGAATGACGGAAAATGTGAATTTATTTAAAAAACTGTTTTTCACTTGGTGGGCTGTGAAACAAAGGCCGTAGTTGCGTTTGTTCTCACACCTACGTAACTATCTGTGAAAATTTGTCATTTATTTGATTTATCTGTTGGAGTATTAAAGTTTCTAAATTACTTAACATTTTTTTTGAGTCACATTATCAATCAAATTTAACATGGAGGTTCGGTTTTCCAAATTAGGAGAAAGTAGATATGTATGAATGTTATATTTTGTGTAATAAGAATGCTGAAAGAGCTCGAGATATGTACTTTCAGAGATATCCAGAAAGACGACAACCAGGTTTGTCAATCTTCAAAATACTTAGAAATAATTTAATTGAATATCGTTCCTTTAAAAAACAAAATCGTAATCGACAACCTGATGAAAATATTGAAGCTCTGGTTTTACAAAGTGTCGATGACAATCCTCGCATTTTCCCTTCGTGAACTGGAAAATAATGTTGTACCCAAATCAATTGCACAAAGAATTCTTAAAAAATTTAAGTATTATCCATATTTAATACATATTAGTCAAGCACTCCGAGATGGTGACTTAGAAAGAAAACCCTCAATTTGCGCATGTTCTGTGGTCCGATGAAAGCAGGCTTACAAACTGCGGGTGTTTAATAGACATAACTACGCGTACTGGGCCGATGAAAATCCGTTCTTATCGTGAGGTGCACCATCAAGTTAGGTGGGGTTTGAATGTATGGCTAGGAGTCATAAACGGACACATACTATTTAAGTTTTTCATAATAATTTGACGGCACCTCGATATCTAGAAATTCTACAAAATTACGTTGACCAAATTTTAGAAAATTTGCCTATTCAAGATGCAGCAAACATGTAGTTCCAGCAAGATGGAGCCCCTCCATATAATGCAAGAATTATAACCGACTATTTGAATCAGCAACGTGGATACTTAAAAGATAAAGTTTATTCTACTACTCATAATACGATAGAAGAACTTGAGGCAGCCGTTGTTCAAGCCACAAACGAAATTCCGAAACAAATGGTTAAAGATGTCTCTAATTCATCGATGCAGGATTTGCATCAATAAGACCGGTGGAATTCTCGAACAGTTGCTTATTTAATTCAATGCTTTGTTGTCGGTTTTTAGTTTTATTTTAAATTAAATAATAAATGCAAAGTTTTGTTTCAGAAATAAAAGATAGATTTAAAAAAATTGTATTATTTCTTATTTAGAGAAAAATTAAAAAATAAGTGCCTTAAAGATTTTCATAAAAATTAAATAAGTGAAAAAGTTTTGAAAGGTAATTACGTTGGTATGACAACAAACACAACTACGGCATTTGTTTCACAGCCAACTAAGTGAAAAACTATCTTTTAAATAAATTCACATTTTCCGCACGGAACTGTATTATGTTACAGTTCCGTGATTTTCCGTTATTTGAAGATAGGCTTATTTTACACGGTTGGAATGCTCCAATATGGCGGTCATAAATAACAAAGTTGGCTATCGTTTCAAAAAACTAGAAGTCCTAGAAAAAAATTGTTAACCTCATTCAATTGGCTTTAGTTCCTTAAACAATACAACCAAATTTCGTTAAATTTGTTTGCAAGATGGCGGCAATATTTCAATTTTTCAAAAAATACAATTTTTAGTTTTTGCTCGATATTTTAAAAACCCCTGTAGATATTTTTAATTTTGATACGGCATCTGATTGGGCTTAGCACAACTTTTTTCTAATTTAAACAAACTCGTATTTCATACCGTTTCCGAAATCCCCATGTAGTTGCTTTTACTTGGGACACTTTATCTAAAACTACCAGGTTCCAGTGGTTTAACACCAAAGCTTATTTTATTTTGACGTAAAACCCACAGTTTTATTTTTTTTAGGGGAAGTATTGCGAAGAGTTCTTGAGGAGGAACTAGCCGCATTTCGAAAGCTGGCTACGAAAGTCTACGAAACGATGACTCAAGATGTTAGTGATGTATTAGTTAATGAACAAATGCAAATGACAAATTATTATTCCGAAAGGTGATAAACAAGTGCACTTAATTTTTGTTTTGGGGTTTCTATATAGTTTCTATGATCTTTAATTTGTAAAACACAACAACTTTCTAACTTACATGTACATGAGATGAAAAAGTAAGAAACTCTAATGGAAATTTACTATTACCTGCAAAATGAATTTAATACACACAATAACCTATACATGCACTTGCCAAATACCGAATGTTTGCTATTTATAAAAAAATATTTGCTATTTGATGAGAAATACAGAATGTAAGGAATTTGCTTTTCGTTTGTGCTAAACTACCGATAGACAACAGAAAAACAATAGATTCGCGCGAGCAAATCATATTATATACCTAAACATCCGAGCTTTTGCAAATATTATGTTACGGATGCTACTGAAGCGTTACTTACGATCTGGACTGGATACAACAAAAAGATAAATAGACAGCTTTTTTAAGAAAAGTTTGTAATAATTGTGTCTATCTTAATAGGTGTATCGTTTAATAGGATTTTACAAGCAACATGAACTACATAGCTTCTTTTTACGCTCATTATTGTCAAGTTGTGAAACATTTGATTTGAAGACATTTTAATACTTTTTCTTGTTTCTCAATAAAATAAAAAAGATCTAATGGCGCCCTATTACTCATAGGTAAAAAAAATAAAATAAAGTTAACATTTGTACGAGCCCGTAAAATATCCATGTTTTGCTTTGAAAAAAGATTTACATCTTTAGAATTTATAGAAATACAAAGCATACAAAATTTACTGTTTTGAAATTCTTCAAATTTCTCCTATATTAAAAGATTGTTTACAATCATCTAGATTTTGTGCGTTCCATCAGGACATTCGACAGTCGTAAAACTGTCCGAAAAATCCAATTTGCGTTTCAGGTCGACGTTCGTTGTACTGTTATCGGACAGTCAGTTTTCCCTTCCATCAGGCCACTCAAATATCCTAGTATTTCGGAGGAGTCCGAAATACTAGGATCGGGGACAGGCGCATTAGAAATGTTTGCATTTTACTCTTTACTTTGTCTGTGTTTATCATATGTTTCACTGAAAAAATTGTATGTAAATTCTTGTCCATTTCGTGACGTTATACCTAGTTTACATCACCTGAGAAAAAAATAAACCATAAGATTAAATTAAATTTACATTTGTCTGAGAAAATTACAAAAAACAGTGAATAACCCAAAAAATTATAATTTCGGCATTTAAGGAAAAATAAATTGAGTTTGACAATTTTAACACATGACAAAATCCCGGAAAAGCCACGTAAATACAGTCGAACCTCTACAACTCGAACTTAAGGGGACAACCAAAACAGTTCGTGTAAAAGAAAAAAAATCATATATTCCAACAAATTTTTTTATTGCAATAAAACAAAAAGTACAAAACCAACTTAAAATAATATAATAGATACTTAAAAACTGCATTATTGTCTTTTTATTTTTTACTATAGTGGATAATGTGTAAGATCACACAATAGAGGCTAATGCTTGATATACCAGTGAATATTTAAAACGAACCCTAGCGATTGGGGGGTCAATTTCAGCTTTAATCGATTTCACAGGTTCGTCTTAGAGAGATCCTTACATGGGCGGGACTGGGAATACGGTTCTAGTTATAAGAGAGGTTCGAGTTATAGAAATTCGAGTTAAAAAGGTTAAAATACATATAAAAATTGAAAAATGTGCAGGGACCACCTTAAAGGTTCGAGTTAGAGAGGTTCGACTGTATACAAATATTTTTTAATATGTAGCATGTATTAACTTTCTTGAATTACACTGATTCTTAAGGCCGTACCTAGGGAGAGGATCAAGGGTAATCAAAATTGCACCATACATCAGTAAATTTTTGTTGAAATTTTTTAATCATTCTCAGAAATGTTTTCTTGCTGACGGCTCAGGCGGTTCTTAAATAACAGAAGGTCATACACTATAATACCTACCAAAGTTGAAGCTACAAAATTTGATTTTTCTAACTTCTTAGAAGTATCGCGATTTATATATCCTAAAAATGAATAAAATCCCAAAAACTTTGTAAATATTCAGGCTTTCTATAATATGTAGGTAATTTTGCAAATACTTTGTAAAAAACAAATTACAAAATACAAAAAAATAAATGTATAAATTTCACATAAAACTTGTATATGTAAATATTTTTTCACAAGTTTTGCCAAAAAATATGTGCTAATGCAGGTCGGTTTCAGTTTTTACTATATTTAGTTTATTAGGCAGTCTGTAGTGGTTTATAGTTTGTGAATATAAATTAAATTAATGTAATTCTATCTGTATTTTAAAAAACTAAAATTAAAAGAGTATTCCGATAATCCTATGTAATTTTATAAAAAAAATGTGTAATAAATAAAACTAGCGTGGCCGTAATTTTTTAAAATAAAATTCACATACAATAAGGAATGTCGCAAAGTAATTTACAAATCTCTTTTTTCTGTATGCAACTTTAATTTAGGGCTCTCGAATTCATGCTTTGGCTTTGATATTTCTTTACGCGAGACGGCGATACCTACCCTCTCTTTTAGTTACGGGACTTTTAATTTAATTATCTTGCATATGATTACATGACTGAAGTGAATCGATCACTACGCCAATCAAACAACGTTTTTTGGACTAGTTATTTGGCCGTTTCTTCTAACCAAAACAGTTTTGGTATTGGATTGTGCACGCATTTGAATTTATCGTACGGTTTTATGACTGCCGAATGTAATGATGGAACGGACTCAGTACCTAGTTTTGTAAGCTAGGTTTTATTGTTTATTAAAGTGTAAACTTCTTTAGGCGCGTTTAGCACTTTTTGTGGGTACTGAATTGAACTGAGCCGTCACGCTCGGCTATGTAACGCTCATTCGGGTAAAGTTAGCTCGAGTCGATTAACTGTGAGAGGAACAGTCAGCAGAGCGATATGATGATGCAGATGAAGGCCACTCAGAGCAAAATTTACCAGAGTAATTTATACCCAATTATAATTATGTAAATGTTATTACTTTGTATATTACTTTGTCAATATTAATTTCGCCTTGTTTACACTTCTGCCGTGTGGTCTTAAACATACACAATTTTTTTTATTATTATTACAAATGGTCGCGCGACGTTCTCTTAGGTCGCCTTACACAAAGGTCTTTTACAGTATTCATACAGCTAAATAAAGTTACCTTTAGTCAAACTTGGGCATTATTATCTTACAGGTATATCTATAAAAAACATTTCATCTTTGTTAGTGTCTCCTACCAACTTTGTCAAACAAAAGAACCTTTTCTTCTTGTAAGAATTGTCAACTAAGGCAAAAGTAGCATATCAAAAACAATTAAAAACCCTTGTTTTTAATAAAGCAATTAAGTTCTATAACAACAGCCTTATAGTTCTTTAAATAAGCATCTCTTATAACATTGCTGTAAGAACTTCCTACAGTAAAAAATTGACAGCAATGATACGAGAAAATGCCACTTTGCTAATATTTATAAAACTCTTATAAATACAAAGTCTTGTTTTAATGATCAATATTACTTACTGGGTATATTATTTTTGTAGGTGCGACATGCTCAACCAAAAAAATCTCAAACTAATAACGGAAATCTTCGAAATGGCTCCCGATTTTGACATGGGAAAGTATCATACCGATCAAGAAGAACACCTAAATGCTATTTTGCCCATACCAATTACGGTATGTATGGCAAGTTCCATTCATTATGAATTCGCGGGCCAAGTAGCATTTTCATTTTGTCATGTGTGTTTAGAAGATTAATTTCAGTAGAATGGTTTGTAATAAAATCAAAGTCAATATTTATGTTGAAGTGAGCCAAAAAGCTTGGAAGCTGCAAAGTTTTACTTTAAGTCGCAATAATTTAGTGCCGTCTACAGGACAACCATATACAGGGTGTCCTAACTAAAAGGTAACAGAGGTGTTTTTACGTGGCTGAAGTTAGCTTCAGATTTACTTAAATTACAGCGGACTAGATAAATCTTGACAAAAAACGTTAAATACGTTATTTAAAGGCTTGGAACCTTTCTGAAAATAAATTTACGATAAAAATTGATTAAAAGAAAAAACGTCGCCCCACCATCTGTCAAAGGAAGGTCGATGGAAGTTATAAGTATAAATGGCGAGGTTTTTTAGAAAATTTAAAAATTATTCATTCTACTTTGTAAAGGCAAAGTTTTTCTTATACACGTTAATAATGAATATTAAAGTCTAAGCTACTCTCAAGAAGGGGCATAATACTGATAGGGTAGGTTAGTGAAAAGTCCAATCCTTCTTTAAAATTATTTACAGCCTACGCGTTTCGAACTAAACGTTCATCATCAGGGCTTAGGAACCGCAACACAGGAAAATGTGTTGCGGTTCGTAAGCCCCGATGATGAACGTTTAGTTCGAAACGCGTAGTCTGTAAATAATTTTAAAGAAGGATTGGACTTTTCAGTAACCTACCCTATCAGAATAATGAATATGTCTTTGTGTACACTATATCGGTCAAGCATGGATCAATTAGATCTGCGAGCTTCCCAAAAGCTTGGGGTGCTATTTCGTACAAGACATCTGTATACACCAAGCCAACTGCTAACACTCTAAAAAGCCCAAATTCGACCAAATATCAAGCTGATCAATGACCCCGCACTTACCCATAGCTTGGATAATCTCGAACATCGAAGAACTGTGGGCGATCTATATCTCTTATACAGGTATTATCACGGAATATGCTCTGAAGAGTTGGCACGTATGATCCCCCCGGGAGTAGCACCTACTAGGCGAACACGTCAAACAGACGGTAACCATCAATTTATTTTCAAAATAGAGGCACCAAGAACCTCATTATATCAGAATTCATATCTCTGGAGAACAGCATCGCTGTGGAATAAACTCCCTGCGACAGATTTCCCTGCAGGTTACAACCTGAACCGTTTCAAAACCAACACATTCCAACATTTCCGCGCACTTGCCGCTTCTCGAGCGTGATAGGGATCTCCTTGCGAGTGCGCATACCCGTAAAAAAAACTGAGCTACGAGAGAAGTTATACAAAGCTCAATTTTTTTATAAATATTTTTGTTTGCAGAAAATTGACGATGTGCGAAAATAATTTTGGGTCAAATAATTAACTAATAATATAGGCAATAAATTTTTGTATTAGCTTTACATGTTTTAGATCTGAGAGCTAAGCTACGAGGGAAGTTGTAAAAAGCCCAATGTTTTTTTAATAATTATTTTTGCAAAAAATTGGTGATATGCGAAAATCATTATGGGGCAAATAGTTAACCAATAAAATGGGCAATAAATTTTTGTATTAGATTTACATGTTTTAGATCTAAGGGCTGAGCTACGAGGGAAGTTGTAAAAAGCCCAGTGTTTTTTTTTAAATAATTATTTTTGCAAACAAAAATATTTATAAAAAAATTAGGATTTGTATAACTTTCCTCGTAGCTCAGCTCGCAGATTTAATTGCTCCATGCTTGACCGATATAGTATACACAAATACATATTTATTAGTAACGTGTAAAGTAAAGTTAAAGAAAAACTTTGCCTTTACAAAGTAGAAGGCAAAAGATTAAACCCATACAAAAAAAACATAAAAGAAATTTGTATCTACTTTTATGTGATATTTGTAAGCCTACATAATTTCTTAAATAAAGTTTTATTTCCTCACTATAATGGAGTTAACTAGGATGGTTACTCCATTGTAATAAACAATGAGAGATGCTGGCCAGTTGGCTCGATCCAGGCCATAAAACCTAAATACATACACACACACACACACACACACACACACACACACACACACACACACACACACACACACACACACACACACACAAAGTAGAATGAATAATTTTTTTTTTATTTTCTAAAAAAACTCGTCATTTATACTTATAACTTCCATCGTACTACAGACCTACCTTTTACAGATGGTGGGGCGACCTTTTTTCTTTTAATCAATTTTTATCGTAAATTTATTTTCGTAAAGGTTCCAAGCCTTTAAATAACGTATTTAACGTTTTTTGTCGAGATTTATCTGGTCCACTGTAATTTAAGTAAATCTGAATCTAAATCTGAAGCTAACTTCAGCCACGTGGTGTTTTTGGGTATTTTACGTGCGAATTTGGAGAAACGATCGAACACGTCAATTTTGTTTGCGAGGGGTACACTTTTTGGCTATCTTGAAATTTTTGTAGCACGAACCATCTTCGAGGGGTATACTTTACCCCTATATTTTTTCATTTACATTGGGGGAGGAGGCATCCCCTTTGCATTTGGTATACATTTGAATCTTCATTTAAGACAACCATGTTGGAACAGTACTAATACAAACACTGCGTTCAATGAAAGAAGCAACACACTTGGTATGAATATACAGTATACTCCCCCGAAAATATAACGACGGGAACCATCCGCCCACTCTTGGTGGAGGGTTGGTTCTCCCTCCTATATGTTTTGCTCGACATTTTTTATTACTTAGTATATCAAATTTGACCATTTTTGGGGCGTCTATGCAAGATCTACTGCTGCTTTGGGGAGTAATGTAAATCGTTGGAAAGGAAATTTCTTCGGCTTTAAAAATAAGTTTTAAAACCAGACATGGGACAGTAAAATTTAAGAAAATTAAAAAAAATTGTTTTTTCCACACTTCTCATTTATTTAAATGTCTATAAAAGGTGCGCCACCGATGTAAGGGGGGCGTGTTATACAATACATCGGGTTTTGCCCGCAGTAAGAAAAACGATAAATGCAATGGACTGTATATATTTTAATTAATGAAAGCGCGAACAAACATAAATATATTGATATGAAATTACGAAATAATTAAAAGGTCCATAAGGTTAATTGTGGTCACCACACAACGGAAATCTGAGACAAAGCACTCACCAGTTTGCAGCCAATTTCTCCACTTCCAAGGGGCCCCTATCTGGATCTAATGATGTCACCACGTAGCTGAAGGGCTGAAGTTTCTAGTTCTATGCTTCAGTACACCAAAATCGAGCACTTTCAAGTGTAGACATTTGAAATAGTTGGAGAAAGTAAATTAACACGCCATTTCTCGAGGCGGTCGAAAAAGGATCTCACTGATTCTTGGTGCGCATGTCCAAAATGCGCGAAAATGCACTCTGTCCGTCATTCAATTGTGTGGTTTTAAAATTTACACCGCGAAATTTAGCGGGAGCTAACACATCGTTATAGAGTACTTTTCATCAGCCTCAATAATTGTTACTTAGTTGTTTTTTGCCAAGTTAAAAGTGTGCAAATAATTGGGAAAATACTGTAAGAGAGCACTTTTGAGGGGGGTGAGAAAAGGAATGCCCCCCACCCCCACTTTAAAGAAGCTCCACTAGAAAAAATCAGTCTTAAGTTATTACTAACCAAAAGTAATTTTTTACTCACTCTCATTTATATCTACTGAGTTACAAAAATGAATGTTCAACATTTTTGTTTGATTTAAAGATTTCTACAAAAACATTTATTTTTATCTCAAGGCGGCGTGGCAATTTAAAAAAAATATGTTTGGCTTAATAAGTACTTAACTGTATACAACGACCTTTTAACCAAAAATATTTTTTGGGAAAAAAATAATGTTAAGGATAAAAAATACCACAAAAAAATATAAAAATAATATTTTAAAAATGTTCTACTTTTTTCGTACATCGTTGAAAAGAAAATTGTATCCGCTTAAAAAATGATCTCCAGAAGATTTTTGGAAAAGTTGAGTGTTTTCGAGTTATTAGCAAAAAACTGTCAAAAAACAGGTTTAAGGGAGGGAAACACCCCTCTGCTAGGGTTTGGGGGTGGTTCCCTTTCGTAAAATGTTCGGGCGATGTCTATCCATACCAAGTGTGTTGCTTCTCATTAAACGCAGCATATCGCTTGAATCTCGGATGTAGGGACAGAACTATTACTTGATACTTTTTTATTTCTTATCCGATTTTCATGGAACAAAGTTTAAAATACTTGCTTTGTAATGTACTTAAAAATGTATTGATCAGAAAATATGTATTTTTTTGTATTTGTCAAAAAAATCAAAAAAATTGTAATTTTTTAATTTTTTTAAAAATTTTATTTATAAAACTATTAGAGTTAGAAAATTTTTTATAAAAAAGATAGTTATTTTGATTATTTATTCAAATCTAGTTCAAATGTTCCAATGCGTTAATTATTATAAGTTATGTCCAAATAACTGGAAAAAAATAGGGGTCTTTGGGGTATATTTAAAAATTATGCTATTAATGAAAACCATAAGAACATTTTAAAAGTAACTTAAATTTGTTTAACATACCTAGCAGATCAGGTTTTGACTTATTGTCATTGTGATAATCGCGTTTTTTTAAATATGGCGGATTCAATATGGCGGAAAAGCATATTTAAAAACAAATTGTATCTTTTTTGTTTTTTATCCGATTTTAATACAACAAAGCTTAAATTACTTGATTTGAAATGTATAAAAAAAAGCTTTTTAAAAAATGTATTTTTTTAATATTCGAAAAAAAAATTGGGTAAAACAAGTGACAAAAATGATTTTATTTATTTTATTTTTTAATTGACCCCCATATACGGACGTCGCTGAAGGGTTTGTCATTAATTAAACCCCACTGAGTTGGACACATTGTTAAAACGAAAATTGTCCGACAATAAAGTATAAAACACATTTTTGCGATAAAAACTCATTTAGACGACATAATTTATGAACGGCCCCCTTTCCCACAATTTTTTCAGGACGTGGCTACAGGTGTATGACATCATATTACGGATTTCGTGTTAGCAGGGCCGGGTTTCGTTTTGAGCTACTTGGACTATATTCCCAGGTAAAAAGGGAATCCTTTTTCCTATAGTAGAGGACGATTAACTATTAGTCATTGTTCCAACAGTTTTAACCGGTATTCAGAATATTCTATTTTATTATTTTAAAATGCGGCTTTTCTGTTTGGAGAGTTGAAGCACTATTAACCAATTAAACGAAAATTTCATAGGATTGTTTTAATATATATAATAATAATAATAAGTATTTAGTAGTTTTGTAGTTTTTCTGTGTGAAACCACACCTTAAGGAAAACAAGCGTCTTGAAATTAAATATGTGGATCCATGACGGATCTGATACCTTCCTAGCCCATTAGCACACTCCACGTTATATCAACCTTGAAAACAGTTTTTTGTAAATATCTCCGAAATGAAAGCTCCTACGAACTTTTCGGTTATAACATAATTTTTTTCAAAAAACGCGCGCTACTATATTCCGAAAACCGCATATTGATGCGACGTTCCATTAAAAAGTTAGCATTTTTTAAACTTTTTACCTGTCAAAAAACTGTCATTAGCATTCACGAATTTTGAGTAAAATCTAATCAGCTTGTTGCAGTTTGGAGTACTATTTTACCTGAAAATTTCATGTAAATCGGTTAAGCGGTTTAGGAGCTATCGCATTACGGACAGATATATATATATACACACACAACACAGACAGACATCACGACGATATTGCTAGGGTAGGTCAAAATACAGTGAAACCTCCCATAAGCGGACACTCACAGTTCCGTCGATTTTGTCCGCTTATTGGAGGTGTCCGCTTATGAGAGGGAGCTGCAAAATTTTAATATATAGATATTTATTAACAATTTCGGCTGCTTGAGTTTTTATGATATTAAATTTTTCAGCGATCTTTCGTTCTGATAGATGTTCCTTCTCCGAAACGTTAACAACTTTAATTTTTTCACGTAAGCTAAGAAGTTTTTTACGAGGCACCATTTCAAAGAGATCTATCTATTACTACCTAATTGAACAATAAAAATAAAACACAGCAGTCCCGCCCCCGCCGAATAAAATATGTTGTAAATACGACACAAGTATTTAGTCTCCGCATTTAAACAAAAAGAGGTAATTCCCCGGCTGCAGAGTGCGTTGTTGCCAACATACTACATAATATGTAAGCCCATGTCCGCCCCGTTGTCAGAGGTTCGCGTCCGGTTAAGGGAGGTTTCAGAATTTTTTAACCAAAAAAAATTGTCCGCGTCCGGTTATTAGAGTGTCCGGTTATAGGAGTGAATTTTACATGTAAAGAAATAGGGAAAAGCATGGTTCCAAAAAATTTGTCCGCTTAAAGGGAGTGTTCGTTTAATAGAGGTGTCCGCAAGGAGAGGTTTCACTGTACACGCAAATAACACATTTTCGGTGTTATCTCAAAAAATTTTTTTTGTCGAAAACAATACCTTCTCTAGCCGTTACTGTGCGGACTAGGAAAGTAAAAAGGGGGCGGGCCGACTGCACACCAAGTAGTATAAGTAGTAGCCTTTAGACTGGATTGTTTAGTTTACACTTCAAAACGGTTAGATCATGGTTAGATATACTTACTTACTGAAACGTCCCGTTTAAAATTAATCAACACAAAAACATTTCATGTAAAAAAGAGACAAGTACGCGAAAATGGCATTCCGTAAAAATAATTGAGATAAAAGTAAGGCCAAGTTCTCCAATACAAATTTCATAATGAAAGATTTTTACTAGTTGGAAATGTTTTTCTAAACTTTGCTATTACAGCCAAACTTCTTTAGGTTCAATTTAGCACGGTGCCTAAGAGCCATTTATAGCCGTAATAGCCAAGTTTAGAAAAACATCTCCAAACTAGTTTATTACTTTCATTTTGAAATTTTTATTGGAGAACTTGACTTTACTTTTATCTCATTTCTTTTTACGGAATGCCGCGTACTTGGCTTTTTTTTACATGAAATGTTTTTGTTATGGTTTCACTTCGTTTTTTAAAGGAATTGGATAATATTTAATTTTTAAAATAGTAAAATATGCGGAATATTGTTCAAAACTTTTGCAATGCCTTAATTAAAATTTTGAGGTCTTTTAATTTTTTCTGGTGGTTTTATCATAGCTGCTATCAGCCTTCCAAAGCTCAGCTCTCTAGCGTTTCTGAAAGTGGAGAATGTTACTTTTGCATAACTTTACATGTATAGGGAAGGGAAGTAAATTAAAATTTTCTTGTTTTTAAATTTTTTCCTATAGTTTTATCATAAATCCTATCAGTCTTCCAATGCTCAGCTCTCTGGCGTTTTTGGAAGTGGGTAATGTTACTTTTACATAACTTGACATTTATAGGGGCGGAGAGTAAATGAAAATTTTTGGGGTTTTTAAATTTTTTCCCATGGTTTTATCATATTTTCTATCAGCCTTCCAAAGCTCAGCTCTCTAGCGTTTCTGGAAGTGGGCAATGTTACTTTTATATAAATTTACATTAATAGGAGAGGGAAGTAAATTAAAATATTGGTGTTTTAAAATGTTTTCCAATAGTTTTATCATAGTGTCTTTTAATCTTAAAAAGCTCAGCTCTCTAGCGTTTCTGGAAGTGGGCAGTGTTACTTTTACATAACTTTACATTTATATGGGAGGAAAGTAAATTAGAATTTTGGGGTGTTTTTCCTATAGTTTTATCATAGTTCCTATCAGGCTGCCAAAGCTCAGCTCTCTAGCATTTCTAGAAGTGTGTAATGTTACTTTTAAATAATTTTACATGTATAGGGGAGGGGAGCAAATTAGAATTTTGGGGCTTTTTGATTTTTTCCAGGGGTTTGGTCATAATTTCTATCAGTCCGCCAAATTTCAGCTTTATAGCAGGTCTGGAAGTAAAGTAGAATTTTGATAATCTATACATGAGTGAGTGAGTGGAAATTTCGACGTTTTTTGAAATTTTGTAACTACTTTACTACTTTATATCAGTCCATGAAACTTGGAGGGGTTGTTAACTCTATGAAGGTCTACGACTGTGCAAAGTATGAGATTCGCAGCTCTTTCCGAAGTAGAGTTTTAGATAGGTCAAATATGGGCTGAAATGTTTCAAGAAAAGATGGTACATTGTCTACGAGTTTCAAACAAAAGATTATTTTTTCACTTATATAATGGCAACAAGTTTAATTAGGTGGGTCCTCAAGTCGTGAACGGTTAGCCCAGATATTCCTAAGCTCTAAGGTCGACACTGACAGTAACATGTGTTTGTATTAAATGCAGTGTTGTCTTGGCCGTGGGACTCGGTATATTGAATTTTTGGTTTTTTTTTCTGTGTGCTGAGTTTTATTTTTGTAAAAAAGAACTTAAATAAACAAGAAGTGCTATGTTTCTGAAAATACTGTGAAAATTCAGCCCAGTGTGGTTTTTTCGAGATGATTCCAGTGACGCAGCTATGTTGCCATCGCCGAGGATTCTGCAAATTCTAAGTTTTCAGGAATGACCGCCACGAATAGGGAAAATTTACACGGGGCCGCGGTTGACATCTTCCCTTTATATTATTATTACTCTAAGGGTAAAACCTGTAATAAACATGTTTCTTTTTACCTCAATAAACGGACGCCGCTGGAGAGTTTGTCATAAGTCGTACCCCACTGACTTATTGAATGTTGAAGCTTAGTTTTTAAGAAAATTTAAAAAAAATCTAAAAATTTCAGGATTTGGGGAGTCTGGGGGGTTAAATTTAAAAAACTAATATAATTTTATTTTTAAATTAGATTTTACACATTTTTGATCCATTTCTATGTCTATGTGTTTCTAGAGCGTCAACTTGAATACAATTTTAGAAATTCAAACACGACTATATAAGGAGGGGGGATCAAAAAAATTGGACCAAAAACTTGCCCGGCAACATCCAAATCGTTAGTCTGTGACTTATTCTCAGCTAGGATCCATTGTCAAACTGCGGTCCTCATATTTTGCATACACTGAGAGAAGAATTTTGTAACAATAACAAACATTTTGTAACTGTTACCAAATGCGTTGCCCATATTTGGCTTATTAGATATTTGTTTACAGGTAACAATTCATAAATTTCAACAATTGAAACAAATATTTGTTAATAAAAACAAAATCGTCTGGTAATAGTTAAAAAAAAGCTACATTAAGCACTAATATATTGTTGGTATTTAAAAATATATGTGAGTTTAATTATTAATATACTGTATATTTATTATAAGGATCATTCTTATTTAATATTAAATAAATTAATTATGGGTTATTATATAATTAGTAGCTGTAATTATATTTAGTTATTTTGCATTAATAAGGTATTTGTAGGTTTCACGTTCTGTTTAATAAAGAGGGTGTTCATTTTAAAACTTCCCACCCCAGATTTCTCAAAAATGATTTTTTTTAAAACATCAAAAACATGTATAATTATATAATTCATTAAGGACACATTTTGGCTATCTTAAAATTTTTATAGTACACACCCCCTTTGAGGGGTACATTTTACCCCTATATTTTTTTAAGTTTTCTTAAATGTCTTTACAAAGGTGTAACAATTTTGAAAATCTATCAATTTGTTTTTGACATATTGACTTATTTTTTCAAAGAGGGGTGTGTACTACAAAAACTGTAAGATAGCCAAAATGTGTCCTTAATAAATTATAATTGACCTGTTTTTACTTTTTCTCAAAAAAAAATCATTTTCGAGAAATCTGGGTTGGGAAATTCAAAAATATTTCTATAGGGTTAATGGAAATAAGGAAACCAATTTTGATCACACACTTGTATTTCTTTGCGACATTTCGACGATTCATTTTCGTCTTCCTCCGGCTACACACCTTAGCCTTAGGAAGACGAAAATGAATCGTCGAAAAGAAATAAAGTTGTGTGAACAAAATTGGTGTCCCTTTTCCCATTAACCCTATAGAAATGAATAAGGTATAGAATATTAACAAAATTTTAATAATAATGAAAAGCAAGTTGTTTTGATGAAAAATATTTATTTGTATTTTATTATAAAAATAAAAAGACCATGGATCTTTTTAAACCTGTGGAGTCTATGCATATTAACGCATATACAAATATAAAAAAATATACCCTTTTTGCAGCTTTTTCTTGAAATACCCTACAAATTTACTCTACTACAATACCTAATATATAAATAAAAAAGAACTAGATATTTTTTTTATACAATAAGGTTGTAGTCTCAGAGACGTGAAGTCTGGTAAAGTATGACTGATCTGTCACGTCACAATTTTTTTTACGGTGGCTGGTAATCTTTGTTTTTTTTTTGCAAAGCTTGGTTAATGAGATGTACGCACGTTTGTTCCACGTGAGATGCACACAAAATTTTGTCAAAACTGACATAAACGGATTTTACCTCACTATAAGTTGGGGACTCCACCATTACGAAAGGCAGCATGGGTAGCCCATGTTTTTTTAAAATGTTTCTCCTTTGTTCAACCTCTAAGTCAGTGCTGACCTGAAAAAGAAAATAAATTTTATATATTTGTAAATTTAATACAGAACCAGTGGCATATATAAAGGGGGGCCTGCCCCCCCCCTCAAAGTTAAGTTTTTTTTAGATATTTTCCACATATTTTATGAATATATACATAAAATAGCTTAAAATACGGCCTCATGAGGTCTCGCCCCCTCCCCCCCCGAAACCGTCTCGGGACCGCCCCCGAAAATTTTTTTTATATACGCCACTGTACAGAACATTAAACGTTTGCTTTAAGTTAAAAGGTTTAAACTTCACATTTCCATACTAAAGGCTCTTTGCTTAAAAATCTTTAATAATTAATTCAAAGAATTGAAGCCATGATTCAAATAACATCAAATTTAAAATTATTAAAATCACAAAATACAAATATAAAGCATTCTAAAAAAAATAATAAATAACACGTACTATACTTACTGCCCTTTGTAACGTGTAATTTTTACGTTTAAGGCAACGTTACATATTTGCTTGTTTAGGTGAATAATCAAGGGTATTCGACTCGTCTTTCTGTACACAAATTAAGGGTATTTTATAGAGCTAGGTTTGGAGGTTATATAGTGTCCAAAAAGTTACCTTATAAAGGAGACATTCCATCGAATTACTGTGGACACTACGCACACCGTATTATCTGGACATCGTAATTGGAATTTAAGATCACAGGTTTCGGGGAAAATCACATAAAAACTTTTGATTGTTTTGTTTTTATCTGTGGAATTTTGTGATTTTCTTTGTCGTTCACGAGAATAAACAGCTGGGGGAATGGCGGCGTTGCCGCATCACAAATGGTTTTAGTAACAGGAAGGAAACATTTAGATGAACATTTCATTCCCTTACGTTTATTTTCGAGGATATTGGGACAATCCGAACCTCATAGCTAGTTGTGATAGCACGAAAACATATTTAGGTCCACGGTTTGACCAGTAACAACCGAGGCTCCGCCCCTTTGATATCTTTATTAATTTGATGAGGAGAAGATAAAATAAATACGAGTTATGCACTTTTGTTAATGGGAGATAAACGAGGGATAGAAACCAAGACCTAAAAGAATAAACGAAATCGTGTGAGTTAACATCTGAACACTCTTGTGCCGAGTTTAAGCAGTAGTTCAGTGTGTATTTTTAGGTCAGGTTCAGAAACAACTTTATTAATGTAGAAATGTTTTACAAAAATGGCGTCAAACCATATGAATCTTAGAGAAAACATTTACAAAGAGCAAAGGAAACTTTTGACTAAGACTGTAACTAAAATACAACTAAATTCTACACTCAGTATAGCTTTACTCATATGGGAATTGGTTGAATGCTCGAATATTCCTGGGTTTGAGCTCTGATCTCCAGTAATTGATTTTACAGTTGATGGTTTCAATGCTGAGCTTTTTATAGACCGTCTGGTTATTTTCCTCCTACTTGCTATGTCGGCAGTGGTCCGGTAGGCAAATGTTCGGTCTATGTATGAAGGTGTCTCGACGTCCTTGTTATAAAAATTCCAACCGTGGAAATAGATCCGACAACACCTCAATGCGCGTTTTACGTATTTTCTATTCCCTTGGTCGGTGCTGCCCCCTATATACCGGTATGGAAATATTGGTGTATTTCCTCATTGATTAGTTTGAAAACCGCGGGTTTTTCCTCCAGTTTCGGAAACCGCATTTAGGGTTTCTTTTGGTGAGAGCGTTTTTTTTTTCAAATAGGTTTGCATCCTTATTTGAATTTAACCGGGAAAATTAGGTTGGTATTGCGTTTTACTGTCCCCCACCACATTTACAAAACGGTTTCCGGCCACTTCATTTTTTGGTGTTCTCGACAAAGTGCTTTGTCTCTTCCTAGCGAATTTTGGCTGGGTCGACAACAGTTTCTGGGATCGCCTTTGTTTTTGGTTATTGGCACTGCAGCGATTGCAGGAGTTATCCCAGAAACTGTAGAAGTGAGTCCGTCGTGTTTAGGCGAATCCTGGAGTGACGCTCATACCATCTAAGGGGGATTTAAGTCGGCCTACGCCATTTGTACGGGAAATAAGAGCAGTGGTAAGTTCGATTTTATTTTTTTAATTTTTTTTATTATTTGAGGACTCTTCAAGATAATATTTGCCTCCCAAATTGTAATTATTTTTCGTGTGAAATGTACTTTTTTTTGACAAAAGACGTGGGGAATTGTTGGCGTTTTTATATTTTTCTTTTAACAACGTGTTGGATAAAAACTATATATTGTTTTCTCCTTTGGTTACAGCACCGTCCATTCCATCGACGGGACAGTTGTGCTGGTGGAACGAGGTTCTGTTCCATCGACGAGCCAGTTGTAACCCTGGGAAAGGTACGTTAGGGTTATTTTAGTTCATCTATTTAAATCTACTTTATTTTATTGAGTCGACATGGGGTTCTCGATTTAAATTACTCGGTGTAGGGGAACTTCGTGCAAAATAGACGAATTCCAGGAAACTGAAACATTTCATTTTTCACAGGGTTTTACGCTTGGGGCAAGGAACCAACAACATTTTGACCACCATGTGCTGCCCTAGTGTGATGTGCTAAGCGGGCATTAGGGGAGGCGCGGGCAACCCAAGAGGCAGTAGCAGTGAGGAATGTCAGAGTACACCACTTCCAGGTTTACAAAATAAAACAAACATAAAATAATCAAGGACCAAGGTAGGAGCAAGCTTCAGATATAATCTTTCACATAAATCTTCAATATAATTTAGACATGACCTTTTCATATAAATTTTTAATATAATTTAGACGTAATCTTTTCATATATAATTTTTCACAGTATAATTTCAACATTGCTTGTAAACGCAAGGTAACGGTATGACGTCATAACCACAATTTTGCGGCGTATTTACTAAATTGACTTGTTTTCCTTCATTTCATTTATTTAAGACAATTTCTCCTGTGAAATTTGGAGTGCCTTGCTATTTTGGCCCTAACTTATTTGGTATTTTTCTCAGATCTAATTATACAAGATGAACTAAATCTTTGTGTTATTTGTACAACCCAATGAACCAACTTTGCAGCGACAAAAGAGAGATGAGGTTATATTTTTTTAGCGGTTTCCTTACATTGTTCTACCTCATGGGGTGGATCTCGGACTGGGTTGCTGTCTGTCTCATTCTACCCAACGTAGAATGATGACAGCAGATATTTGGTCTAGATCTCCCCTATGATGGAACGATTTTGGAAGTGTATTTTTTTTTGACAATCATTTATATAACTGAGTCTCACACTACTGACTCAGATGTAGGTACACTATGGCCTGTTAAAGGAGTCCATCTACCTGTAACGTGCCTTAATCAATTAATTCAATCTTTTAGAATTTTATCTTGTTTATTAGTCAATTTTTTTTGATTTCTTAATTACACAAATACTCTGGAAGCCTCGGAAGTAAGTAGAGTTTCATTGTTTGGCTACAACGTTAGGGTTGAACTGTATTTTAATTAAGATCTTCTTTGTAAAACATTGATATTAAAACACTGTGGCGCACGTAAAATTTTCTTATTTCTGAACCCCCCCCCCTTCTCCACTGTATAAAAGTTACCGGGCATATCAATGTTTTACCTAGCTGGAAAGTACAGTTCTGCTTCCAGATATTTGTTTAATTATTCAGTGGTTTTGTTGTGTCACAAGTTGGCAAATTGTCATTATTCTAATTACAGTGTCACAAAATGGCGGCAACGTCTTTAAGCTGCCACAAATGTCACACAACGCATTTTAATAGGCCACAAATTGGCGCCCAACGTGTGTTTTGGCTAGTTTTTTTAACATCTGATGTAATTTTTTTTGTTCTTTTTTTAATTTGGAAAAAAAAAGAAAAAACTTTTTTTTTGAATTTTTTGGAATTAAAAAAAAAAAAAATTTTTGTGGTACAGCCAAAGCCAGGTTAAAGGCTTTCAGTGGCTGTCGGTGTTTTTTGATACCCAATCAATTTTTTTTAATGAAAAACAAGATCATTGGTTTTCAGAAATAACACTTTTTAAATATTTTTTTGGTAATATTGGTTGATTTGGAACTCGTTTTGTTGTTTTAGTGATTCTCATAGTTTTTTGTTAGCTTATCTTCACAAGTTTTTCTTGGAAAATAAAATATTCATTTTTATGTATTAAGGAAGAATAAGTGGATAAAAAACATGGGAATTTTTATTGAACGGAGTCCAACTCATGTCTTAATTCTTTAAAGTTTTTGTACGAAAAACATGTTTTAATTTTTTAAATTTTTTTTTAAGAAAAATAAATACAGCAATGTAAATTTACTTCAATTTTTATTTGTTGATTTATAGGTGGATGGACCTCCAGACATGGTCTTTTTTATGTTTTAAATATATGACATAGGTACTGTGTTTTTTTCTAACAATTTTTTTTCTGCAGGTTCATTTATTTATATTTTATTATTTCCTGCTTGTGATAAGATAGAAATTGTTTCACAGATTATTTTTTAGTGCAGTCAATTTATTTAGGTCAACAAGTTTTTTTTGGTGATTTTAATTTTTTATGGGATATCACCACTTGGAAATTGGAATATTTATACAGGGTTTCACACAAATTTTTCTTGGCTGGGTTGTTTTAAAGTAAATATAGCTTAACAGCTAGTAGATTTGTTTAGTTGAAAGTATTAATTAGTAATGAAAGAAAAGGAAAATGAGTTTATTTTGCTTTGTCATTTTCTTTTCTTGTTTTGGTGGTAACTGTTGATGGCATTTAACATCTTACGTCACTCAGTTACATCGGGTCAGAGGAGGGTACTACTACTACTTATAGTTAGCTCGGAAGTTTAGGGAACACAAGGCTAAAATTCCTAGAGCAACATATTGGCTGAAGATCAACGCCAGAGGTCCAGTTAACATTTTTTTGGGGTATCTTTTTTGAAAGACAGTTTTTAGGTCTTTGGTTTAGTTGTCTAGTTGTGTTTTGTGACTGGTCAAATTTTTTTGGTAGAAAATACAGCGTTGGGCTTTGGAGTGCATTTTTCTTAAAAAATTACCTACGGGTATTTCTATCAATTAAAGTTTTTCTTGTTCACAATTATTTTTTTCTGCGTTCAGGTCATAGCTTGGTCATGGCCAACGGAGAGCAAACATTTATGTTTGAGCCTTGAGAAGTTTTGCCTGCTCCGGATTGAATACAGAGAAAATGAATTTGAAGCCCAACTAGATATAATACCACAAAAGAAATGTTTAACTGAGACAGATATAGATATAAGTTTTTTTTGATTTTTTTTAGTTCATTTGTAAAGTTCAGCAAATTTTTTTCAGTAATGTCATTGTGAGGCCGTGAAATTGGTCAGTGAATTTAAGAGAGACTTTCAACTAAATATAAATGCTATGCGGTGATAATTGGTCAAAATATTTCAAAATTTTGTTTTTTAAATGATTTAATTTTTTTGAAAAGATTATTTTTTTCTGTAAAAATAACTTCTCGAATTCTTGTTTTGGTCAAAACGGTTGGTATAGTGGTCGTAGTTTTAAAGGGTGACCAGATAGGTTATATTTTTTTTTGGGGGACCAAACAGGAATTTCTTGAGTTACAAAAGGTGAACTTTTTTTTGTCTTAGTTGGTCAGGCAGGAATAAATAAATCTTTTTACTTCCGAATCATAATTTTAAATAACAAGATTTATTGGTTAGCTGTTTGGGTCTTATAGTAAAAAACGTTTTGTTTTTGGAGGATACGGTATGAGATGAAATTATTTTAATTTCATGCCAAATGTTGTTTGACGGCAGATATGCTAGTCTTCAGTTTTTTCGTTAGTTTGCATTTCAGGACAGTGGCGTGTACTTAAGGGGGCCTGTCATCTGCGCCCATTGTAAAGCAATTTCCAACTTACTTGCTTAGCTTTTTCACTTAATCTTCGTTTTGTTGCTTCTGAAATTAAAGCGTTATGTTGGATAACGATGGTGTTAGACTAAGAAAGTACCTATTTAGGGATAAAAACTTGAAAGTTGTGAACAATTGGGAAATAATCTTTTTTATTTCATTTTTTTAAATTTTAAAATAATTTCATACTGGTGACCTCAAATAATGAAGCAAATTTTTAAATTACAAAACACTTTGGTGGAATAAATGGGAAAGTGTTTAGGTTAAACAATAAATTTATTTAAAAAAAAGAAAGATTTTAACCTAATAAGTTTAAAAACAATAGGTTTTCTTTGATGCGACTAAACATTGAGGAAGACATACATTTTTTTTAAGCTGATAGTTGTACAGGGTGTAAAGGAGCTAGCTACCTTTTATATTGCAATAATTAGGGTTTTTTTTCTCTCGCGAGCCGGGTGGAAATGGAAGGAATGTTTGGTTCGGAGTGGAGAAATCGAGGAACGAGGACTTCCTGCTAATCTTTTTTAAAAGTTTTTGGTTTTAGGCCGAGTTTTGTTGAGATAACAAAAATTTAATTGGGGCCGGGAGTTTTATTATGCTCTTTTAAAATTAACGTAATAAGTTTGGCTTCTTGATTTTTGTTTTCTGGGTTTTACGCAGGATTATTCCCAACTGTTTCATTTCAAAATGTCATTTGTAGGTGATAGGGTCTCATTAGCCCTTGGACATTTGGTAATTTTGCTTTGACTAATAGTTGCGGAAAGGGCCCAACTTAATTTTATATCTCGTGAACTCCAGGAATAGGGATCTGAGAATGCATTAAGCAGTAAAAAATTTTTTTTGATTAGATGTTGTGTGTAAAAACACTTGAGTAGGCAGATTTAGTTTTGCAACGTCCTTATAGGTGAACCTTGAAATTGTTTTCATATTTGTTTTATTGAAAGGGCACACAAGATAATTCTTTACGGGGTTGAGTGCAAAGTTTAAAACTTAGGTTCACATTATTATAGTGGTACAGTAAATAAGTACTCACGTTGTTTATTTCCTTTAGTAATAATTTTAAACAAATATACTAACATCGTTTGTTTTTTGGAACATAAATATTTTTTTACTTTTCCTAAACTGATTGGTTTTTTTGCAATTACGATTTTTATACCTTATGATTCTTAAGTAAATTTAATTTTCAACATTTTTTTTTGTATAGTAAATTAATTTTTCTAGCTCATTTACTTTTCACATTGCCACAGTTTTGGGAGAGGAAAGGGAATTGACAACTGTTTTTTTAAAGGAAAAGAACAAAAACTGTTGCATGACAACTCGAATAAGATTTTTCTGGTGTTGATTTTATTTAATTTTTTTTAAGGTTCACTAATAGGAGCTGCAACCCCACTTAAACATTTTAAATTTTTTTTGATTTGGGATTTTTTTTGAGGAGTTTATTAGTGGAGCCGTTCTGCAATAGCAGGAGTATACCCTAGCGTCAACTGTGTACAACAGCTTTGGGATTTTTGTTATAGGTAGTCTGTTGTACGTTCCATTTAGGGATAAATTTACCTATTCGGTTGCTGAGGTAAACAAACATAACTTGACTTTAATTTTAATCCAGTCCAGCTAGGATAAGCGCAATTATTTTTTTTTGGTTTTACTCACGCAGGAGTGGGACATAAGACCTGAATACCTGCCAAAGCTCTGGTCTCTCTTTTATTTTTTTTTAACTTTTTTATGGCTACTTGTTAATTCTAATTTAGGATTTAAGTGGTTATTTCTCTCTGCAAGGTTGGACGTCATGGTTGGTTGTGCAAATAATTATTATAAACTATGGTTACATTTTTAAATGCAAATAAATTTTATTTTCTTACTGCTCCGGTGTTCTTCGATTTTGTTCGCGTCTGCCCGTATTTAAGTTTTATATTTTCTACATTTGTGAGAAAATTTATAGTGATTTTCACTAGTGAGTTTAAAGTGAACTTTGTGTTTGTTATTGCGTAGTTTAGTTTTTATAATTGGGAGGTATAATTAAGAGTTTTAAAGTTTAAAGTTTTAATATAAAAGGCACCATGGCTATTTCTTTGAGTCGGTTGTCGGACATAAGGTACTTAGTCAAGGACGAGTTAATCTACGAATTAACATGGAGAGGCATAGCCATTGGATCGGTGGAAGAGATGAAGCAACAGCTCATACTGATTAGACAGAGAGAAAGGACCGATGGAAGTATGAGATACCCTCCGTATCCCTTTACGTTTGGCCAGGATGCTTTTAGCTGCATGAAGAAGCTTGATAGTCTGGTACCGCTGGTAGAGAAGTTCTCTGGTACGAGCAAAGGGGGAGAGTTTTGGAAAATCGCTGTAAGGTTGGAACATGTGTTGGCCAGGATAAATAACATGAATCCGTCCAACTTTGAAGAAAGTCAAACCAAAGGCATACTGGTTGCGGAAACCTTGAGTTTGATTGGGAGATTGCAGAGCCAAGCAACAGATTTACTAAGAGTTGGCGTTACCTCAGATGATGATGAAGCATCTGAAACCCAATCAACGAGTCGAAGCTCAGACCGCTCGACAAATGCTGGCAACACACCTAACCAGTCTCATTTCCCGCAACCAGAGCACTCGAGCACACAAACAGCTCAACAGCCTACGAACCAACCGTCGGTCATTGCTCCAGTGCAAATGCAAGTGCTAACGAACCCAACTCAAGCACCAATACAGGCACCATCCCCAATGCTAATTCAGAATGACCGTGCATCAGCTTTTCATTATCAACAACCGTCTACCGTTCCTTTGAGTTTAGCTGCCCTCCAAAGTAGCATAACACCAATTGCTCAGTCCCGACCTTTTTTATGTTCGTTGCCAGTACCAATGTCAAGTGATCCTGGTGCTTCATATCACGTTGCACCTGTACCTCCGCATAAGTGGAACTTAAAGTTTACAGGCGAGAGGGGTACGATCTCCGTCACCGCATTTTTTGAGAGAGTTAAGTCAGGCGAGAGGAGTTAGCAAAAAGGTTCTACTGAACTCAGGCATTGATCTTTTTGAAAAGTCAGCCTATACTTTTTATAAAGATGTTCGTAGAGAAGTCCATACATGGGAACAGCTGGAACAGAGGTTCATGACACAGTATCTTCCTTCTTCATATGGCGAGAAGCTATTGAAGGAGATCCAAAAACGTAAACAAGGCCCTGTAGAGTCTATAGGGACCTACATTGCTGTCATGAACACATACTTCCAAAGACTTGGCTGTCCTGTTTCTGAAGAGGCAAAATTAGCTATCGTCGTCAGAAATATCGCGGACATCTATAAAAATGGGTTAATTGCTACTGAGGTCAATAGCCTATCACATTTAAAGGATCTGTGTCGTAGAATAGACCAGAGATATGGTTTAGAAGAGGAGAATTTTACACCTAGGAAAAACCAATCTATTGAACCTGACTTAGCCTACGTTGACGTAGAGAGCGATAATGACGATTTTCCAACAGGGATCGATACAGTTCAGATATCAGGTGCCGGGACATCAAATCAACAGAATTTGAATATTCCTGATAATAGATTTAACAGAAATAGGCGACAGCCAACAAGGAGTTCCTCTGCTAGAGCTGATAGAGAGAGACAACAACCCGCTAGTGGTCAGTCTAGTGTAAATGACAGAGATGGACAACCACCACAAGGTGCTAGACCTGGTATGGCGAATAGGGATGTTGTTTGTTATAGATGCAACCAAACAGGGCACATGGCAATCGGGTGCGCATTACCTAGAGGTAAGCAGTGTTATTCGTGTGGTCAGGCATGGGTAACAGTAAGAGAATGTCGTAATTGTAATCGTCAGGGAAACGGACCCAGGCGCTCGTAGGCGGTCGACCTTCGAGTCAGCCTGAACAAGCATCGACCGATAGGCTAACGAACGTCTTAGATTATGTGATAAGTCATGCTCGTAAAGATGAGAGACCTTATTTAGAAGTGGATGTGCTCGGAAATAAGTTATTAGGTTTGTTGGATTCCGGGGCTTCACGTACCTTTTTAGGGAATCATGGTTGGTCAATCATCGAGAGGTTTGGTTTTTCACTTGATACGACAAAGAAGACGAGTTGTATTGTGGCAAATGGTCAAAGCACGAGTAGTATTGGGACAGTGCAGCTTCCTATGCGAGTTCAGGATAAATTTAGGTTAATAGAGGTCGTCGTCGTTCCTGAGTTGCCACACACTTTGATTTTGGGATTAGATTTTTGGATTTCGATGGGGATAGTACCGAACTTAAGTACTAATGAGTGGCACTTTGCCGATAATAAAGATGTGATTTGTTCTTTAGAAAAATCAGACCAACAAACTACTCTTTCGCCTTATGAATCAGAACGACTAGAGGAATTGGTCGATAAATATAAGACTATTATGGGTGACTCACTAGGATGTACAGACAGGGTAGAGCATAAGATTACAACAGATGCAGCACCGATAAGACAACGTTCATATAAGGTCTCACCGGTCATTCAAAAACTTATTGATGACGAGATCGACGAAATGCTGAAAATGGATGTAATAGAACGTAGTAGTAGTTCATGGGCTTCACCAGTGGTAATGGTACAAACGAAAAACACAAATAAATATCGCTTCTGTGTAGACTACCGCAAATTGAACTCAGTGACGGCGCGTGATAGTTATCCCTTACCACTCGTATCCGAGACTCTTGACAAGTTGAAAGATGCTAAGTACTTGTCAACTTTAGATATCAAAAGCGCTTATTGGCAAGTACCAATGGAAGAATCATCGAAGCCACTAACAGCATTCATCTGTCGACGAGGTCTCTTCCAATTTAAGCGTTTACCATTTGGTCTTCATAATGCACCTGCAACTTGGCAGAGACTCATAGATAGCATCATAGGAAACGATAGGGGTCTAACTACGTGTACGTATATCTCGATGACCTCGTAATTGTCACACAGAGCTTTTCTGAACATCTTAGAATTCTTGAGGAAGTCCTACGAAGATTGCAGAATGCAAAGATAACGGTAAGTTGGGAAAAATGCCAACTGTGTAGGCCAGAAATGACTTATTTAGGATTCGTAGTGGACCGTCGAGGCATCCGAGTTGACCCTAATAAAATTAGAGCCATATTAGAGCTCCAGAGGCCAAGAACTGTCAGAGAAGTTCGTAGAGTTGTAGGGACAATTTCCTGGTATAGACGTTTCATAGAGAATTTTTCAGCGATAATAGCTCCAATTACAGCTCTAACTTAGAAAAATCAAAAGTTCGATTGGACTCCAGACTGCGAAAAGGCATTTATTAAGATTAAGGAACTTTTAGTGACTGCACCGATTCTTACATGTCCAGATTATACCAAAGAATTTGTCATTCAAACATACGCATCAGGATATGCAATAGGAGCATGTTTAACGCAACCTTATCCTGAAGGAGACAAGGTCATATGCTATTTGAGTCGATCTTTGACTAAGCAAGAACGTGTTTACACGACCACCGAGCGAGAATGTTTGGCATTGGTTTGGGCGATAGAGAAGCTCCGGCCTTATATTGAGGGGATCTCATTTAAGGTCATTACAGATCATTTTAGCTTAAAATGGCTTCATAGCTTGAAAGAGCTCAGTGGAAGACTTGCTCGTTGGTCTGTAAAACTGCAGCAATATGATTTTGAAGTAATCCATCGGAAAGGGAAAGATTTAGTTGTCCCGGACATGTTGTCTCGCGCAGTACCTATGATTGATACAATTTTGCAGCCCAGAGACGTGTCAACAGCAATTAAAGATCGATGGTACCAAAAGATGGTAAAGAGGGTCGTAGAATCACCGTTAACATTTATGAACTGGAGATGCACTGATAATAAGTTGTATAAATATGTCAAACAAGAATACCCTCAACTTTCACCATCTAACGAATATTGGAAAGAGGTAGTCCACAAAGATCATAGGCGTAGAATTATTGGAGAAGCTCATGATCCTCCTACCGCAGGGCATATGGGTGTGTATAAAACCTTCCACAGACTGGCAGGAAAATATTATTGGCCAAAAATGCGCCAGGACGTGGCAACTTTTGTAAAGAAATGCTTTGTCTGTGCAGCTCATAAAGGTGATACACAATGTGTATCTGATCAGATGATATCTCACCCAAAACCAATTCGTCCTTAGGAAATTATCTCAACAGATTTATGTGGACCTTTACCTCGTTCGACAAAGGGTAATTGCTGGATTCTCGTCGTTACGGACTATTTGAGTAAGTTTTCCTTAGTTTTTCCAATGCGAACAGCCCCTACTCAAGCTGTTGTCAAGCACCTTGAGGAGCAAGTATTTATGGTCTTCGGAGTACCCCGTTTGATACTTTGTGATAATGGCCCTGAGTACAAAAGTAACGAGTTTAAGCGTTTTGCTGAGAGCTATCAGGTTAAAATTCAGTATAATCCGTATTATCACCCCAGAGCGAATCCAACAGAAAGGACGAATCCTACGTTAAAAACCATGTTATGTTGTTATGTGAAAGACAACCACAGGAAGTGGGACGAACAAATACATAAACTTGCCTGCGCGATTCGTACTGCAAATCATGAGACGACCAGGATGTCTACTTTCTTTGTTAATTTTGGTAGGAATAAGTGTTTGTCAGGAAAAGATTACTCCAACCCAGTTTTGTTATCTGAAGAGAATGGTGTACAATCCGCAGCTGAAAGTAAGAAGGTTAGAGGTGGCTGGAGAGAAAAACGTAGTTCAGTATAATTTGCGTACAAGGGTACCCAACTTTGCTGTGGGTCAGCGTGTTTGGAAGAAAAATTATGTTTTGTCAGATGCTGCAAAGTTTTTCTCGAAGAAGTTAGCACCGAAATTCGTTGGTCCTTATGTGATTAGGAATAAAATTTCTCCATGGATATTTGAGCTTCAGGAACCATCGGGTAAAGTACTACCAGGGAGTTGGCATGCCAAAGACCTTAAGTCGGCAGCGGACGTCTCCGATTAACCTTTTTAGGTTAATCGTCTTGAAGTTGGGGGGGGATTATGTAACGTGTCATTTTTACGTTTAAGGCAACGTTACATATTTGCTTGTTTAGGTAAATAATCAAGGCTCTTCGACTCGCCTTTCTGTACACAAATTAAGGGTATTTTATAGAGCTAGGTTTGGAGGTTATATAGTGTCCAAAAAGTTACCTTATAAAGGAGACATTCCATCGAATCACTGTGGACACTACGCACACCGTATTATCTGGACATCGTAATTGGAATTTAAGATCACAGGTTTCGGGAAAATCACATAAAAACTTTTGATTGTTTTGTTTTTATCTGTGGAATTTTGTGATTTTCTTTGTCGTTCACGAGAACAAACAGCTGGGGAATGGCGGCGTTGCCGCATCACAAATGGTTTCAGTAACAGGAAGGAAACATTTAGATGAACATTTCATTCCCTTACGTTTATTTTCGAGGATATTGGGACAATCCGAACCTCATAGCTAGTTGTGATAGCACGAAAACATATTTAGGTTTACGGTTTGACCAGTAACAACCGAGGCTCCGCCCCTTTGATATCTTTATTAATTTGATGAGGAGAAGATAAAATAAATACGAGTTATGCACTTTTGTAAATGGGAGATAAACGAGGGATAGAAACCAAGACTAAAAGAATAAACGAAATCGTGTGAGTTAACATCTGAACACTCTTGTGCCGAGTTTAAGCAGTAGTTCAGTGTGTATTTTTAGGTTCAGGTTCAGAAACAACTTTATTAATGTAGAAATGTTTTACAAAAATGGCGTCAAACCATATGAATCTTAGAGAAAACATTTATAAAGAGCAAAGGAAACTTTTGACTAAGACTGCAACTAAAATACAACTAAATTCTACACTCAGTATAGCTTTACTCATATGGGAATTGGTTGAGTGTTCGAATATTCCTGGGTTTGATGCAAGCTCTGATCTCCAGTAATTGATTTTACAGTTGATGGTTTCAATGCTGAGCTTCTTATAGTCCGTCTGGTTATTTTCCTCCTACTTGCTATGTCGGCAGGGGTCCGGTAGGCAAATGTTCGGTCTATGTATGAAGAGTGTCTCGACGTCCTTGTTATAAAAATTCCAACCGTGGAAATAGATCCGACAACACCTCAATGCGCGTTTTACGTATTTTCTATTCCCTTGGTCGGCGCTGCCCCCTATATACCGGTATGGAAATATTGGTGTATTTCCTCATTGGTTAGTTTGAAAACCGCGGGTTTTTCCTCCAGTTTCGGAAACCGCATTTAGGGTTTCTTTTGGTGAGAGCGTTTTTTTTAAATAGGTTTGCATCCTTATTTGAATTTAACCGGGAAAATTAGGTTGGTATTGCGTTTTACTGTCCCCCACCACATTTACAAAACGGTTTCCGGCCACTTCATTTTTTGGTGTTCTCGACAAAGTGCTTTGTCTCTTCCTAACGAATTTTGGCTGGGTCGACAACAGTTTCTGGGATCGCCTTTGTTTTTGGTTATTGGCACTGCAGCGATTGCAGGAGATATCCCAGAAACTGTAGAAGTGAGTCCGTCGTGTTTAGGCGAATCCTGGAGTGACGCTCATACCCTCTGAGTGGGATTTAAGTCGGCCTACGCCATTTGTACGGGAAATAAGAGCAGTAATAAGTTCGATTTTATTTTTTTCATTTTTTTATTATTTGAGGACTCTTCAAGATAATATTTGCCTCCCAAATTGTAATTATTTTTCGTGTGAAATGTACTTTTTTTGACAAAAGACGTGGGGAACTGTTGGCGTTTTTATATTTTTCTTTTAACTACGTGTTGGATAAAAACTATATATTGTTTTCTCCTTTGGTTACAGCACCGTTTATTCCATCGACGGGACAGTTGTGCTGGTGGAACGAGGTTCTATTCTATCGACGAGCCAGTTGTAACCCTGGGAAAGGTACGTTAGGGTTATTTTAGTTCATCTGTTTAAATCTACTTTATTTTATTGAGTCGACATGGGGTTCTCGATTTAAATTACTCGGTGTAGGGGAACTTTGTGCAAAATAGACGAATTCCAGGAAACTGAAACATTTCATTTTCCACAGGGTTTTACGCTCGGGGCAAGAAACCAACAACATTTTGACCACCATGTGCTGCCCTAGCGTGATGTGCTAAGCGGGCATTAGGGGAGGCGCGGGCAACCCAAGAGCAGCAGTAGCAGTGAGGAATGTCAGAGTACACCACTTCCAGGTTTACAAAATAAAACACACATAAAATAATCAAGGACCAAGGTAGGAGCAAGCTTCAGATATAATCTTTCACATAAATCTTCAATATAATTTAGACATAACCTTTTCATATAAATTTTTAATATAATTTAGACGTAATCTTTTCATATATAATTTTTCACAGTATAATTTCAACATTGCTTGTAAACGCAAGGTAACGGTATGACGTCATAACCACAATTTTGCGGCGTATTTACTAAATTGACTTGTTTTCCTTCATTTCATTTATTTAAGACAATTTCTCCTGTGAAATTTGGAGTGCCTTGCTATTTTGGCCCTAACTTATTTGGTATTTTTCTCAGATCTAATTATACAAGATGAACTAAATCTTTGTGTTATTTGTACAACCCAATGAACCAACTTTGCAGCGACAAAAGAGAGATGAGGTTATATTTTTTTAGCGGTTTCCTTACATTGTTCTACCTCATGGGGTGGATCTCGGACTGGGTTGCTGTCTGTCTCATTCTACCCAACGTAGAATGATGACAGCAGATATTTGGTCTAGATCTCCCCTATGATGGAACGATTTTGGAAGTGTATTTTTTTTTGACAATCATTTATATAACTGAGTCTCACACTACTGACTCAGATGTAGGTACACTATGGCCTGTTAAAGGAGTCCATCTACCTGTAACGTGCCTTAATCAATTAATTCAATCTTTTAGAATTTTATCTTGTTTATTAGTCAATTTTTTTTGATTTCTTAATTACACAAATACTCTGGAAGCCTCGGAAGTAAGTAGAGTTTCATTGTTTGGCTACAACGTTTGGGTTGAACTGTATTTTAATTAAGATCTTCTTTGTAAAACATTGATATTAAAACACTGTGGCGCACGTAAAATTTTCGTATTTCTGAACCCCCCCCCCCCTTCTCCACTGTATAAAAGTTACCGGGCATATCAATGTTTTACCTAGCTGGAAAGTACAGTTCTGCTTCCAGATATTTGTTTAATTATTCAGTGGTTTTGTTGTGTCACAAGTTGGCAAATTGTCATTATTCTAATTACAGTGTCACAAAATGGCGGCAACGTCTTTAAGCTGCCACAAATGTCACACAACGCATTTTAATAGGCCACACCTTTAAGGGGACAAATTCCATTTAGGCAATTTTTTACGTAAAAGGCAACAATGCAAAATAGTTAAATATCAGTGAAAAGGTGGCACTACTGAGTAAAGCATTGCCCCCGGTAGGTGGTTTTGTTTAGAGTAATAGGTGATGTCGACTTAGGACAGAGTGTTCCGAATTTGGTTAAAGTACAGTAAGGCCTCCTGTTAGAATTTTTAGGATGACAGTGTCACCTAAAGTCACTAATCAAATAACTTTGGCATTTTGTTCGTTTCACAGTAAATGTTTAAATTTTTTGTTCAAAAAGAAATGCCGCTTTCTTGCCAGAAGAAGCTCGCCCGGCCTCTTCAACATCATCATAATAAGTAAGTAGTTATTTTTTAATACAGTAGGCAGATAATAATAATCAGTTGCATCTGTGATTTTAAAAAAATAAGAAAACGCACGAACAAGTGCCTAATTTTCTTTATAATTTTTTTTCATACCTTTATTTTTTAAATATATTCTAGCAAGCTTTAGTTTCTAAGATATTTTGAACATATTTTTTTAGAACTTACAGCAGCTATGCTTTCTACAGTAGGTTATTAGCTAGGAAGGTAGTTGATCCATTTACTTTTGAATTATTCTTTACAGATACAGAATTTCATATGAGCATTCCTATTCATACAAAAGAAAGCAGAATAAGTGGATCATTAAATATGATAGGTAAAGTATATCGAAAAATATTGTAACAAATATTTATCTTAATATTTTCAGGGACGTGAGAGAAGGTTATTTCCGAGAAAAAAGTTTATATAAGATGGGGGTCAACGTACATCTGTTTTTAAGATATAGGATTTTTAAAGTTAGACGAGTGGGGAGAAAAAGGGTTTAAAAAAAAAATTAAATCTGTCACAGCCAACTGAATACTCAGGTAATTGTGATTCAAAAATGTGGTATTATTTTTTTTGATAAAAGTACAAGTTGAGAAGATACAGGCTGTCAAAATAACCTCCAAAAATTTATAAAAAATAAAATAAGGCATTTACAAAAATTTATACCAAAAAAATTGTTTTTTCTGAAAAAAATTGACCGATTAATTTTTTCAAAAATTATTTTTAATTCAATTTATTGCTCTTGTTCTAATAAACGACTTTAGCCAATTTCATATTTTTTACTGGGTGTTTTTAAAAAGTTATTATCAAAAAAGTTTAAAAAATCTCCAACTTTGATGAACCCATGCGGAAACTTTTTATCAGACATGACCTCCTCTATCACCTGTTGGCCTATGGCTCCTAAGTTATGGGACACCCTGTATAAACAATGCAAAAATCAATATTTAAATATTTACACATAAATGTTATCCTACTATTTGGTTTTTCTCGAAACTGAACTAGATGACTATTACACGTATGATATATCATAAAAATTGCATGTTAAATTTTAGTGATACCTTGGTGACTCATGATGAGGAGTTTGCGGACCAAGGAAGAGAAGCAAAAGTTGCGAAAGCCAACACGGAGACAGGGTGAGTAATTTAATAATTGTTTATTGTTTTTCTTATTTTTTTAAGTATAAATAACGTCAAAAAATTCTTTTCAAAAATTTTGACCTAAATTAGGGATATTTTATCGTATATCTGCCTGAGAGTCTATTTGTTTATTTGAATATATTCAATAAAGTAAAAAGTAGCTAGAAAATTTATTTAGTATTTTAAGGTTTATTAAAATATATTTTAAATAAAATATAACAAGCTTTATTTCCTAAGATATTTGAATCCAAGGGCGGATCCAGAGGTGCTTCTCGGGGGTGCCACTTTAGGTGACATTCTCTGTTGGTAAAAAACAGTATATATTTTTGTAAGCAGCATTTTATTGAATTAGTCAGTGGTTGTAATTTCGATGATAATAACAATAGACACTTTCATGCGCCGCAGGCAAAAATTTTGAATTTTTATTAGCAAAAACATTACTTTTTACAAATTTTTTGTATATTCAAAAAATTCTCGGGGGGCGCCCCTGGATCCGCCACTGTTTGAAACATATGAATTTAAAAACTTAAAGCAGCTCTATTGACTTCTACAGTAGCCACTTAGCTAGGAGGGAAGTTTAGTCGATCCATTTCTTTTTGAGATTTAATATCAAAATTATTCTTTACAGATCCACAATTACATATGAACACTAATATTCACGTAAAAAGGAGACCATCAATAATGATAGGTAAAGTATATTGTAAACTATTATAATAATTAAGGGCCTGTCCTTAAATTACATAACGCTCAAGGGGGGGGGGGTTTGGCCTTGCGTTACACTCAAGGTTTTTTTCATGTGTTTTTTCTTGAAAATGCGGTACGAGGGGGGGAGGGGGGGTCAAAAATCCTGAATTTTTGCGTTACGTAATTTAAGGACGTTCTCTAATAAGCAGTACTTATTTATGTTAATATTATGAGGGAAATTGACGTGGTTACTTCTTTCCACTGCTTTCTAGCTTTATTTAAAAAATAATTTTGTTTTAGGGACGCATTAAATTTTCTAATTATTGTACCGCTGGTCTTTAATGCAATGGAGCGAATATCGTTTGCAGGCCGTTTACACCATGCTAATATCTACAAGCAAAAGAACGAGTTCGTTTGGGTTTTCTCTATATCAACCAATACATATACAGTACCTTCCACGGTTCCAAGAACTTACTTTATTTTTTGTTAACTGGTCTGTGGCGTAGAGGCGATTTACTGACATTTATTATATTTCTTCACAAACGGGACCACCCTGTATATACTGCCTAAATTTTTTTAAAAGCTGTTTAATTTTTTTTTTAATTAAAGAAAAATATCAGGTTTGCTCGTCAACCATAATATTTCTGTTGATAATTGTAAAGTATAAAAAATTTATAGAAATACTAAAAAAAACATGGCTTGCTAGAATAAATAATTGGATATAGAGCACCATCGCGCAGATAGACAAATGTGACACTTTTTTGTTTAGAAATATATAAGAAACGAAAAAAAATTTACCAGATAAAATCCTCAGTAGAAATGGCAAGAACGGACAAAATTGACACCAAATCGGCATTTTTAAATTTTCTGATTATTTGTGTGGCTTATGTCCTTGTATCTAGAATTTTTTTTGCGAAAGCACCAAAATTCTGCTGCAAACTGGCGAATAATTAAAAATATTTTAAAGAAAATTCGATTAATCCGAATCAATAAAATATCTTTAAAAAAATGCGATTTTGCTTGTTTTTGTCAGCATAAAACCTTATCGTGTTTCCCCTGTATAGTAGCAAATTTGACTTTTTTTAAATTATTTTTTAGTATTTAACAGATTTCAAAAACTTTCTGTGGTAAACCGTATTATTTGTTTTATATTTTCTGCTTTTGAGGATAAAAACAAAAAAATATTTTTTTTAAATCGCAAATTTTTTGGAAAATCTAAATACTTAATTCCAAAAAAATTCTAATACATCATTTAATTAGACATTTTAACAGCTTTTAAAAAATATAGGTAGATATACAGGGAGATCTCGTTTGTGAAAAAATATAATAAATAAGAGACAAGTTTGTAGGAATCTCGTATCTCAGTAGATCGCCTCTGCGCCTCAGACAAGTAAACAAAAAACTTGACGAAGTATAGGTTCTTGGAACCGTGGAATGGTACTATATATGTGTACAAAATATGGTAAAGAGGTACAATTAGTTGGACATCCTAAATTTTTGCCTTGTCTAATAATGAAAACGCCCACGGTAAAAATGTTTGTCTAGAATGAAAACACGTTCTTTTCTTGAATAAATTGTTTTACCGTAAAACAATTTGTTTTGAATTAAAATATTTCTTTTTAGTTCAACGCAATGTTTAATCTTAAAATGAGACTTTATTTTTCTTCTTTAATTGTTTTGTTTCAGTATATTCCATTTAGTAACAAAGCAAATTGTCTTCATTCAGTTCTAATTTATAAAAAAAAAATTCTGTTTCACATTAAAATAAGAGGCAAGACATTTTTTGTGCTATCTCAAGAAAATATTCTCTTGGTGAATAGGAAAACACAAATTATTTTACTTCAAACAATTTGCTTTGATCTAAGACAATTTTTTTTATCGTGCGGTATAAAATATTAAAACAGAATAATGTTTCTGACAATTATCGATACAAATTATGCAATATTTAGTTTTCTTTTGTTACGGGGTTGTGAGTATATGAATAAAGCAAGATAATTTTCAAATTAGGTGTCAGGCTTGACCTGACGTAACCTGAAGTAATTAACCATATCCTTAAAAAACCCAATCATTTCGAATTAGAAGTCATTAAAATAACTACATAAGAAAAGAAACCTATATATCCTGCATAATTGTTAATAATTTACAGGTTTTAGTTGTATGTTTTCAGAGAAACCAGCAGATGCCGTAAAAAACGATCCTTACTGAAAACTTTTTTAACACTTGAGGTAAGTTAGCAGCCACCTGAGAAACGAAGTGTCTATGCACACTAAGTTTGGAGATAATTCCATTTTTTAGTATTTACTTACTTTAGGAATTGTTAGTGTAAAATATGCTTCATAACAATAAACAATATTAAGAAAATTAAAAACATGAGCCATTTAATTATTAAATACAAAAATAGTTCTCAACAACTTCTGTTACATCTAGTCAACAATAAATCCAGATTTCAATAAAGAAAGTCGCATTTAAATCGGTTCACTAATTTGAGACCTAGACACCTGCGAACAAACGGACTTGTCCGATATGATAATTATGAAAACTTCGCGAACAAATTTAGCCTCATAATAGTTAACGGTTCGATTTCGTTTTCTTGGCCTTTCGTGCGGGTGTCATAACGTAAGCCTGCCTGTTTTTTAAACTTTGGTGCTATTGAAACTTGGTAAAATATAGGCACCGGTACAAAACAGCGCGGAACAAAATAGCGGCATCAAAGTAGCGCTTTTTTAAGTTTGTTTATTTATCTGTGAGCAATTTTTCCTTACTTTTTATCGTAGCGCTGTTTGTCGCAGTGCTATTTCGTCGCAGTGCTATTTTGTCGCCCCTATTTTGTTCCGCGCCATTTTGCACAGCGCTGTTTTGTACCTACTGGTGTCTTAAAAACTAATACAATTTCCAAAGCCTTGAACAAATAATAATATTCGGTTTTTGTTTATATAGGGTGTCCCAAAACTTAGGGGCCATAGGCCGCCAGGTGATAGAGGTCTTGTCTGATAAAAACGTTCCTATAATGCATGAGTCAAAACTCTTTGTCGAGATACAGAGCATCAAAGTGTCAATTTTTTTAACTTTTTTGATAATAACTTTAAAAAAAAAAACGCAGTAGAAAAATGAAAATGGGTAAAGTCGTGTACTAGAACAAGAGCAATAAATTGAAATAAAAATTATTGTGAAAAAAATTAATCGGTTAACTTTTTAAGTGTAAACCCACAGACTTCAAAATTTTGAAGTCTGTGTGTAAACCTCTTTAGGCTCGTTTAGCAGTTTTTGTGGGTAGTGAATTAAACTAAGCCGTCAGGCTCGGCTATGTAACGCTCATTCGGGTGAAGCCGGCTCGAGTCGACTAACTGTGAGATTTGTTGGGTGATCCGTGCATTCAGCGAGCGATATAATGATGCAGATGAAGGCCAGTATTATTAATTTAGCCTTGTTCAAGTTTACACTTCTGCCGTGTGGTCTTAAACACACACAATTTTTTTTTTAGGAAAAAACTATTTTTTTTTGTATATACTTTTATAAATGTCATATTAAACTCAATGTTTTTTTTTATAGTCTCCAGCGAGACATAACAATGAAATATTATTGATATTTTTTTAAAGAATAAATAAGAAAAAATTATTATTTTTTTAATAATTATTTTTTATACATTTTGGTGGTTATTTTGACAGCCTGTATCTCCTCAACTTGTAGTTTAATTAAAAAGAATACTACATTTTTGAATCACAATTAGCTTTTAAAACCCTTTTTCTCTCCACTTGTACAACTTAAAAAAGCCTATATCTTAAAAACAGATGTGTTTACCCCCATGTTATATAAACTTTTTTCTCGGAAATAACCTCCTCTATCCCCTGGCACTATGGCCCCTAAGTTATGGGACACCTGTATATGGTAAGCTTGCAGCTGCTCAATGAATATCCAAGAAGTAGAAACCAAACTTTTTTAAATGGTGATGCAAAATAAACTGAATCGACAATAGTATATGTCCCATATAACAAGTAGCTGGGAGTTTATATTCAATGTGGGAATTACCTTTATTATCATTATTATTATTATATATCGTTCAGATTCATAAAAGAATATACCATTTTTGGATCAACATCTCAATTTTATATCTAAGAAATATTCAAATCTTACCAATACTATTACAAAATGACTAGTTCAATATTCTAAGCCAATACTAAAACACGGGTCATGTGACCTTGATCAGCTAATTACCTTACACCGAAATTTTTTTTACCGAATTTACCTAGTGTTCTGCATTCATTAGAATCACGTGATTTTAATTCTGGTGAATAAGTGATGCCCCCTAGTAGCAACATTATGAAGTATACTTTTTTGCTCCGATATCGACTTTACTCCGCTTTTAAAAATCCTAATAGATCTCGCTTAGAAAATAAAAAAATATATATTTATCTTGTGTATATAAAAGATTTTGTCAAAATTGTCAAACGTATCTTGTTAGATTTTTTGTTTTTGTTTGTATTTACCTAAAACATAGAAAAAACGAGAAATTATTGTTACAGTTCGCTGTAGTTTATACAAGGTGACGCAAGATCATATATTTTCCAAACTTTATTTTGAAGTGTTGTTGGGATTTAGCCATAAATATTTTTTTATCTTTTGAATAAGATAAATTAGCAAAAAACTGCCAAGATACAGTTGCGAAAAATGCTTTAAAAATGCACCCCTCAAAGTTTCGACGTGTGCCGCTTTCTCGTTTTCTAGTTCTATTAGAAAAAAGATTTGGCCAAAAAATGGGATATCAGTGTTGTCAGATGGTAAGTTTTCAGGCGACGTTTGCCCCCTTAAATAGGATAGTTTTTGGAAGACCAATCAGCAAGATGCATGTTTTTAACCAACAAAGCCAGATTTGTTTCCATCTTTAAGCGGAACTCTGAAACAAAAAAAAGAGTATGAATTTTATATTAAAAACAAACAAAACCTACCAAAAATTAATCCTATTTACTGTTTGTTTATAAAGCAATCAGTTTCCACAGAACAAAAATTTATACAATGAATACGTTTTTTTTCTTGAAGCTATATTTCTACCTCTAAATATTTACTTTTAAGGGGACAAATTCCATTTAGGCAATTTTTTACGTAAAAGGCAACAATGCAAAATAGTTAAATATCAGTGAAAAGGTGGCACTACTGAGTAAAGCATTGCCCCCGGTAGGTGGTTTTGTTTAGAGTAATAGGTGATGTCGACTTAGGACAGAGTGTTCCGAATTTGGTTAAAGTACAGTAAGGCCTCCTGTTAGAATTTTTAGGATGACAGTGTCACCTAAAGTCACTAATCAAATACTTTGGCATTTTGTTCGTTTCAAAGTAAAGGTTTAAATTTTTTGTTCAAAAAGAAATGCCGCTTTCTTGCCAGAAGAAGCTCGCCCGGCCTCTTCAACATCATCATAATAAGTAAGTAGTTATTTTTTAATACAGTAGGCAGATAATAATAATCAGTTGCATCTGTGATTTTAAAAAAATAAGAAAACGCACGAACAAGTGCCTAATTTTTTTAATAATAATTTTTTTTCATACCTTTATTTTTTAAATATATTCTAGCATGCTTTAGTTTCTAAGATATTTTGAACATATTTTTTTAGAACTTACAGCAGCTATGCTTTCTACAGTAGGTTATTAGCTAGGAAGGTAGTTGATCCATTTACTTTTGAATTATTCTTTACAGATACAGAATTTCATATGAGCATTCCTATTCATACAAAAGAAAGCAGAATAAGTGGATCATTAAATATGATAGGTAAAGTATATCGAAAAATATTGTAACAAATATTTATCTTAATATTTTCAGGGACGTGAGAGAAGGTTATTTCCGAGAAAAAAGTTTATATAAGATGGGGGTCAACGTACATCTGTTTTTAAGATATAGGATTTTTAAAGTTAGACGAGTGGGGAGAAAAAGGGTTTAAAAAAAAATTAAATCTGTCACAGCCAACTGAATACTCAGGTAATTGTGATTCAAAAATGTGGTATTATTTTTTTTGATAAAAGTACAAGTTGAGAAGATACAGGCTGTCAAAATAACCTCCAAAAATTTATAAAAAATAAAATAAGGCATTTACAAAAATTTATACCAAAAAAATTGTTTTTTCTGAAAAAAATTGACCGATTAATTTTTTCAAAAATTATTTTTAATTCAATTTATTGCTCTTGTTCTAATAAACGACTTTAGCCAATTTCATATTTTTTACTGGGTGTTTTTAAAAAGTTATTATCAAAAAAGTTTAAAAAATCTCCAACTTTGATGAACCCATGCGGAAACTTTTTATCAGACATGACCTCCTCTATCACCTGTTGGCCTATGGCTCCTAAGTTATGGGACACCCTGTATAAACAATGCAAAAATCAATATTTAAATATTTACACATAAATGTTATCCTACTATTTGGTTTTTCTCGAAACTGAACTAGATGACCATTACACGTATGATATATCATAAAAATTGCATGCTAAAATTTTAGTGATACCTTGGTGACTCATGATGAGGAGTTTGCGGACCAAGGAAGAGAAGCAGAAGTTGCGAAAGCCAACACGGAGACAGGGTGAGTAATTTAATAATTTTTTATTGTTTTTCTTATTTTTTTAAGTACAAATAACGTCAAAAAATTCTTTTCAAATATTTTGACCTAAATTAGGGATATTTTATCGTATATCTGCCTGAGAGTCTATTTGTTTATTTGAATATATTCAATAAAGTAAAAAGTAGCTAGAAAATTTATTTAGTATTTTAAGGTTTATTAAAATATATTTTAAATAAAATATAACAAGCTTTATTTCCTAAGATGTTTGAATCCAAGGGCGGATCCAGAGGTGCTTCTCGGGGGTGTCACTTTAGGTGACATTCTCTGTTGGTAAAAAACAGTATATATTTTTTTAAGCAGCATTTTATTGAATTAGTCAGTGGTTGTAATTTCGATGATAATAACAATAGACACTTTCATGCGCCGCAGGCAAAAATTTTGAATTTTTATTAGCAAAAACATTACTTTTTACAAATTTTTTGTATATTCAAAAAAATCTCGGGGGGCGCCCCTGGATCCGCCCCCCTGGATCCGCCACTGTTTGAAACATATTAATTTAAAAACTTAAAGCAGCTCTATTGACTTCTACAGTAGCCACTTAGCTAGGAGGGAAGTTTAGTCGATCCATTTCTTTTTGAGATTTAATATCAAAATTATTCTTTACCGATCCACATTTACATATGAACACTAATATTCACGTAAAAAGGAGACTATCAATAATGATAGGTAAAGTATATTGTAAACTATTATAACAATTAAGGGCCTGTCCTTAAATTACATAACGCTCAAGGGGGGGGGGTTTGGCCTTGCGTTACACTCAATGTTTTTTTCATGTGTTTTTTCTTGAAAATGCGGACGAGGGGGGGAGGGGGGGAGGGGGGGTCAAAAATCCTGAATATTTGCGTTACGTAATTTAAGGACGTTCTCTAATAAGCAGTACTTATTTATGTTAATATTATGAGGGAAATTGACGTGTGGTTACTTCTTTGCACTGCTTTCTAGCTTTATTTAAAAAATAATTTTGTTTTAGGGACGCATTAAATTTTCCAATTATTGTACCGCTGGTCTTTAATGCAATGGAGCGAATATCGTTTGCAGGCCGTTTATACCATGCTAATATCTACAAGCAAAAGAACGAGTTCGTTTGGGTTTTCTCTATATCAACCAATACATATACAGTACCTTCCACGGTTCCAAGAACTTACTTTATTTTTTGTTAACTGGTCTGTGGCGTAGAGGCGATTTACTGACATTTATTATATTTCTTCACAAACGCGACCACCCTGTATATACTGCCTAAATTTTTTTAAAAGCTGTTAAATTTTTTTTTAAATTAAAGAAAAATATCAGGTTTGCTCGTCAACCATAATATTTCTGTTGATAATTGTAAAGTATAAAAAATTTATAGAAATACTAAAAAAAAACATGGCTTGCTAGAATAAATAATTGGATATAGATCACCATCGCGCAGATAGACAAATGTGACACTTTTTTGTTTAGAAATATATAAGAAACGAAAAAAAATTTACCAGATAAAATCCCCAGTAGAAATGGCAAGAACGGACAAAATTGACACCAAATCGGCATTTTTAATATTTCTGATTATTTGTGTGGCTTATGTCCTTGTATCTAGAATTTTTTTTGCGAAAGCACCAAAATTCTGCTGCAAACTGGTGAATAATTAAAAATATTTTAAAGAAAATTCGATTAATCCGAATCAATAAAATATCTTTAAAAAAATGCGATTTTGCTTGTTTTTGTCAGCATAAAACCTTATCGTGTTTCCCCTGTATAGTAGCAAGTTTGACTTTTTTTAAATTATTTTTTAGTAGTTAACAGATTTCAAAAACTTTCTGTGGTAAACCGTATTATTTGTTTTATATTTTCTGCTTTTGAGGATTAAAAACAAAAAAAATATTTTTTTTTAAATCGCAAATTTTTTGGAAAATCTAAATACTTAATTTCAAAAAAATTCTATTACATCATTTAATTAGACATTTTAACAGCTTTTAAAAAATATAGGTAGATATACAGGGTGATCTCGTTTGTGAAAAAATATAATAAATAAGAGACAAGTTTGTAGGAATCTCGTATCTCAGTAGATCGCCTCTGCGCCTCAGACAAGTAAACAAAAAACTTGACGAAGTATAGGTTCTTGGAACCGTGGAATGGTACTATATATGTGTACAAAATATGGTAAAGAGGTACAATTAGTTGGACATCCTAAATTTTTGCCTTGTCTAATAATGAAAACGCCCACGGTAAAAATTTTTGTCTGTTATGAAAACACGTTCTTTTCTTGAATAAATTGTTTTACCGTAAAACAATTTGTTTTGAATTAAAATATTTCTTTTTAGTTCAACGCAATGTTTAATCTTAAAATGAGACTTTATTTTTCTTTTTAATTGTTTTGTTTCAGTATATTCCATTTAGTAACAAAGCAAATTGTCTTCATTCAGTTCTAATTTATAAAAAAAAAAATTCTGTTTCACATTAAAATAAGAGGCAAGACATTTTTTGTGCTATATCAAGAAAATATTCTCTTGGTGAATAGGAAAGCACAAATTATTTTACTTCAAAGCAATTTGCTTTGATCTAAGACAATTTTTTTTATCGTGCGGTATAAAATATTAAAACAGAATAATGTTTCTGACAATTATCGATACAAATTATGCAATATTTAGTTTTCTTTTGTTACGGGGTTTTGTGAGTATATGAATAAAGCAAGATAATTTTCAAATTAGGTGTCAGGCTTGACCTGACATAACCTGAAGTAATTAACCATATCCTTAAAAAACCCAATCATTTCGAATTAGAAGTCATTAAAATAACTACATAAGAAAAGAAACCTATATATCCTGCATAATTGTTAATAATTTACAGGTTTTAGTTGTATGTTTTCAGAGAAACCAGCAGATGCCGTAAAAAAAAATCCTTACTGAAAACTTTTTTAACACTTGAGGTAAGTTAGCAGCCACCTGAGAAACGAAGTGTCTATGCACACTAAGTTTGGAGATAATTCCATTTTTTAGTATTTACTTATTTTAGGAATTGTTAGTGTAAAATATGCTTCATAACAATAAACAATATTAAGAAAATTAAAAACATGAGCCATTTAATTATTAAATACAAAAATAGTTCTCAACAACTTCTATTACATCTAGTCAACAATAAATCCAGATTTCAATAAAGAAAGTCGCATTTAAATCGGTTCACTAATTTGAGACCTAGACACCTGCGAACAAACAGACTTGTCCGATATGATAATTATGAAAACTTCGCGAACAAATTTAGCCTCATAATAGTTAACGGTTCGATTTCGTTTTCTTGGCCTTTCGTGCGGGTGTCATAACGTAAGCCTGCCTGTTTTTTAAACTTTGGTGCTATTGAAACTTGGTAAAATATAGGCACCGGTACAAAACAGCGCGGAACAAAATAGCGGCATCAAAGTAGCGCTTTTTTAAGTTTGTTTATTTATCTGTGAGCAATTTCCCTTGCTTTTTATCGTAGCGCTGTTTGTCGCAGTGCTATTTCGTCGCAGTGCTATTTTGTCGCCCCTATTATGTTCCGCGCCATTTTGCACAGCGCTGTTTTGTACCTACTGGTGTCGTAAAAACTAATACAATCTCCAAAGCCTTGAAAAAATAATATTCGGTTTTTGTTTATATAGGGTGTCCCAAAACTTAGGGGCCATAGGCCACCAGGTGATAGAGGTCTTGTCTGATAAAAACGTTCCTATAATGCATGAGTCAAAACTCTTTGTCGAGATACAGAGCATCAAAGTGTCAATTTTTTTAACTTTTTTGATAATAACTTTTTAAAAAAACGCAGTAGAAAAATGAAAATGGGTAAAGTCGTGTACTAGAACAAGAGCAATAAATTGAAATAAAAATTATTGTGAAAAAAATTAATCGGTTCATTTTTTAAGTGTAAACCCACAGACTTCAAAATTTTGAAGTCTGTGTGTAAACCTCTTTAGGCGCGTTTAGCAGTTTTTGTGGGTAGTGAATTAAACTGAGCCGTCAGGCTCCGCTATGTAACGCTCATTCGGGTGAAGCCGGCTCGAGTCGACTAACTGTGAGATTTGTTGGGTGATCCGTGCATTCAGCGAGCGATATAATGATGCAGATGAAGGCCAGTATTATTAATTTAGCCTTGTTGAAGTTTACACTTCTGCCGTGTGGTCTTAAACACACACAATTTTTTTTTAGGAAAAAACTATTTTTTTTTGTATATACTTTTATAAATGTCATATTAAACTCAATGTTTTTTTTATAGTCTCCAGCGAGACATAACAATGAAATATTATTGATATTTTTTTAAAGAATAAGTAAGCAAAAATTATTATTTTTTTAATTATTATTTTTTATACATTTTTGGTGGTTATTTTGACAGCCTGTATCTCCTCAACTTGTAGTTTAATTAAAAAGAATACTAAATTTTTGAATCACAATTAGCTTTTAAAACCCTTTTTCCCTCCACTTGTACAACTTAAAAAAGCCTATATCTTAAAAACAGATGTGTTTACCCCCATGTTATATAAACTTTTTTCTCGGAAATAACCTCCTCTATCCCCTGGCACTATGGCCCCTAAGTTATGGGACACCTGTATATGGTAAGCTTGCAGCTGCTCAATGAATATCCAAGAAGTAGAAACCAAACTTTTTTAAATGGTGATGCAAAATAAACTGAATCGACAATAGTATATGTCCCATATAACAAGTAGCTGGGAGTTTATATTCAATGTGGGAATTACCTTTATTATCATTATTATTATTATATATCGTTCAGATTCATCGAAGAATATACCATTTTTGGATCAACATCTCAATTTTATATCTAAGAAATATTCAAATCTTACCAATACTATTACAAAATGGCTAGTTCAATATTCTAAGCCAATACTAAAACACGGGTCATGTGACCTTGATCAGCTAATTACCTTACACCGAAATTTTTTTTACCGAATTTACCTAGTGTTCTGCATTCATTAGAATCACGTGATTTTAATTCTGGTGAATAAGTGATGCCCCCTAGTAGCAACATTATGAAGTATACTTTTTCGCTCCGATATCGACTTTACTCCGCTTTTAAAAATCCTAATAGATCTCGCTTAGAAAATTAAAAAATATATATTTATCTTGTTTATATAAAAGATTTTGTCAAAATTGTCAAACGTATCTTGTTAAATTTTTTGTTTTTGTTTGTATTTACCTAAAACATAGAAAAAACGAGAAATTATTGTTACAGTTCGCTGTAGTTTATACAAGGTGACGCAAGATCATAGATTTTCCAAACTTTGTTTTGAAGTGTTGTTGGGATTTAGCCATAAATATTTTTTTATCTTTTGAATAAGATAAATTAGCAAAAAACTGCCAAGATACAGTTGCGAAAAATGCTTTAAAAATGCACCCCTCAAAGTTTCGACGTGTGCCGCTTTCTCGTTTTCTAGTTCTATTAGAAAAAAGATTTGGCCAAAAAATGGGATATCAGTGTTGTCAGATGGTAAGTTTTCAGGCGACGTTTGCCCCCTTAAAGCGTTATTCCTGATGCCTGATGCCATAAAAATACCCCCGTATTTAAGTCCGTATTAGTACAAAATCCCAAAAACTAAACCTTGTTTGGTCAATGTTTTTCCCAAAACATGGCGTCCCCTTGATTTTTGGGCACACCTTCTCCGACGGTCTGTAATACAATGCTACGTAGGGCGTCGGGTCGGTTCGGTCTAGACCGCGGCACACACGTAGGGGACAGCGGGGCTGGTTGGGCATAGGGGCACGTTAAGACACCACTATTAACTCGACAATTAGACGTCAGATGCCAGCGCCACCCTCGTGGCAAAGTCGCCTTTGCTCATGCATTAGTCCGCAGTGAGAATCTGTGATGTGTGTACCTACAAGGAACAGATTTTGACCTATTTTTTTTGGCTCTGTAACGAAATAGCGCGTATCAAAACAGCGCGTGTTCAGAATAGCGCGTGTTCAAAATAGCGCGTATCAAAATAGCGCGTGTTCAAAATAGCACGTATCAAAATAGCGCGTATCAAAATAGCGCGTGATCAAAATAGCGCGTATTAAAATAGCGCGTATCAGGTCTGCTTAGGTATATTCACCTAAACAGTTTGAGCAAGGTTAGATAGTTATACTTACTTAACCGTTAAATAAACCGATGGCTTGCTATACTTAACACAACTCATATAGTTCGACTAAGGGGTCTCTTTCTAACATATTTTTTTCAAAAAAAAAACTTTCCTGACTTTTTTTCCGGGATCCTAGAGGGTGTGTAACCGAACCGAACCGAACCGAACCCAAACATTTTTTCGAGTAACTCCCTGACTTTTTTCCACCACAAAAAATGTCACCAAGTCACAGGTCAGAATAGAAACCTACCAAAATAAGGATCGGGAAACAATTTAGGGAAATAATTTTTTTAAAAAATGTTTCGGTTTGGTTCGGTTCATTTCAGTTCGGTGCGGATTGAATCGGTTCGGTTTGGTTACACCCTATAGGATCCCGGGAAAAAAGTCAGGAAAGTTTTTTTTTTTTAAATATGTTAGAAAGAGACCCCTTACTCGAACTATTTTGTAACAGCGACGTTTGTAATGGCGATCTTTCAAAACGCGGAATTTTTAGACGCGCTATTTTAAGACGCGCTATTTTGAACACACGCTATTTTGATACGCGCTATTTTGATACGCGCGATTTTGAACACGCGTTATTTTGATACGCGCTGTTTTGATACGCGTTATTTTGATACGCGTTATTTTGAACATGCGCCATTATGATACGCGCTATTTTGATCACGCGCCGTTATGATACGCGCTATTTTGATCACGCGCTATTTTGATATGCGCTATTTTAAACACGCGCTCAACTGAGCGCGCAATTTTGATACGCGCTATTTTGATACGCGCTATTTCATTACAGAGTCATTTTTTTTTGGAGCTCGTAAGTAACTTTTTGTTATTTCGGAAAACATTTTCCAGATTGTTTTGTTACACCTGCATGCCCCCATTCGGTTTTTTATAGTTAACTTTACATATTTAGACAGTTTAATGAAAATATAACGATGCTAATATTTACGCAAACATGGTTGCCGACTCTCTCAATTTTGTATGTAGGTGTGGGCTAGTTGAGCCAAAAAGTTCGGGGCACGTTGAGCCACCGGCCCAGCTAACCCCATACATTTTCTAAAAACATTTTTTTTTAATTAAAGGTTAAAATCAGCAGGCGTACGTATGATGGACTAAAAATCACCTCATGTAATAATTCTCGCCCTAAACAAATGTTTTAGATTGTCCGCCTCTTGAAGACTGTGACGACTTGCGCCTGTAGTTATTTATCAAAGTTACCTTTGGCAACGCTGAAACGCTTTCGACTGAAATCGGGCATATTGCGGTCTCTTATTAATATATGCTATATTCTATCTGTTTTTTATTCTCTTATGGAAATTAGGCCCCCTAGATGTGGACTTGTTCACGCGGTATCTTTGTTAGTCTTGGAGATAGAAAGCTAATTTCTTCACAGTCTTGATTGGTGTTCTCTTGCAAACAAAAAACGATTAGTTTTTCTGTAAAACTAAGTTAGTGGCAGAAGTTATTAGCCAAAGATTCTGAAAAAAACAGTAAAAAAGCCGCTATTTATTTATTTATAACATCACAGAGACCCTTCAAGTCAAATTTGAGCCAAACACCCGGTGACTTAAAATTGTGTAATCTAGTATTACCAATCGATCTAGGGAAATTTTAAAAATGCATGCTTTTCCGAAAGCTGGCGAATGAAAGACCAAGAATATTAACCGAAGAAAATGGTCAACAGCTTTACTAACTGAAACTCCGGTTAAAGAAGAGTTGGAACGTGAAAAAAGTAAAAAAAAGAAAAAAAAAAGTAAAATCTGTAACCAAAAATGTCTTTAAGGAAAAGAAGCATAGAAAAACTACTCAGAAAAGGACACTGAAAGATGACAGCGATGATGAAGAGGAAACATTTTGTCTAGTCTGCATGGAACCATTCTCAAACAGCAAACCAAAAGAAAAATGGGTACAATGTTTAACTTACAAGTTTTGGGCCGATAAAACATGTGCTGGTGCAGGGTTTACTTATGTTTGCTAAAACCGTAATTCCGATTCAGACTAGAGCAAGAATTAGGTTACTTTATATTGTTATATTGGTTACTTTATATTGTATATTGAAAGTTAAAGTTTAGTATTTTATTATTATCAATAAAAATAATCTAAGAATTTCCTGTTATTTTATGTTGCATATACACAGTTTCTAATTATTCAACCAAGCCCAACTTGCCCCATCGTATGGCCCAACTAACTCCGTGGGTGGGGTTAGTTGGGCCGCTTGCAAGGGTGCTAGAAAAAAGTGTTTTTTAAGTTTGAATGCATAGTTTTAAAACCCAATATTTGCCTTAAACATATTATAATTGTAAAACTGTAAGTAATATAGCAATGCTTTTATTTACATTTATGTAAAAAGTGGCTCAACTAGCCCCGCTCTCCCCTACAAAATGTCAACCGAAACGTCCCGATCTACGCGCGACAAGGCCCGAGCCGAGACGGTACAAAGTTATATTGCTCGATAATATCGCTTGTTAATAGTAACCAAATTTGTTGTGAACTTTACGAGGTAATTAATAGAAACCAATTCAAACCGTTATAATAACAAAATCACGCCATAGCATTATACAAAAAATGTTTGTTGTAATAAACACAAAGAAATATTTGCCAATATTAAGAGTATATTTATATTTGGGAAATTTTAAGTATTAATAACAAAGCCGTTCTTTTACCTTAAAAGAAAGAGTGTTTTGGTTATGGTTAATATAAGGCAATTAATATTTAAAAAAACATCAAATTATTAAAGAAACAAATGAAATATTATTTATAACTAAACACTTTAAAAAAGGTTTGTTACCAATAATTAATGATATTTGCTTTTATTATTTTTTAATGAGCACAACAAAAATCAGGTATACCAAATATTTGTTAATAATAAAATCGGTTTTTTTTTCAGTGTTCTCAGCTACCTCTAGCACCTGCACTATATTGTAAAACTTTCGTTGATTATTATTCACTTAAATAACAATAACAACGTTGTTTGATAATGTCCATCAAACAATGATAACAATAATAATAGAAATTACATGTTTTATGAGATGCCTCAGCTGCGTAAAGCGCGCTGCCTTTCGCGTACGGTAATACACCTTCGGGAGTCGTTTTGGTGACATCGAATGGTTTTTTTTATTGAAACAAATATAAAATATACATTCATATAAGACTTGTATACATTGAATTAAAGAAAAATGTTCATTCTAAAGCTTTTATTTAAACTTTTTTTAAAAATTTTGCTTTGTTGTTAATAAAAATGGAGGTTAAACTTTACTAGCTATACAAAAAAAAAGTAAAAATTCAGTTCTTATTTTTTCTAAAAAAGGGAAGCAAAATTTTTAAAAATATAATAAAAAGTTATTTTATTGCGGGTGTTAACTGATTCATTTGCCATTTTTGCAACCCTCTACGACTATTTTTAAGAAAGATACATCGTTTTAAAAAGTATCGTGCAAAAAAAAGTGGTGGGGCCATATCTTTAAAAAAACGCATTTACCAGAATGACAACAAGTCAAAACCTGATCTATAGAGTGCCCTTAACAAACTTGGCTTATCGGCAAAAAGTTGGCACGACTTCCACACGAAACCCCCTTTTAGACCGATTTGTCCATAGACTACTGGTTGTGTATAGTGTTAGGGAAATCAAACATATTGTTTAAGCTACATGCAACAAACCAGTGTGCACGATATCGTAACAATTAACATTTGTTTAATTGCCCCGTTGTAAATTTCGTTACGTAAATCATTCGTGTTGTGTAAGTAACATATAAAAAGTGTTAGCTTTGCATTGCCTGGTTGTAGAATGTGTCGTGTTATTAAAACATGATGTTGTGAATGTTGCTCAACACAATGTGTTATTTTTATCAAAGAAATCCTTTAATATTTCTTTTTATAAATATGATTATGAGACATCTTTAAGATATCTCTTACGTCTTAGAATGGACATATTTAAAATGTCCTTGTTTTATCTACTTTATACCAGTTTTTTTTTTATAAAATGACTTCCTATCCCGGAAATAACATGAAATCATGTTGCTGTATAGTTGTTAAATTTAGGTAGTCATACCATTAACAAAGCTGCCGTGCAAAGCAGAAACCTAGTTAGTCAAAAACGAGTGTTTTGGGAAATAGAGTTTGAAGTTTATTTAACTACATGCTAACTATAGTTTATTTAACAACATGCTAACTATACTTTATTTAACTACATACTAACTACATAACTTCCATGTTTTTTAAGAAAGCCACATTCTAGGAAAACTGGCTGGCGCCGTTTTTTACGGCGATTTCAATGATATAAAAATCTCATTTTCGAGAAAGTCCAGTTACTAGGTTTTTGCTTTGCACGGCAGAAAGGTACAAAAATAATGTAACTTGATTGATAAAAAATGTATTTATGTAACTAAGATATTATGTACAACATAACAAAAGAAAGTTCCATGGTAGTTGCATATATCATTGCAATTCTCACAATGATACGTAACAGAACACTTTGGTTTCACCAGTGGCGTATGCAGAAATGAATCCTGGGGGAGGGCTTGAGCGCAGATCGATATGCAGAGATGAATTCTGAGGGGGGCTTGGGAGCAGATTGATACATTTTATTCTTGATTTTTGAGTTAAATTCATGTTTTAGGGGTCAAGATTCTGTGGCTCTGGGCGGGGCCTCAGCCCCTTTCATATTTTTTTCCGATTGTTTCAATACTAGAGTTCAATCGATATTTTTAGATGAAACGCGACGCAGCTGAGATAGAGCTACAAAGGCGCCAAGAGATGTTTCATAGACTGCAATGGTTGAGATTTGAAGGCACCAGGTTATCAGAAGAAAACGATCGGCTGCACAAGAGATTGACGCAGTTAAAGAGACAGCAAAAGGTAAAAATAGAGTCCATTATAAGGTAGGGTAAAGTGGCAGGTTGAATCACGGGGCATTTTAAAACAGTTCTAATTTCCTTGGCTATATAAACACTTTTAAAGGTGGGATTCATATTTTCGAAAGCAGCTTTTTAAGACCGTTATTATCACATATTTTATATGTTCTATGCTGCCTCTTTAAATTAGTGTTTTTTTTGCCTACCACATAACATGAAACAGTAAATGTGACAATTATATACTGTTACGGGTTCACAACAACAAATTAAAACTCGCAATTGTTGAAAACGATACGTCAATTTATTTCGACAAATTATGTACAAAAACACGCACTTAAACTTACTAATAACTTGCTAATAATTCACTACTTTAATACGCCTATTAACTTCGCGTAAACATCTAGCCATCACTACCATTGCTTATCTCTGACTGACTGATGCACGACGTCCGGAACTATATAAAAGGGTTTGCCTACTATTCGAGAATTTTCCATCCTTGTTCGATTCGGAATTATTCCACCCTTTTCTAGAACACGGACCGTTCGCATACCAGTCTGTCACAGATAACGCAACTAAAACCTAGATTAAGAATACAACCATAAAATACGTCAACCTAATACTACACTAAACCTAAATAAATTATAACTATAAAATTTAAATAACTTAAATTTGTAACACCATCCTCCTCTTCAGGTTTGATCGTCTCGATCAACATTTCCCAAGTAAGGTTTTAGTCTGTCTAGATGAACAACTTTCATCTTGGACTTCGGGCTTTTCTGGATTCGGTAGACTACATCATTAATTTTCTTAACAACTTTATAAGGCCCTTCCCATGGTGGTGTCAACTTAGGTGATATTCCTTTCTTGCGTTGAGGATTGTATAGCCAGACTTGATCATTCTCTTTGAACCCTGAAGAGTTTGCTTTCAGGTCATATCTCGCTTTCATGCGGTCACTGGCTATTTCTATTCGCTCTCTAACCACTTCATGGATATCGTGCAGCTTTTGCCTTAAACGTTCGACATAGTCATTAACCTCTAAGTGTTCTTCTTCAGGTGAACCAAACATGATATCACATGGTAAACGCAGTTCTCTACCAAACAGGATACTAGATGGAGTAGCTCCTGTCGTATTGTGAATGGCGGTTCTATAGGCCATCAAAAACAATGGAATATATTGGTCCCAATCTGTTTGGTGCTCATCAACAACTTTCCAAAGATGTTCTTCTATTGTTTTATTAAATCTTTCAACCATGACATCTGACTGCGGATGTAAAGCAGTAGTCCGTGTTTTATGTATTCCTAAAAGGTCACAGAGATTCTGGAAGAGCTTTGATTCAAAGTTTCTTCCTTGATCTGAATGTAGTTCCAAAGAAATGCCAAATCGGCTGAAAACATCATTTACCAGCACTTCTGCAACTGCAGCGGCCTCTTGGTTAGGCAAAGCAAAAACTTCTGGCCATTTGCTAAAGTAATCCATGACAACAAGGATGTATTTGTTGCCCTTTTTAGTTTCTGGAAATGGTCCGGCCACATCAATAGCAATGCGTTCGAATGGCAGACCTACGTTATATTGTTTCATTTGACCTCTGGACCTTGTTTTGGGACCTTGGCTGGCTGCACCAGTCGAACATCGGCGGCACCAGTTTTTCACATCTTGAAAGTAATTGACCCAATAAAATCGGTTTCGAATTTTGTCCATGGTTTTATTTATGCCTAGGTGCGCGCCTGATTTTCCATCATGGCATTCGGCCATTATATTGTCTACCATGCTCCTAGGAACCACTACTTGATTAATCACAGTAAGGCCATCGGCACTTCCCCAGGCACGTTTAAGGATGTTTTCTTCTACTATCAGTGAATCCCATTGTGCCCACAGTGATTTGAATATCACCGCTTGGTTTGCGATATCTTGCCATGATGGTCGTGGCTTGTTCTCTTCTTTCAATCGCAAGATAGGTCCTACATCTTTGTCGTTAAGTTGTGTGGTTCTAATCGAAGCCGACATCCATTCTTCATCTGGTTCTAACTTTATCTGGCGCACGTAGGTAATTCCTTCTTTCTGGTCAATTTTCCTGCAATGTTTACAATCCTCAGGGCAAGGTCTTCTGGACAATGCATCCGCATTATTATTCACCCTTCCCGCTCGGTGCTTAGTTTGATAATGGTATTGTTGTAGCTTTTCTATCCATCTCGCGACTTGCCCCTCAGGTTGTTTCATTTTCATGAGCCACTGTAACGCAGCATGATCCGTTCTAATCAGAAACTCTTGTCCATAGAGATATTTGTGAAAGTGATCTACGGATTTAATGATGGCTAGGAGCTCCTTTCTGGTAACACAATAATTTCTCTCTGGTTTGGATAGCTTTTTGCTGAAAAATTCGATGACCCGTTCTTCTCCATCTTGTACTTGGGAGAGTACTGCTCCTATGCCATCGTTGCTCGCATCAGTATCTAATATGAATTTACCTTTGGGAATGGGATATGCAAGAATCGGACTAGAACATAATGCTGCTTTTAGTCTTCTAAATGCTTGGTCACATTCGGTATTCCATTTGTAAGAAGCTTTATCTTCTGTAAGTCTATGTAATGGAGACGCTATTTTGGCGAATCCTTCTACAAATCGTCTGTAGTATGTACACAGACCCAAAAAGCTTCTCAATTCATGTTTGTCACGAGGTTGAGGCCATTCTTTTATTGCTTGTGACTTCTTTTCGTCAGTATGGATACCTTCTCGGGAAACGACGTGACCCAGGAACTCAACTTTTTCTTGGAATAGAAAACATTTCTTTGAGTTTAATTTAAGATTGGCATTTCTAATTCTTGAAAATATTTCTCGTAAATTGTCTAGATGGTCTTGAAATGATTTCCCCATTACTATGACATCATCCAAATAGACTAGGCAGGTTTTCCAAGTAAGGCCTCGTAGAACGACTTCCATTAGTCTTTCAAATGTAGCTGGAGCATTGCATGGGCCAAATGGCATCACATTAAACTGATAAAGTCCACTTCCAGCAGAGAATGCTGTCTTCTCTTTATCCTTTTCAAAGATTCCTACTTGCCAATATCCACTTTTTAGGTCAAGAGTAGAAAACCAACATGATCCTGCCAATGTTGTTAAAGTGTCGTCTATTCTTAGCAGTGGGTAACTATCTTTCTTGGTCACATCGTTAAGTTTTCTGTAGTCGACGCAAAATCTAGTACTTCCATCCTTTTTAGTGACCAACACCACAGGAGATGACCAAGGACTTGATGACTCTTTAATAACCCCGTCACTGAGCATTTTATTAATGAGATTGTGAACTTCTTCTTGTTTGGGTATTGGTAGGCTTCTTGGGGGCTGTCTTATCGGTTGGGCATCGCCAGTGTTGATAGAATGTTGAATAAGGTTTGTGCGTCCCGAACTACTCTTAGTTTCGAAGATATTACTTTGTTCTTCTATAAACTCTCTCGCTTTACTAAATTCTTCTGGAGTGAGATGTTGCCAAGTTGACTCAAATTGCTGAAGTACCTCCATTGATAACTTGCATTTATCCTCAAAGTTTGGCTCTTCACATCTTGTTACTTTCTGTACTGGTTCAAATAATGCTATAATATAATAATTTTGACACTATTTGGGAAAATATTGGCGACTCTAATCGGGATGTCTTTATCGGTTTTAAGTAGTGACTTTGCATCGAGGTAGGTGTTGGATAATTTCTGTTGGCTTATGAGTCCGACACAGCTTGATGTTTTACTTTCTAGCCTCCCAAAAATTATGGTCTCACTGTTACCGACCAGTCTTGTTGTACATACTGCCACGACCTTTATTGGTTCTTTATTAAAGCGACTATTTGACAAAATGAACTCTTCATTCCCAAATCTTAGGGTATTAAGTTTATTATCAAACGCAAATCCATGTTTACTTATCAAGTCCATTCCCAAAATAAATTCGTCTTCTATTTCGGCAACCAATACAGTGTGGCGAATCTTCAATCTTCCCAGCTGTAGGTCTATGTCTGTCTGCCTCAACACGTCGACGGATTCTCCAGTCACAGTCTTAAGTGTTATTTTCTTTTCTGTTGGTCGAATTTTATATCTCGTTGCAATTTTGAACTTAAGCAATGATATGGCAGCACCAGTGTCTACTGTTATTTTAACTTCTCTTCCATTAAAAGTCCGTCGATGTTAAGACTGTCAGCAGTATGTTTTAAGCTCTTAATAGAGTAAATTCTGGGGGCTAAATTCCCATTAGCCAACACCCGCCCCTCTGCGTTGACTAGTTTTAGTTTTCCTGATCTCTTCTTCGGTACTCTGTCCCAGTAGATGGTGAGCGAGACCTCATTTGGACACGACAATCACGTTGAATATGCCCTGTACGTCCGCATCTGAAACACTTTACATTTGGAGGGGATCGTCTGCTTTCTTTCAAAGAATCAATCTTCTCCATCAGTGACTGAAACAGTTGGTTTAGCGTTTTTAAGTTGACCTCCTCTCCAGTGCTCATTTCTTCTCCCTCCTGAATTGAAACAGCTCTTACTTTTGGCCTGGACATATTATTTGATGATTCAATTTCAAGGGCTCGAATCAACACTTCACTGCTGTTATGGAAGCGTTCTCGACGAAGTAACTTTGCTAAGTCCGTGTCTCGCAAGCCGTTAATAAAGCGATCTACCGTAAAGGGATCTCTGGAATTTTCTGGCATTTCTGGGTAAGCCAAGTACATCAGCCTCCTGATATCTGCTTCATACTCTTGTAATGACTCCCCTGCTCTTTGTTGGCGAATATTTAATTCAGACCAATGCAAATTTCGTAAATGTTCATCTCCATATCTTCTTTCTAAAGCTGTATAAGCTGTTTTGACACATCCTGGAGCTTTTCTTCCACTGTTTGAAAAACTTCATCTCTTACATTCTGTAGCTTGGTCTCCACTTTTTCTTCAACATTCTGCAATTTGTTTTGTACCGTTTCTTCTACATTCTGCAATTGGTTTTGTACCTTTTCTTCTACATTCTGCATTCTTTGAGTTATTTCTTCCTTAAGATCTTCAGTTGCTGCTTTGAACTCTTCTCTCAGCTGTTCGGAGTTGCTCTTTATCTGGTCGAAGTTTTCTTGCATGCCATCTAATGTCTGTCTCATATCGTTCTGGTTTTGTTCGATGGTCTGTCTCATATCATTCCAAATTTGTTCAATAATGTGTTTCATGTCGTCCATGGTGTGTTTCATATCGCCCTGGTTTTGTTCAATGGTCTGTTTCATGTCGTTCTGGTTTTGAGCCATTTGAGCTGCTAGAGCCTGCATCATTTTAGTTAAATCTTCCATCTTGGCCGATCTTTGTCTAGTAAGCATCAACTTCGTGATAAATCACTTAAAACGTGTATTTTAGGGCTACAAAGCGAATGTCGAAGTCGGTTTTTCAATATCTCTTCCAATTCTTAAATAGAACCTAATGGAATGTTCTGGAATATACTGGTAAATGCTACTCTTTCTGCTACTAGGTAAATGTAGAAGTCACTTTTTGATTATCTCTTTTGGTTCTCGATTAGACCGTCGTAGAAAGTGATGGAATATTCTAGAAATTCTTTCTAATTCTTACTTTTTAACTAAGCTAATATCGAAGTCGATTCTTAAATATCTCTTTTGGTTTTTGAATAAATCAATATCGAACTTCTTCGAATATTCTGGAAAAATCACTTACTGTTTTTTTTCTGTCCAATTGTCCTAGCCAGTGGTACTATGTATGTACTATTCTGGCAAAATCACTTACTATTCTTCTTTTTAATTGTCCTAGCCGGTGGTACTATGTAAGGATAGTCTTTGCACTATTTATTTCTTTTAATCCCACTTCTGACACCAATTGTTACGGGTTCACAACGACAAATTAAAACTCGCAAGTGTTGAAAACGATCAATTTATTTCGACAAATTATGTACAAAAACATGCACTTAAACTTACTAATAACTTGCTAATAATTCACTACTTTAATACGCCTATTAACTTCGCGTTAACATCTAGCGATCACTACCATTGGTTATCTCTGACTGACTAATGCACGACGTCCGGCCCTATATAAAAGGGTCTGCCTACTATTCGAGAATTTTCCATCCTTGTTCGATTCGGAATTATTCCACCCTTTTCTAGAACACGGACCGTTCGCATACCAGTCTGTCACAGATAACGCAACTAAAACCTAGATTAAGAATACAACCATAAAATACGTCAACCTAATACTACACTAAACCTAAATAAATTCTAACTATAAAATTTAAATAACTTAAATTTGTAACAATACAGTAAGTCTAGCAAAGTTGGAACCATGAAAATCCTTTTTATTAATAATTTGAGAAAAAAAGTTATTTATAATAAAATGTTCTAAAATCTAAGATACAATCATCAGATCTTTTAGTCGTAGACGAGGTTTGTCAAAAAATATAAATTTAGTCCAAGAGTAAAGTACCTTCATTTTTGACAATATCATAAATTATGTTACAATAAAAAAGTGGTTATTTTTTTACTTTTTATTTTGTTTTAAATGTCTACAATAAAAATGGAAATTGAACTGTAGTTACACGTATCCTAGTTAAATTAAGTGTTGCTACACTCCACACTCAATTAAGATATCGATAATTAAGATACAAAATTTCAAAATACGGGGTTTTTAATGATACCCACTAAGCCTGAGCATGAAGTCGTTAAAATATTTTTCCATGCATCAACCCCTAACTAGTCAACCACAACTTTTTTTTTTCAAATGGCACCCCTTATTTTTTTTTCATAAAAATCAATGTTTCTTGAATGACAAATCCTGCTGTGGTTTTGTTTTTACATTCAAACTCACTTTTCTTATTTTATTTAATTGCCAAAAAATTAAAAACCTTTTTACCGGTAAAAAATTGTAATCCTTGATATCATTTATATCCACTTAAATGTGAAATGAAGACAAAAAATGTAGTTTCTTTTCTAAAATCTGAAACATTATTGGCCACATATTACTTATTTGCTTTACTTAGTTTGCTATAAAGCCTCGTGCATAATCTTCGAAAATTTAGTTAAGAAAAAAATCAAATATGTTTACGTTCACAACAGATGAATACGTTGATATGATTTAGATTTACGGTGAATGTCGAAAAAACTGTAGAGAAGCAGCCCGTTTATATCGTGAAAGTTTTCCTGACCGTGATCAATAATCACACTCAACTTTCTATAGATTGGAAAGAAAGCTACGTACTGGCTCATTTTCCAATGCGAAACATGAACATCACCTAGTTCCAGCCAGAAATAAAAACAATATCATTAATGTTTTGGCCTGCATTGCAATAAATCCTAATATTTCAATTGGCAAGATCGCAGCTGAGCTTGGCCTTACAAAAAGCGACGTTCAACGTATTTTAAAAGAACATAATTTCCACCCTTTTAAAATGCACTTGGTTCAAGGACTGCGACCCAATGCTTATGATCGCCGGTTTCTGGGGCTCTTGCAAGTTATGATTCATGATAATCCGGCCGTTATGGAACATAACTGTTGGAGTGATGAAAGCCGTTTTCATAATAATGGTGTGGTTAATAAACATAATGCCCACTACTGGTCTACTGAAAATCCCCATTGGTTTCAAGAGACACGAGTACAAACTGTGTGGGGTGTAAATGTGTGGTGTGCTGTTTTCAATGGACATTTAATTGGACCTTTCTTTTACGAAGAAACTCTAACAGGTCAGCGATATTTAGATTTGTTGATGAACGTGTTACCCGTCTTGTTGGAGCATATTCCTCTAGGAGAACGCTTACGTATGATTTGGCAACAAGATGGCGCGCCTGCCCATAATGCGCGGATTGTCACCCAGTATTTAAATAATGTGTTTGCAAATGGATGGATTGGCACAAGGGGTTCAATGCAGTGGCCACCACGTTGCCCCGATTTAACCCCACTAGATTTCTTTTTGTGGGGCTACCTCAAAGAACTGTTTTATACTGTGAGTCCAAATGACTTAGAAGACCTTAAAAATGCAATCCGTAGGGCTTGTCGTACTGTAACCCCTAATATGATTAGAGCTAGCTGCTTGTACTCGGGAACTGTTACGACGAAGCGAGACTTGTGTAGCGGCCGAAGGAGCACAATTTGAACATTTGCTGTAGATATTTTTTTCTTGTAATGTGTTATAATAAAAAATATGTTTTCTTAATATAATATTATTTTTTTACTTAAATCAAAATGCTGGAAATAAAAACAAAACCTAGGGTGGTATTTAGAATCGACAGTAGATTCAATTTTTATTAAAAAAAATAAGGGGTGCAAAAGCTCAGGCTTAGTGGGTATCATTAAAAACCTCGTATTTTGGAATTGTGTATCTTCATTATTAACGGAGATATAGCATGTAACAGAAATCGTGGGACACCCGGTATAAACAGAGGCAAAAAGAACACGATTATAATTTGTTTAAGAAGCTTTTATCGCCAAATAACAAAAGTAAACAAAAATTTCTTGAGTTTGGTATTTTAAATACGTATAGAAACTTAAATATAATATCTGACAGAATAATTCGTCGCTAACAAGACGAAGGAGCGTATCTAAAAAAATCCAGATTTTAGTTGCGCCCACATGTATATAAAGTTAGCAGAACAACTTTGGAAATTGAAAAAAATCATACGCTTATAATTTGCCGTTAATTATCCGTAAATTAGTTGTGTAAACAAAAAATTTGCCGTGCCCGTTTTTTCTTTTTTAAATATGCTCTGTTCCTAACTTTATATAAAGTTAGCAAAACACCATATTTTTTTTTAAAAAACGGGCACGACAAATTTTTTGTTTTCACAACTAATTTACGGATAATTAACATCAAATTGTGAACTAAACTTTTTTCAGATAAATCCATTGTGTCTAGAGGTGTTTTGCTAAGTTTACACCATATTTAAAAAAAAAACGGACACGGCAATTTTTTTTACAACTAATTTATGGATAATTAACGGCAAAATCTGAACTAATTTTTTCTTAGATAAATCCATTGTTTCTTTAGGTGTTCTGCTAACTTTATATACAGTTAGCAAAACACAATATTTTTTTGAAAAAAACGGGTACGGCAAATTTTTTGTTTTCACAACTAATTTACGGATAATTAACGGCAAATTGTCATCTAAAATAGTTTTAGATAAATCCATTGTTTCTATCCGTGTTCTGTTAACTTTATATATAGTTAGCAAAATACCATATTTTTTTTTAAAAAACGGGCACGGCGAATTTTTGGTTTTCACAACTAATTTACGGATAATTAACGGCAAATTATGAGCATATAATTTTTTTCAATTTCCAAAGTTGTTCTGCTAACTTTATATGCATTGCGCCCACCATAATTGCTAGTTTTAAGTATATTTTATATTATCAGCATTTTGTAAGCATGTATTACAGTTTAACAAACTCAGATTGAAGTTAATAAAAATCTTTACATTGGAATTACTCAAAACTTGTTATTTTGAGATACGCCTTTTCATTTTGTTAACGACGAATTTTTGTAGTTTCGCGCACCAATTAGACACTGTTGCTTGCAGGGCATTCTCGCTTCTAAAAGAGATTTAAGCAGAAGTATTGGAAAATGTCAACCAGTGTAACTTTGGTACACCACGTTTTTTAAATTAGATTAGACGGCTAACGTTTGCAGTCTAACTTTGGGACATGTACCAAAGTTACCTCAGAATATTACAATTTTTTATGTAAACAAATATATATTTTTGTAGGTGTGGATAATTTTTTTTATATTTTCAAAACATAGCCAAAATATAACTACATAAGACGTACTAACCTGAATTAAAGTATCTATGATCGGTTTGGCTGCACCATAGAAAGTTTGCAGAGTTTCCAAAAATGCGCAAAAACAGCTGTAGCGGTTAAAAAATAACTGCAGTTGTCAGAAGTAAGGCAATTTCGCCAATTAATTTTTTTCTTTATTATTATCGTATGAACAAGAATGCATACTAAAATTGTCATATTTACTGCGTGAATATTTGTTTAAGGTACAATGTGGACAAAATACAATATGTCCCAAAGTAATACCCAAGTCACAAAGTTACCCCGGTTTACGGTATGTCAAAAAAGAGAAAAATGCCACAAATATAAAAAAAAAATGTCGAAAAGTTTAAAGAATTTCAAGAAAGTAAAAAAAATTTCAAAAAACGTCAAAAACTAAGATGACAAAAAATTTTCAAAAAATGTAAAAACGTCTTTGAATATTATTGTATGTAAATATGTTCTGCTTATATACGTAAATTGCATTTATTTATTTTTTCTGAACTCATCATTTTACATACAAATGCCATAGAAAGGTAATGGAAAGAGATAATCTTATTACACAAAAAGCTGCAAAATTGACCAAGTCGTATCAAAATGTTTTTAACGTTTTATAGTTTTGCAATAGGGTGTCAAAGTTACCCCGAACTCCGGGGTAAATGGGACCTACCCCAAAAGACAAATTTTAAAATATATGAAGTTTTTCTGTCTTAAATTGCAAGTTGTTCAAAATAGATCACGTTTGTGTAAATCAAAATATATTTGAATTTGTAGTGAGACCTACAAAAAACTCTTGTAAAACCGTGATATACGTACCCTACCTTGCCTTCTTTTTTTTGGTGGAGCACTTGGGGCACTATTCTCAATAAACTATTAGTAATATAGTAACTATTTTTATAATAGCCCACAAAACTGCTTAAAAACTTGATTAAATCAAACTAAATAAATAAGCATAACAAACGTAAATATACAAGGAATTTTTGAGGTGTATCTAGTCAGACTAAATAGGTTTTCGGGTTCTTTAAACCAACCTCCACCAATCGTCGAAATTATGTCTGCTACAAGGCGAGTAGGTGGATCCCCAAAAATCAAGCTGAAAGTGCAATATACCTGCACTACCGTACTACCGACACCCCTCAATAGATGGAATGACCACTGTAGTAGTTTCTCACACTGAATTTTAATTTCACGTTCCACGAAATAATGAAGGGGCGTACAAATAATTAAGCATATAGGCACTATTTTTTCGATAAGTTTTTACCTAATATTACGATTTTTGGGCGATTAATTGAGACGTACCTATCAAGGTTGCTAAAATACCGGACTTCCCTGCCAAGTTGATAAAAGAACCGGACAGGTGGTAACCCTCATGTAACCCTGAGGTTACCACTTGATTTCGGCGCATTAAATTAATATATCACCTATATCTACTTCAAGAATATTTTATTGTACTTTGTTATAATAAATAACGTTGGAGCGCCAAATTGTTATAAAATTTTAACGGGGGGCGCCAAATTTGTTATTTACTATAACGTTGTGGGCCAAATTGTTATATACTATAACGTTGTGGGCCAAATTGTTATGAAAGCAACGTTGGGCGTAAAATTTGTTATAAAAACTGTTGATTATTAGAGCATGATTTTTATTATAAAAATTGTAAGGGTCGCGAGTTTCTAAATTTTGAGGAAAATATTTTCACCTTTTAATTTTCAATGTAATGTAAGTCTTCTCTTTACTTAAACACACTTCAGAAACCACGAGAAATCTTCCTTACTTCAACTTGGTTCCAGGTGCATTTATGTAGGATAGAAATAAAAGATTTGTTTTATTTTTAGTTACAAAAATTGTGTATTGTAATTAATATGTTATTCAACAACATTTAGTCAATTTCAAAAGAATGTACATTTGTCGAGAAACAGAATAACAAAATAATATATATAAATATCAAACCTGAAAAAAGTTATAGGTATGTACTATTTTTAATATTACTAAGGTATAAACAAATTGTTGTGTGGAGTTAATTCTTTAAATAGGCAACCATATATAGGAAAATTTTAATACAATAAATCTGTATAAGACAGGTACCTAAAGTTCACTTCAAAGTTGTATTTCTGCATAATAATTATTAATAATTATCTAGTGAAACCTTAGTACTACCTACACAGTTTTATTTGTCTGTATTTAAATTAAATACAATCCGAAAAAAAAGAAAATTTTAATATTTTGGTCATATATAAATAAATAAAAAAAATTGCTATCTACAATAGCGAATATATATAATATATAATAATATGTATGTAGTGGTGTTAGATGTCTAGTCCAATCTAATGACCGCTTATGGTAACAAAGAATCCCAAAAGAAGTTTTACGCCAGAGTCAATCTGATTTAATGACCTTTGAAACCAGCTGTTTAAAATAAAATCGGACAAGAAGCAAACTAACGACTAGTCTATCATAATCTGGATTTTAAATATCCATAAAATAAATATATTTATAGGCACACATTACAGAGATGTGGTGACCTTATAAGCAAATAAAATATAACCAAAATATTACGAGTCGTTAAATACCGAGATGAATTCCAAGACGTGCGCAAGCGTTGTTCTGTCACTTCTGCCAACCAATCAACTGAGAGATATTTCAGTATGGTTTTATACAGCAAAACTTTAATAATTTCCAGTTCTTTTTTATGAAAATTCGTCGTTTTTGTGCTGTGAAAATGCCGGTGACGTGCAAGTTGTGTGACAAATTATTTAGTGCCCAATTTAATTTGAATAAACACTGTCAAAGTAAACATGGCATACAAAAACAAAGGTATTCCTATGCAGAAAGTGTTTTTATGTTTAGATGCCTAGAATATAAATGCTCCTTCCCAAAAAACTTGGATCTGTGTAATGATTTGAAATACAAACACAATCAAGAAATACTTGAAGAAACATTGGAGTTGAGAGTCAATACTCCCATGGCAAAACAAAATAAACGTGAATTGCATAAGATCATATAGAAGAAATACTGCATATACCTCAAAAAATATTAATCGCAGCACGTAGATATTGTATATTTTTGAAATCAGAAAGAAAAGACGAATCTTAAAATGCAAAAATATACAGGGTGTTCCCTCTCAAAAAATCGACTTCATTGTCACACCCTGTACAGGGTGTCCCAAATTCGTTGTTTTTTGTGGTGTCGGGTATTTCTAGGGGAGATAGAAAAAAACTCACCCCCCTTTGCGACGCTCAAATTTCAAGAGAAGTCTAAAGGTGAAAACTTCATTTAGATATAGCAAGCCGTTTTTAAGCTACGGAGTGTTTTTGTCTGCATTTTGGGAGGGGGTCTATAACTTTTTTGTTTATGAAAATTTTGTTTTTGTGTAAATAGCTTTCTTATAGATCTTTTCTTGAAGAATTGACAGATGTAAACGGTTTTTATTTATCTCTTTTGGTTTTTAAAATATTGCATAAAGTTGTTATTTTTCTTACAGAAAAACTCTTTTTTTATTCGATTTTTAAAATCAGCTTAAAATTTCCTTTAAAATGATGTATCACACTCAATATTTTATTTTTTTATTGTTTTCTTTATTTTTATTTTTTAATCACCTCTTTATTATTTTTATATTTTTATAATTTTATAATATTAAAATATTTTAAACCCATTAAGCAAACTAAAATATATGGTAAAAATAAAAAAAAATACAAAAATATAATGAAATAAAGGGATCCTCCCATAAAGAAAAATTAATTTTCTGTGATCTCAAAAACTAAACGTGACAAATGAAATTTAATTTAACAGTTGAATTCCTCTTAAAAAAGTGTCTTAAGAACGTTCTCACAGAAATAAAAAATATTAATAAATAAACAAGTTATAGACCCCTTCCCAAAATGCAGACTTTTTAAAAACACCCCGTAGTTTAAAAACGGCTTGCTATATCAAAATGCGATTTTCACCTTTAAGCTTCTTTTGAAATTTGAGTGTCGCAAAGGGGGATCAGTGTTTTTTAGCCCCTCTAGAAATACTCGAAACCCCCCAAAAACATTGAATTTGGGACACTATGTACATGGTAACGGATAGAAAAAAAATTATGTTGGCTTTTAAAGTTGTCATAATTAACCAAAAAATCTCAATTTATTTTCAATGATAAAGTTCCTGAACGCTCCGGTTATAAAAAACCACCCGGTACCGACATAAAATCATACCTAAAAATTAGAATTGACCATTATTTTATACCTTAAATTTTTTATTATACGTTAAGCTCTTCGATCTCGCGCCAATCACGGTATTCGCGCCAATAATTTAAATTAGACATTTTGACGTTAATTTTGGCGCATGCTTCTTTGATGGAATTCATCTCGGTATTTAACGACTCGTAAAATATTGTTCATAATAGAAATCTATAATTGATTTAATTAGTTGAATTTAGGTTATGTCATTAAAGAATCATATCCTAATACCAGCAGGGGTGCGTTTGGAAATTGTCACCCTAGGGTAAAGGTTATACCTGGGCTAGCCCAAAATCGTTCGAAAATGAACACGGTCAAAACGATGACGTCATACACCCGCGTTCGAAAATCAAAAAGGTGATGACCCGGGGTGCGCCTAATTCACCCCGGTCAGAAGCGAGGCGAGATTCACCCGCGATTGCGCACCAGCGCTTAGCTTAAAGTGTTTATGGTTTTTTTATTATTTTGTGTTATATTTCACACACGATTACTTCAGTAAGTTTATAACTATTTAGAAAAGTAAAAATACTTCTTAAAAAAGTTAAAATTCTCAAACTAAATCAAATCCAAATTATGTGTTAACAATCACAATGCGTTCGAAAATTTATAATGCGATATTTATCCAGGGTAATTTGGCTTTTTCGATGACGTCATCAATATCGCCTTACTTTACCCTCACCTTACCCTCGCCTTTTATTTTCAAACGCACCCCTGCGGTATGGAAAAACCATTTTTTCAAAGAAAAAAAATAGCATACCTATGTAAAGTGGAAATCCTATAACAATTCCGGGTCTTAAAAAAAATATGTATACAAAATATGGATTATCCTATAATACATTTAAATATAAAGGAAAGAAATATGTAGAGTTGCCTACCGCATATTTCTTTAGATTTTGTTAAAAAAAAACTAATTAATCATAATTGTATGAAATTAAAATATGAAAATTTCCCACATGGTTTGAAAAATATTGAGGTTATGTTATAACATAATTTTACGGTAACTTTCCCGACAGCTGCCAAACGAAAAAAGGGACGAGATTTCTGATTATTCTGACAGATTCTATTTTAGATTATTTCACTAAAATTTAAAACAATTAGGTATTCCTTCCGTAAAAAAACAAAAAAAAACAAATATAAAGCCAAATTGAATGTACTTGAAGTAATTTACTTGACAAAATCAAATACATTTCCAAGTACATTGTTAAAAGTACTTTAGTACCAAGTACAATTACCGAATTGTAGATGTACTTTAAGTACAGTACTTGAAGTACAATTCCAAGTACTATACTTAAAGTTCCTGATAAGTAAATATGTTTGTAACCGATTTTGACAAAAAAGGTGTCCTTGAATTGCTACTGATCCCGAAGGTGCTATAGGCTATATTTTTTTAAACGAGATCTTCAGACGCGATTTTGTTACATGATGTAACTAGGCTTTAAGGCATACAAATTATCTAAATTTCAGGCGACTTTATTGAATTTCCTTTAATTACCCATTGCAAATGTCCTCTAATTTGCTGTAGTTACTTTGTATCCTCCCTGCTCCCACCCATCTCCCCTCCTGTCATTCCCCCCAGCTATTCAAAAACCATATTCGAATAATTTTATCAAATATAGAGCGATTTCAAAAATTCTTTCTGCATACGCTAGTTCCCTCCTCCCTTTCTCCTTCCCCACCTTTACTCAATGGAAGGTAACACTGTTCGCGTCCGTAGAAAATCTACACGTACTTTTTGGGTAAAGCTAAATGAATTGTAAATGCATAGTGCTTTTTATAAGGCTGAATAAGAATTAAACCTAAAAGTTGAAAATAAAAAAAAAATAAGAAAAAAAAACACCTTGCTTGACATTTAATTACAAAAGGACCCGGAACAGCGCCAGCGTCTAAATTTATTTGGCCGATTTACGAAAATCAGCCCCTCTGCGAGGATTGTGCGCTTGAAGAAACTTGATCAAGTTAGTCTCTCTACCTAGCACACTATTCGCCGATGAGGCAGAAAATTTGATAATAAGCTGATTATGAGATAACAAGTTATTTTAAGCGCACATTAGAGGACATTTGCGATCACATTGTTTTTCAATAATAAATAATAAAATGCCCAAAAATAATAAATGAAAATTTCGTAAAAATTGGAGTAGGTACTTGCAAATATTAACGATAAAAAATGTACATTATTTTAGATTGAACAAGAACGGGCTCTCGAAGCCCAAGCTACAGTAGAGGCAAAGAAATATGAACTGGAAGCCGAGGAAGCTGAAAAATCTGAAGTGTAAGTAAAAAATTAATACCTGTCGTTCAAAGGTCGTTGATTTTACAAAAATGTTTACGTTAACATTGATTTCGACCTTTCCAGAGAAAAACACAAAGTGCTAATTTAAACAATTATTTTTAGAAAATAATTATATAGCGATATAGTAAAACAGCGACATTTAAAATAGCGACATATTAAAAAAGCGATATTTGAAAGGAGCGACATATCAAAACAGCGATATAAAAAACATTATTTAAAACATCGAGAATTAAAAAAAAAATCTAAACTGGTTTGTTATATACTTAATAGTATAGCTGTCCTGTCCTTGGACCAGGTTAGGTTAGTAACCAAACCAAACCTGGTTAGGTTGGGTTCGGTTAATATACCTAACCAACCTGGTTTAAGGGCAGGTGAGCTAAACTAAAATTCTAAGTAGTTTCGATTGAAAAAAGAATTGTCCGTTTTAATAAGTCCCTGTTTACAATGTCGCTTTTTACCCAGCCTGCAGCACGGCGAAAGGAAGGGTAATGTTTTTCGATTGTTGTATGTATGTAAATATGTATGTTTGTGTCAGACGTTGAATTGCTAGTGATCCCCAAGGTGCTATAGGCTTATATTTTAATACAGAAATCAACATGGCGGTCTGCAGACGCCATTTTGTCACATGATGTAGGCTTTACGGCATACAAATTATCTAAATTTCAGGCAATTTTATTGAAATTGCTTTGATTACCCATTGCAAATGTCCTCTAATTTGCTGTAGTTACTTTGTAGTCCTCCCTCCTCCCACCCATCTCCCCTCCTGTCATTCCCCCGACCCTATTCAAAAACCATACTCGCATAGTTTTATCAAATATAGAGCGATTTCAAAAAATCTCTCTGCAGACGCTTTCAGAAGTTTTTCCAACACCATTTTACTAGTTCGCTCCCCCCCCGCATTTTCCTCTCTTCCCGCTTGCTCCATATTAGTATATTGTTGTAGGTATACCTTTCACAAATATAGAGCGATTTAAAAAATTATTTCTGCACACGCTTTAAGACTTTTTTCCAACATCATTTTACTAGTTTTCCCCTTCCTCTCCCTCTCTTCTCCCCACCCTCCTTATTAGTAATAGTTGTAGCTATACCTTTCACAAATTTAGAGCGATTTTTTTCAAAACCATTTTACTAGTTCCCTCCTCCCTCTCTCCTCCTCCATCTTTAAATCTACACGTACTTTTTGGGTAAAGCTAAATGAATTGTAAATTCATAGTGCTTTTATAAGGCTGAATAAGAATTAAACCTAAAAGTTGGAAATAAAAAAAAGTAATAAAAAAAAAACACCCAACTGCTGTAACTACTAGTCGCAGTTGGGTACAAAATTACCCAATAACCTGATTCATGAAAGTACAAAACTGTATAATTTCGTAAGTGCGCTTTGGGCATCAAAACTAAAAGTTGAAGCATGTGGTACATTTTACTGCCGTACTTAGTAAGACCCACCTATCTACGTATTCACATATTTTGAGAAAAGCGATTTTAAAATTTAAATGCTTACCATACCAAGAGTTACATATTAATATATTTTTTTGTTGGAAAATGTTTATGAGTTTCTAATAGCAATATCTAAGTAATAAAACAAAAAAATGGTACAAATTATTACCTATTTAAAGCCATTTTCGGTCCTAACTCATTTTGGATTTTTTTGCAGACAGGTGGGTCTTACTTAGGACTGCAGTATAGGTTTACCTATCAATTTTGTACTCAACTGCGTAGTAGTTACAAGTAAATTTAGCAGGTGGGTGTTTTTTTTATTTATTTTTTTTTATTTAAATGATTTTATTTTAATCTAAAATCAATATAGCTTTAAAAATCCTATGTTAATTTACATAAAACTAGAAACTGTTGTAATCTGAATTAATAGGCGCTATAGTCCTTTTTCAATTAAAAAATATCGAAAATATATTATACCATAGTACGTACCAGTCCGACCAGAATAAGACGAGGCGCGACAGAGACGGCTTCTCTCTTTCTGTGTTCTGTCATTATTAGGTATTAATTTTATATTTTACTCCTCCTAAGCCTTTTTTTGCTGGAAAACTCCATACCTCATTTTTCTTAAAAAGCAATATTTTTTCAAAACTTTTATACTTATTATATTATATAGGTACCTACCTATTTCATTAGGTAGGTGCGGACGAATCTAGAAACCTAAAAAACTACAAATTGTCTTTCTAAAAATTGTAAAAATCCAAAAATCATTAAAATATCTTTAAAATTGGCCCTCTACACAGTTTTATTAACAAAATTAATAAAGAGTAAGCCACTGTTTCTTTTTGTTGGTGTAGAATGTGTATGATATCAATAGAAACCCAATAAAAGGGTCGCCCTCCGCCCACCGGTAACAATAGAAACCCAATAAAACGATGTGAATTATGAACGGGCTGGAGTCGATTTCGTTAAACGTACGAGACGAGTACCGTCTTTTCTTGTAATTTTAAAATTTTGTTCATGGTAAATTTGCTAACAATAAAGACCACCCAGTAAGACCAAAGTGCTGTAAACAGAGGGAGATTGATTGAGTTGAGCCATCTCTTTTTCGCCTCTTTTTATTCTGGTCGGACATTATGCTTGACTTTTGAGTGACAAACAGATGTTAATACAAATCTTGTTGATTTTAAATATACTTGTGCAGATTGCAAGAACTTAACGAGTCACTTGGAAAATCAATGGTAAGGAGTGAGGCATTTGCTCGCTTGGAAGAAGAAGTGGATACAAGAACTTCTATGGTACCAATTGTACAACAAGTCTCGCAACAACCTAGTAAGCACTTGTTTAAATCCAAGTTTGTACTTTTTCTCTTATTTTATTCTTGTTACTTTTTTCCCCTATCACACACTTACAATAAATAAATCGTTTTTGATTTACCATAGTGACAAAGAAACATATGGGGCTTTCCATATCAAACCGACCACCTTTTGCACTTAAAAATGTTGATTTTAATAAAAATTTATTTTTTGGTTCCTCTATAGATACCGATTACACCGAGATATAAAATTTTAAAAAATGTTGCGATTCCTTAAATCTACAGGGTGTGGATGGTTTATGATTTTTCCTGAAAAAATATGAATTTTTTTTTACTACTATTTAGAAATAAGAACAAGAGGTTTTAACAAGTAATATTGAAAATGACAAATAATCGCATCAGTGACCTTAATGCAAGACAATAAATTTAAACCCCTTCGATTTTTTATATTTAAAAAAAAAGATGCTCTTGTTTATTTCCTTTAAAAATTTTGGAGTGGGCCGAGAAGTATAAACGCAAAAAAAAATTCTCGTTTAAGTGTGCGGAGATTTGGCCGTACTTATATGTATATGGGCAAGCGAGCCGTCCTATTGAGGCGCCCGGGGTGTGAATCAATTTACATTTTATTAAAGAAAGTTATTTTGCTTTAAGGAACAAATATTTTTTTTTATTCTGACACCCTTGGCCTTAGCGGCGTAACATTAAAGGGCCAAGACCGGCCTTGGCCTTCCACTGTTTAAAACCTTATCGGCCACCAACATTGTGGCACATTTTTCTTATTAGAATACCTAGTCCTGCACTGTTTTGACACTCGACGCCACTATTTAGGGTGTCTCAAATTCGATTTCTTTGGGAAGTCTCGAACCTCACTTCCGAGTGTCCAGTATAACGCAAAGCGGTTTTTTTTAACTTAACTTTATATAGTTTTTTTAAGTATAACTATTTAATTGAATATCATCTGAACTTTTAATTTTTATGGTATACTGAGTAATAAAGTGAAATAGCCAGTGAAAAGGTTCCTTTCAAGGAACATATCACTCAGTATTTTATTTGTTTAGGTTTTCTTACTTTTGTATTGGTATATATTTTTTATTTTTATAAAAAAAATCTTATGAAAAGCTACTTATGGGGCTTTCCATAACAGTCCGAGATCAAAAAAAATCAACGCTTCTTTCTCGTTTCTCCATAAAAGCATCAGTATTTACTTCTTCCCGTGGTCTTGTAAAACAGCGGGTACTCTAAAAAAATAATTTTGTCTTCTTATTTAAGCAGCCCACAATGACATAAAAAGTTTCTGGGTAGGGCGGTGATTCCACTTTGAAAAATGTTTGGTCTCATATCTATCCATACCAAGTGTTTTGCTTCTCTCATTAAATGCAGTATATTGCTCAAGTCTCACATGTAGGTCTTAAACTAGTACTGTGGACTAGGTCTATTAAAAAAAGAGAAACGTTTACAATAGTTATTTAATTGTACCATGTACATGTCAAGATGGCGGATAGTGAAAAATGTTGTAAATGCCGTCGGTCTCTTGCAGCGAATTCCAACACAATTGAGTGTAGTTTGTGCAGTATGTGGTATCACAGGGGTTGCACAGGCCTTAGTATCGAGTTTTAACAAAATTGTGGCCTCTACTAGGAAAACAGGCACTCATAATTGGCATTGTGAGAAATGTGAAGCAGTTAAGGTTCGTTGTCGTTCATCAATATCACCAGCTGACTCAGACGACCTGGGTGAGTTGAGCAACTTGAATCGATCAGGGTCAATGTGCAAATCAAAAACTACTCCAAAAAACTAAAAGTTTACTATCATAACATAGGTGGGATGTGGACTAAATTGACAGACATCCGGCATTTAGTAAATAGCTGTGTATATGATGTTATAATCTTGGTGGAATCATGGCTTAATGATGACTACTCCGACACAGAATTGTGTTTTACTGATTTTAATATTTTTAGACAAAATAGGAGTACATCAAAAACACACACATTGGCCCAGTTTTCTTTAATTTATTTATTAGTGACCTTAGTGACGTGATTGTTAGTTCGGATCATCTGGCATTTGCTGATGATTTTAAGCTTTATAGGTTGATTGAAACTTATCTTGATTGTTTGTCACTTCAAAGTGATCTTAGTAACATTAGTGAGTGGTGTAGTAATAATGGTCTAGATTTAAATGTAAAAAAATGCCTAAGTATTACTTTCAATCGATCATCTAATTCGATTCAGCATATATATGTCATAAATGGTACTGCTCTTGAATCAGTAGCGGCAGTCAGGGACTTGGGTGTCTTATTTGACAGCAAGTTGTCATTTAGGCCTGATTATGACGATATTATTAATAAGGGTATGCGAACCCTTGGCTTTATCACTCGTAACAGCTCCGAGTTATCACCATATTGTTTTAAGCTCTTGTACTGCTCACTAGTTCGTTCTGTACTGGAATATGCGTCAGTGGTATGGTCACCACACTATGCCTGCCACATTGATCGCTTGGAGTCTGTACAGAGAACTTTTCTTCGTTCTCTTGCATTCAGGGCTGATATTGCCATTTACAACAACAATTATAACATAAATTATAATGCCATTAGCCAGCCATTTGGACTTGATACTTTGGAAAGAAGAAGGACATATTCTGATGTTATAACTTTTTATAAAATATTAAACGGTATCTGCTTTTGTCCTTGTTTATTGGAGATTATCGGTTTTAACACTATTCAGCGTAGGCACTCGCCAATGTTTCGCATTCCCTTTCATCATCCCAATTATAGCTATTATTCACCATTGACTCGTACTCTTCGTCTGTACAACCAAAACAATCTTGATCCATTCGCAGCCGGTCTCAGTTCCTTTAAGGGTATTATTAGGGAATTACTATAGTAAAACCTCAGAGTAATAACATATAATTATTACTCTAAGAGTAAAACCTACAGTTCCTATATTTTAATAGAAGAGATAATTTTTTGTCTTTAGTCAATTTTCTTAGTCCTAGTTTCTTATTATTGTTTTTTTTTTGTTTTTAATTAGTTTTATTACTTTTTTTTTGCCATCTTGTTATTAATTAATTATTCTGTAATATTATTGTAAATTGGCTCTGCCGTTGAAAGAGAAAAAATAAAAAAATAAATAAATAATTAACAAGTGCGAAAATGGGGACTTTACCGCATCTGTCAAAGGAGGAAAAATCATTTTACGCATGTGTTAGGTACAACATTTTTTCTGTGAGCATCCAATCGTCGCTAAATTTTTAAAAGTTTTAAAAAAAATTTGAATAAAAAAAAGAAAATGAATGTGAACAGCGTAATATTTTGTGTTTATAAATATTTAAAATTTTTTCCGAAATAAAAAAAAATTGTGAGGAAAAGTAACTTTACCGCCCTAGTGCAGAAAAGTAACTTTACCGCAAATAAGTACGGAAAAGGGCAGCTTTCGCACGCTCGTTTAAAAAGTTAATTTACCTTTTCTTGCTCTCTTCTTCTCTGCCAGAAATGCCAACATCACCATGTTTAAATCGTTATTTCTAGTACACTGGGTATTATATTTTATTCCCTTAGAATCAAAAAAACGCAAGGTTAAACCGACGTGGCCATCGACGATTGCTAAACAACAAGAGGAAAAGACGATGAATGAATCATTTGCCGCCAACAAAAGTCTATATGAAGAACAGAGGAGGACGAGAATGACTCCACCTCAATCTTCACAGAGAAGATCACCGGTAAAATTTACCTTTAGTATTTAAAACCTTTCAAAAAACAGTTACACCAGCACCGGCGGCGCATGTCCTTGAATTGTGGGGGCCCCCTTCTTCACTTCTGAACTAAAGAAAATTTTATATTTTACAAACAAACATATACGTTTTGGTTTGTTTGGTGATCCGTGTCAAAGGGTTATAGAGGCGATTTATGATTTGTTAGATGAATCCATCAGGGGCGTGCGGTTAAACTTGAGACAAGGGTAGCAACTTTTTTTTAAAGTTGCTTATATGTATCTTTTTTAGTTTTTGGTTTAGTTTAATTTCTTGCTTTAGCCTACCGTTATTTATTACATCTATTTATCTTTTTAATAAAACTTTTGAAAAAAAAAATACACAAAAACACACTTTATGACTACACACCTGTTGTTTGAATGGCCTCTAGTAAGTATCGTTTACCGAAAAATCACCAGTCATATCCACCATTGTCGAAATCAAAGTATAATATGCTAAGGAGACTTAGAAAGAAATATTTATTGGGGGGGGGGGGTGGCAAGGCCTCATGATGTTGTATTTCGTGTTATTTTTTGTATTTATACATGAAATATGTGGAACAAATCGAGGCTCCCTCCCCCCCTGAGTGCGCCCATAATTTTAGTAGGATTTACTTACCTTACAGTTTATTTAACTCGATAAAACGGATATGATTCCAGACACCAATTTCATTAGCAAAAAGTAAAGGCCAAAACAAGTTTATTTTTTTCTCACAACCGGTTAGCCACTCGTACTGGTCATATTTATCGGCACTAAAATGTCGTGTGCGCTGTATAGTTTTAACCGTTGTTGCAATATCCTTTACCGAAACCGAAGACTCTTTCTAGAACGCCATTGTAAAGCGTATATACGTAATCGAGCAGATTGCTTATTTCAGGGCTAAAGGGCGCGAAATGAAATCTCGCATTGGGGTTGCATGCGTTGACCCTCCACTATGTTTTACATAACGGAGAAGCAATGCAGCGTAGAGCGCGAGGAGCCAGTGCAGCGGTTGTCGCGCAAGCGACGCTGCTCTCGGGTCAATCAAGACCGACATGAATGAATTCTTATTTGTTTTCTACGCGTACGACAAAAACAACTACTTATATGGTTGTCGTTTCTTATACGCCGTTTTATTATATACAAATAGGTATTAATATTAGATGCCGCTTTTCTAGTACATAGGACTAGACGACTGGCGCTGATTACGTCAACGTTTAACAATTTATTTTTATTACATTTAATTTCTTACGCAATGCTTCCCTTGCTTAAATAGAGTGCACGTCCCTGGAATCAATGCTTCCCTTGATTAGATGGCCTGCACATAGTTTACGACCTACAAAAAATATACTAATTTTATTTTGTAGCCTTCTCCTTTCCACTACTCGCCGCCACGATCGCCGGAATATATGGAAGAAGTCACTATGGAACAAACTATGACCACTGTGCAACAACCTAGAGGTGGTCGCGGAGGTTGTCCTACTAACCGCTGTGGGCCATCAAGAGATGCATCCGGATTTTATTAAAAACAATGATTTGTATTGGTATTGTTTCTTGTGGATAATAAAAAATTATTTTGTCAAATTTTAGTTTATTAAAAAATTATTACCTATTACCGATATTTACTAAACAGGTTTCGGTTTAAGTTTTCCAATAATCCTCGGATTTTTTTATTTACGAAATATTTGATGAAAGACTAATTACAAGGATTTGGTGAAAAGATGGAAAAAACGGGGAAGACAACGTTTAATTGGGAGGATAACCCGGTAGTGTAAGTGGTTTAATTGAAAGTTCCACGATAATTAGACCTACGTAAAGCAGTGACGTACGAAGCGCAGGCGGAGGGGTAGGGCTTACAGGTTGAACCACTCCCACGCTCTAACAAGAATTTTCTTTAAAAATCAATATTAAAATATATCGATCTGCGCTCAAGCCCCCCAGGATTGATTTCTGCGTACGCCACAGTTTCGGGAAAAGTTTTCATTTGATCTAATTTTCATCTATAACTATTTAATTATAAATAAATGGATCCATGACGGATCTGATACCTAGCCTATTAACACACTTCAAGTGAAGCTATGACATATCAGCCGTAAAAACAGTTTTTTATAAATATCTCAGAAACTAAAGATCTTACGAAGTTTTTGGTTATAACACAAATTATTAAGCAAAATGTAGTCTACTATATTCTGAAACTGCGTATTGATACAACGCTCCGGTAAAAAGTTAGCATTAAAAAAAAAATAATTGTCAAAAAACTCTCATAGCATTTATGGTTTTTGATCAAAATAAAATCAGGTTGTTAGAGTCTCAAACACTATTTTACTTGAAAATTTTATGAAAATCGGTTCAGCGGTTTAGGAGCTATCGTGTTATGGACAGAAATAATATACACACACAGACACATATACACGCAGAGACAGACATCACGACGAAATTGCTAAGGTAAACTATATTTACATTTGGAGAGTTTACTGGCGGAAAGTACTGGCAGACACTAAACTAGCCGGCCCGTCAACTCTTGAAAAGTACTTGCGGGAAAGTAGCAAGTGCACTTTCTTGTAGTTTACACATGGAAGTTTAGTGGCTGCCAGTACTTTCTGCCAGTAATCTCTCCAAATATAAACGTAGCTATAGGTCAAAATACACCCAAATAACACATTTTCGGCGTTATCTCAACTAATACCTTCTCTATCCATTACTACGCGGGCTAGAAAGGTAAAAAAACGACAAACAAACAAACAAAAACAACAAAAAACTTTAATGCTAATAGAATTCTTATCTGCTGTTCTGGAATCGACAAATTAAATGTTCGGTCGGAGACGAGATTCCGAAATTCGGGGGATTGTTTACAAATCGTTTGTAATGTGTATTATTATATTTACACACAGTTCTGGAGAAGCTTAAATTTGTTAGCTAACTAAAGTTTCTTTTTGGCAAATCAAAAGATACGGAACTATATACAGGGTTCGTCAACGATCGTTTGGCCATTGAAAAATATGTGAACTGAAGTAAGATCGCTATTTAAATAAATGTCACTAAGAGAGATAAATAGTTTAGCGCTGTTGTCAAGAAAATCGTTTTCTTTTCGCAATCTAATGACGTTACTCTTACCGGCTGAGTAGGCCAAAGACGGCGATGCATAAAATCCTTAAAACACCTTGATTTTAATTGCTGTAGCGCCATCTCTTAGATATCATTTGAACTGTATGACTAATAATCAATACTGCGAATCCGTAATTAAGTGTACAGATAGAGCTTTCTAACATGGCAAAAATGTTAAAGTAGGTTACTATACGCACAAACAAATTATTCCACAAATTCAACTTTATGAATAACAAATTTATTGGTCTTTATGTGTAACGATTTATTCTTAACCAGAGTTAGAGTCCAATACTTTGAAAAGTAACTATTACATTACAAATTACTTTACAGGAATGTACTTAGAAAACTGTGTAATTAATTACAACAAAAAATTAATTAATTATAAATTTCCTACTTGCAAAATATAAAAAAAGTAGTTGACAATTACTTTTTTATTTATTTCTTTCACTTTTTCATAATTTACAAAATGTGAAAATGCTTAACTTAGGAGCCCTCTTCCTTCGTAATACATTTCGAACTAGCTTTTACAAATAATAACGATCACTTTAGTAATTCAATTGCATTTTTGTAATTTCATTATAATTGTAAAATAATTTTTCAATTATTTTAAAAACTTAAATAATTGCAATTAACATAACACCGCATTTTAACTTATTGTTTTTTTTCAAGAGGAATGGCCCCTTTATTTAAGGGGCAAAAATAAAATTTTAAAAGGAGTAGTAAAACGGGACAAACATTTTTTTCTGCAGACTGACACCAGTAGAGGGGCAAGAGGTTTAGGGCTATCGTACATCCCTACCGCCAAAAAGGTTGTCCCCTACTCTGCTTCCTGGATAGTGTATAGTGACTTTTAGCAACTTGACTTCGTGAGCCGCCGCCAGTAGATCGAACACTTGAGCGGCATTTAAGCGCGACTTTAATAAAAGAGCAAGGTTATTGTGTAAGAAAAAACTAGTAAAAAATTAAATTTTTCTCGAATTAATATTTAATGATTAAAGCTAAAATAATGAATGAATTTCTTCGTCCTTTAAAAGTGGAAATCTTACTTTAATTGCTCCTGTTTAGTAATAAAAACCTATTAATAAATTTTGAGTCACAGCGGCAAACGCTCCTGAATATGCGCGTCTTTGGTCCCTTACTGACTTCTTGCTTTCCATAAGTTCATCCTTTTTTATACGCTTTTCATAAAAGCTAAAGGTTCGAAGTCGAGCCCTGTATATTGTCACAATTAAATATGACACACGGCACCTCCACCATATATGTCACAAGGTTTGTTATTTAGTGCCCTATGACTGAGGGATTAAGGGGAATATGAAAATTAAGTATAAAGAATCCACATTTATACGTGTATTGTATATACATAAAATAGGTTAACAAGAATAGACTGCCAAATTAAATAATGTAATAAGGGGGGATGCTGGTTGGAGAGAGTTGACCTAGGGGCCATAAGGAATAGACCTTATAGGCTGGAAAGAGTCGGCCTTATGGGCCATAAAGCCTAGCCACCATAGTGGGGTTTTACTTGGTTATGTTTAGTAGGGACCACATATTTCAGTGGTGTACTGGGTGTGGTTCGTACGGGCCACGTATTTCAGTGGTGTACTGGGTGTGGTTAGTAGGGACCACGTATTTCAGTGGTGTGAAGGATTTCTAAGATTTTTGGATCTACCTTCCTTTGGATGTGGCCCATTTGCTTTGTATCTTGCTGAAACAATAAAATGGACTAAATAAATAAAATTGTAACACAAAATAAATATTAACAGGCTTTAAGGATCAGTTTCTAAAAAATCAAAAACGAAAATCAAATGCTTAGTTAATCTTTCTTTTTAACAATTCGGTAAGTACCCTTGAACTTTTTATTTGGGACCTTTATATCCATGTGCGCCTTTTTATACCTCAATATCATCATCAACAATTTAGGCAACTGTGCCCCTTTTTTAACTCTTTATATGAGCTTCTTCACAATATTTTAATACAACCCATTAATTTTAGCAACTTTGTGAGTCTATTATGCATTCTTCGATGCCTTCAAAACTGTACTTTTACAGTATAATAGCTCACGGTCCTTTTTTGGATTGATTTTTCAAATACTGCCATTTTTCGCATTCCTTGATGCCTAAAAAACTGTACTTTTACAGCATAATAACCCACGGTCCTTTTTTCGACTCTTTTGAGCATCTTTGTGCCCTTTAAAACTGTACTTTTACAGTATACTAACCCACGGTCCTTTTTTTTTGGACTCTTTTGAGCATCTTTGTGCAATTTAAAACTGTACTTTTACAGTATACACGGTCCTTTTTCTGGACTCTTTTGAGCAACTTTGTGCCCTTTTTCAACTACTTCCATTTTAGGCATTTCATTCAACCTTTTTAATTGGACGCATTTTTAAAATAAACATTTTTAAGAATTGTTGGGTACTTTACCGTTTGCTAATAAGATTTTTAAATTTAAGCCTTTAAAAAATTTAAATTGCCTCGAAAATCCAAAAAAAATAAATTATTTTATACGTTATGAACTGATCCTGAAAATGTATTTTAATGTTTCAGTAATTATATTTATCCCTACTTATTAATCAAATTTTAATCATTATAAATAGTTAAAAAAAGTATCTTTGCCTTAAGTAACATATGTATAAAAAAAATTACCAGCATCACTAGTTTAGAAAAATTGGTTCAGTGCATTCAATAAGAAAAAAAAAATAACTTGAGTATTTAAAAAGAGTGCTGAAAGTAGAATCAAAATCAGTAAATATTTTACCATTATTTTTATAATAAAAAGTTTGTAAACATTAGCAGCCTAGGTCATGTAGGTATTTTGCATTTTAAAAATTAAACCAAAACAATAAATTGCATGTATCATATTCATAATAATGTCACATATAGGTACGTACAAAAATATTTTTGCTAACGTAGGGTTTTTGTGACCTACTAGTTATTAGTAACTTTAATACGTAATTTGATTTAATAAAAAAAAGTATGCTTTATATTTGAATAAAAAAGTGAAAAATGTATTAAGTAATTTTAATTATTTTGTATGCTGACTCGCGAGAGTCTTTTTTTTGTCTGTCTGAATGAGTACTATATGTCTGTTTTAATAGGTTCGCCAATGCTAATATCTCGTAAATTTTTAACCGATTTGAATAAAATTTGTACCTGCAGTGAGTTTAATAGAAATAAGGATTAAATAAAAATAATTTTGTTGTGTAAAATTAAGAAAAATAAATTAAGGCCCATATTACATAAATAAATAATTAGTAACGAAAACTAATACCTGACCTTATAAATATCCGCGTCCCTGGTTCGGAGTGAGAGTCAGATTGAGTAGGAGCGGTGGGAGCTGGACCTGAATTGCTCTGGGGCAGGATGGCTTAACATGTTTGCGGGATTAAAGATGACTTCTTCGATTGATCGGGTGGGTTGTGTACAAGGTCTAATGTGGAAGGCTGTGACGTTGTGGATGCTGTTTTCTTCTTTTCCCTTTTGTGCTACTGCCTACTCGGTCCGACAGTAACCCAAGAAAATTAAAAAAATCTTAGTGTGGTCAAGTCGTTGCCAATCTGTGGGGTCACTGTAGAATTGATTTGGCTATTCCAATGGTACCTACGACGACGAGCGGTTGTTGCCTGGATTGACGTCACTTGAATTGCTATGCCTCGTGGATGGTATGCAGTGGTTTTGGGTCATCTTGTTTGTTTGATTAATTAACTGCGAAATAATAATAAAAGGAAAAAATTAATTATTATATAAACCTTCTGCTGCTTGTATGCTCCTGATAAGTTTTTTTGATTTTGAAGCGGGATATTGCCTTTCTGGCAAGGAAGAGATTTTTGGTGCTAAGCACAAATAGTACTTTTTGATCGTATTGGGTGCGAATGCAATGGCCTTAGAAGTAGGTAGAAAATTAAATTATGCTTGGCTAAGAGAGGTTCCCATAATATATGGAGATATTAGGGAAAGAAAGAAAACGGCGCCTCCACCATATATATCACAATTAAATATGACACACGGCACCTCCACCATATATGTCACAAGGTTTGTTATTTAGTGCCCTATGACTGAGGGATTAAGGGGAATATGAAAATTAAGTATAAAGAATCCACATTTATACGTGTATTGTATATACATAAAATAGGTTAACAAGAATAGACTGCCAAATTAAATAATGTAATAAGGGGGGATGCTGGTTGGAGAGAGTTGACCTAGGGGCCATAAGGAATAGACCTTATAGGCTGGAAAGAGTCGGCCTTATGGGCCATAAAGCCTAACCACCATAGTGGGGTTTTACTTGGTTATGTTTAGTAGGGACCACATATTTCAGTGGTGTACTGGGTGTGGTTCGTACGGGCCACGTATTTCAGTGGTGTACTGGGTGTGGTTAGTAGGGACCACGTATTTCAGTGGTGTACTGGGTTGATCACTTGTAAGAGTGATGCCGGTCTATTGTCCAGCATCGGCTTTTATAGACGAAATTTGTGCATACTCAGCAATATTGATTATTGCTACGTTTTTATAGTGGTTTAATTAAATTTTAAACTATTTTATGACAATATTATGGAACTTATTAACTATTATTAATAACTATAAATTTATTTAAAACTAATAAATTATTTATTAATATATGAGGAACCCCATGTTTTAAAAAGTAATATTACCACCCACAAAAGAAAATATATAAATATATTACAAGATAATATGTATTATTAAAATATATTTTTTTAAAAATATAATGAAGCGAGTTTTTATTTGTTAAGTACAAAGTTTATAAAATTCCTGATTTTAATAAAAAATATTTTTAGTTTTAAAACCTTGTATTTTAAACATTAAACGGTTAAATAGTAATAAATCAAATTTTTTGTTCAACTAACCATTTGTGTAAATATATTTCAAATAAAAACACAACTTATTTTAATTCAATATCTTTGATGTTTTTAAATAAATATATTTTAATTTACAAAATAACACCATCTTCTATAAAAATATATTTGAAACAAATACTCTGAGCGTTTTAAATTTATAATATTTATATTTAAAATAAAATATAATGCATTTTTATCGTGTATTTTTTAAAATGTGTTTATCAATGGAGGGTTTATTTTGATGTTATTCTCCAACCCTTTGGTAGTATAATCGTAGTTTAATAATAAATTATGAATCATGTCAATAGTTTTTAAACTATCCCAGAGGAACAAAACGAAATATGCATATGCATCGGCGCCGGCGTAGCTAACCTTAGTTAACAAGGGGAGCCTGGGCCCCAGTGTATGGTGGATTGAAAAAATAAATAGAAAAAATGCCTTATAATAGCATAGTGGTTTTATTTTTTTATATAACTAATACATATAATATACTACAGTGCGATAAATATTTACAAAAACAAAATATTACTTACAAGAGAAACTTTCTACTCTGCTTACTAAAAGAATTTACAACACTCTCCAAGTTTATATCGACATTTTTTTCTATATACAACAAAGCCAAATCTGAATGCCTATCTTGAGTCATTGTCGTTATCAACAAGTTGAAAATCCTCCTCATGGCAGAAAAAGACCTCTCGTAAGTTGGGCTTGCAAAATAATCGCTACTTTAAAAAGTTGGTAGAGGTTGGGAATAGTTTCTTTAGATTGTTAAATACAATTTTTTAAAACAGTCATTTCTGCTCTTAAGGGGACAAACTTCGACCGAAAACTTACCATTTGACAACACTGATATCGCATTTTTTGGCCAAATCTTTGTTCTAATAGAAATAGAAAACGAGAAAGCGGAACGCGTCGAAATTTTGAGGGGTAGTCTTTTAAAGCATTTTTAACAACCGTATCTTAGCAGTTTTTTGCAAAATCATTTTATTCAAAAAATAAAAAAAAAGTTATGGCTAAAACACAACAAATATTTCAAAACAATGTTTGGCATTTCAGTAGCCTAGTTGTCTTATAGAAAACTGTAGTGAAATTGTTTCGATTCTTGTATTTTTTGAAAATGTAGAAAAGAAAATCAAAAATCTAACAAGATACGTTTGAAGATTTTTAAAAAATCTTGCATATGAACAAAAATAATGTTTTAACTAGTTTTTTATAAATGAAATCTATTAGGATTTACAAAGGCGTGCTCAATTTTATATTTGCTGCAGGACACCAAATCAGACAAGAGCCATCAACCTTCTGACTGAAGCGCCACCCCCATATACCGGGGGCAAGTCAATTCGATTGAGAAAATTTAACTAAGATCACGTGACCCAGATTTTCACATTATTTTCAGATATTTTGAATAAATAAAATGTCGTTTAATATAAGTTAAATGATTATAAGAAGGTATTTAAAGACATACAATTTTTTCTATTTACAAAACATTTTTTAAGGGCTGGCCAGAGCGTAACAAACAAAATCATGGGATTACGAACCAATTTATAAGATAGTTTTTGATAATTAGTATATTGCTCAGTTAACAGAAGCTTGTGCTTAACTTCGCTGAAAATAAAGCCCTTTTCATTTATTTATTTATTACATAGCAAGAGAAGAAAGTGACAAATTTCACACGAGCGTGAGAAAGTTACTTTCTGTCGAGTTATGGAGCTATTTTTCACACGGACACTGTTGAACTATACTAATTTTTGTAAAAATTGGTGTTTAATTTTGCGTAAATCAAATGAAACTGCTTTTCCGCACATGTATGAGAAAGTACTTTGTAACACATGTGCGAAAAAGTATTGTGACAGTTAAACACTTTTCATACATGTGCCGAAGTACTGCAAGTACTTGTCACACATGTGCGAAAAAATTTCTGCACACGGATGAAATTGAATGTTTTCTGAGGATGCAAATCGTGTAAAATCCAACATTTTTATATGTGGTCGCAGGAAATAGTAATTTACCTAACCAGTGCGGAAGACGCACTAAACACATTCGTTAAGTATGTAGGTACAATATTTTTTCTACGAGGTTGTGGAAACAAAATTAAAGTACTACAATAAAAACAACTCATTTATTATATTTAATTTACAATGATTGCCGAATCTTTACTTCTTATCCTGTGCAGCATCTGTGGATCAGGAGATTTTTGTTTTCATCTTCTGGATCAATGATATCGGAAGGTCTTTAAATATATTTTGCTAGATGTATTTGGAGGCAGGCTCATAGGAACATTATGTGTTCCATCCTATTGTGGCTAAGTCTTCTTCGGGATTATTAGTATTTTCTATCACAGTAAATAAACACTTTTTTTCTATTTTTATTTATAAGATGAAATGTCATCCCCTGGTTTTTGACAAAAAAATAGGCTTTGTTATTTACTCTATTCTTTTATTTTTTCTGTTGCTATTGGAAAACTAGCCGTCCACTTGTGTTTTTGGGCAAAAATTAACGTCAGTGTCAAACTCAAAATGTCTTGTTTTTTGTCATCCCTAAAATTTTAGTAAGGCCCACAATTTAGAATCCGAATAGGTGTCCCTAGGACTCTAATATGTAGTGCCACCTATTGACTGATATTTAAATATTTTGCCTTATTGTCATTTGCGTAAAAAATTAGCTAAATCGAATTTGTCGCCTTAAGGTAAAAGTGGTGTTATTCAAAATTTTGCGATATTGCGCGATAAATTTCTCTGAACTTTCAAAATCTAACTAAAAAAAATGATGTATTGAATTGGCAAGCGCCATACTTTCTGGTAAAAACCTTCTGTTCAGAAATTCTCTTACAGTATCAATAATTGGGTAAAATATGTGTGCCCTCCAGTGCGCAATGACTCCTGCGTTAGCTCTGGAGCATGAGGCGTCTATCAAACCCAATCCTACGGTTTTTTTCGGTGACGAAGTCAACGAGCTTGCTACTGGCTTGCTTTTTTCTTTTGGATTACGGAATTTCCAAAATGTCTTATTCTGTGGCAAAGTTCGATATTTTTGTATGAAGATCGGTATAATATTGTTCATTCCATTTAATGAAGTCATAACACATTTAATAACCTTAACTGCTTTCCCCAGAGTTGCATCTTTCTCCAGGAGGCTTTTTGATAATATATTTAAAATGTTCAGCACCTCGTCCAATACAAAAAGATGAATTATAAATGATGGTTGTTTAATGCTGGTTAATATCCCGACTGCTGTGATTGACTGTTTGGTACTTGTATGAGAAACTTAGTTTTACAGTGCTGTGACGATTCCCTCAAAATATGTTTTAACGTATCTAACAGAGTTTTCAACTCCTTCGGGACATAATTGAGATCCTTCAATATTTGTTTGCATTTTTTATGGTTTTGAGGATTTGAAAAATGTTCGTAACGTGCCTTTAACGTACAATGATAATCTTTGAACACTTATCAAAACCAAAATTAAGGAGGCAAATTCTAGGCATCTTTCTGATGTTGAAAATAGTCTTAAATCCAATACGAAGCTTTCCTGGTCTTATCTGAAGTCCTTAAAGTCAGTAGTGAGATTCTGGATGCAATGGTATTTGAGGATGAGATTGTCTCGGGAACAGAGAACGTCACAAATAATTTTGCTCCGTATTTTAAATCTGTCCTTACAGATCATGTTGACAACAATGTCGAAAACCCATCAAAATGATATCATAGATGCGATAAAAAAGATTAAGCCCAATAAAGCTATCGGTCCTGATGGTGTCCGGCCTATATTTTAAAAGGTTGTTCCTCGTTCCTCGTTCCTCCTCTTAAAATTTTATTTACCTTAATGATAAAAACATCTGTTTTTCCTGACAAGTGGAAGCTCAGCAAGGTTATACCGATACACAAGAGTGGATCCAGACAAGATATTAAAAACTACCGCCCCATAACAATTGTTTGTGCCATATCCAAGGTATTTGAGGAAATTTATATTATCTTTCAGAAACTGTTTAGCGAGGTATCTAATAAAATATCACCAAGTCAGCATGGATTTCTGCCTAAGAAATCCACTTTTAGTAATTTGGCTGTGTTGTCACAGTTTATACACAATGCATTTAATAGAAAATCCCAGGTTGATGTAATATATACAGACTTAGAGAAAGCGTTTGACAAAGTAAAACATAATTGAAGCTTTATCTAAAATGAATGTGTCTGGCTATCTTGTTAAACTAATTCAGTCTTATCTTACTGGTAAGAGATATCCATATGTTGAGTTAAAGGGGTGCAAATCCATTCTCTAGAAAAGTACTTCTGGAGTGCCACAGGGTTTAAATCTTGACCATTTTTGTTTATTGTGGCTTTCAATGGTGTCTTAGGTGAGACTGGGAGATCATGTGGGCTGGCATTTGCAGATGATTTCAAATTGTTTATTGAAGTTCTGACTGTAGATAATTGCAAATTACTGCAGAGCGACCTTTAAAATATGGCTAACTGGTGTTCGCAAAATTCTTTTAACCTTAATCTAACAAAATGTAGTTGCATGTCCTTCTATCTTAACAGGAACATCGTTTACAATTATAGCCTTAATGGTGTAGATCTTATAAGAGTTTCTTCTCAAAAAGGCTTAGGTGTTATTTTTGATGCCAGCTTATCTTTTTGAGAACATATATTGTCAAAAATTAAAAATGCTCAGAGAGTTGCTGGGTTTAGGAATACAAGAAACTTTGATGTGGAATTGAGTGTCCATTTGTTTCACAGTCTGGTCTTGCCGATTTTGGAATATGGCTCTTTTATCTGATCTCCCCTATATAACGTATGGATAAATATAATTGAAAGTGTCCAAAAAAATTCCTAAAAAATATGTAATATAAAAAATTTTAAGTTTATCCTAAACAGGGATGTGATAATGAATATCTTTTGGGCTGTTTGAATGGACTATCTCTTGAGAAGAGAAGAGTAAAAATATTACTTTGTACGATGTTTAGAATTTTGAAAGCCCAGATCAATTGTCCAGAAATTCTATCTCAATTACCTTTTGCGGTACACCGTACCAACTCTCGTTGTAGGAATACTTTTTATCTTGCCTATCCGCCTCTCCTATTTATAAGATGTGCCATCTTTTCAATACATATGCTTGTGATATCGATATTGACACAATCAATTTAAAAGCATTTAAAAAACTTATACACCATAAGCTTAGCGTCAGCTAGATTTAGCTAAATCATTATTAGTAATTAAAGAAAGGGCGGAAGGGCGACTTAATTACTTAATTGGTTGTCTTTTATTATTTTTTGTTCTTCTGTTGCGTTTTTTTAAATAATTTTATTTTTATGATTATGTTTCCTTTTGTGACTGTTGGTGTGGTTTTTTATAAATTTTATAAGTGTACATGTTACGATTGTTTGTATTTTACTTTAATGTTAGTTTTTATTTTATTGTTATACTTATTTTTATTTTACTGACATACTTATCAGTCTATAATCATTTTATTGTGATTTTTTTTTTAATCTATAATTTTAATTTTTATTATTTTTATAATTTTAATTTTTATTATTACTCTATTTGAATTTTTTTTTATTCTATTTTTATTATCAAATTTTATGTCATTGTTATTTATCGATATTCTTTAGTTTTACCTAACATTATTTATTGCTAACATTTTGTAATCATAATTGGCTATTATTTTATCGCACTATTTTATCTTTTTATCAATTTTTTTTATTATTTTTTTTATTTTTTCTGGGTACTATTTTAATCTGTTAAAAATAATAGTTTCACTTTGTCATTTTAACTTTATATTAAACCTAACCTTAGTTATTATTACCATATTTTTGGTTGGGATTGATTTGCCCATTGGTTGACACCCTTTTTTTTGTTGGTCCAGCCACATTCGTCTATGGGTCCAGCATAGTTACTTATGATAACCAGGTTTATAACTGTGTGGAGGAGAACAGGATGTGCTTGCCTGATGGGGTGGCCAATTTCAACCTTTGGAATTATAATCTTTTGAATTAAAACCTTTAGAATTTCAACCTTTAGTATTAAGCTACAGTATCTGCTGTTTCTCAAATAAATAAATAAATAATTAAAAAAATGTCAATATTGATGGAACATTTTTACAGGAGTCTACAAGAGTCAAGTTAAGTCTATGAGCTAAGCTAAGCAGTGCGTGTAAATTGCAGCTGGATATTTCTCTCGCATTTGTATTTGAAGACCTTAGAGTAATTATTACTCTGAGATGAAGACCATTTATATTGCCTGAAGTCACCGCAGCTTCGTCATAGGATTGCCCTACCATCTGCAAGTCGCTAAGATCGGAATGGGATAACTGGGCGCCGCCAACTGGGCGCCTGGTCAACTCGGCGCCGCCAAGTGGGCGCCGTGCCAACTCGGCGCCGGGCTAAAAAATTTTTTTTTGGTAAATGTGTAGATGAAAATCAAAATATATTATTTATATAAAAACATCTTTAAAAAACCCTTTCCATAATTTTTTTGAAATTTGTTTTTGTTAAGTAAAGTTAAATCCATTAAGTCGACTGTTGAATCTTGGTAGTTGTAGTGTTTACAAACCTATTTGTTTCAAACTTGAAATATTACATTGCTTGAGGTCATTTAACAAAATTTTTAACTCAAACTTAAAAAAATCAAAATGGCGGATCCAAAATGGCGGATTTTCTTATTTACTAACCGATTTGTCTCAAACTTGAAATAGTACATTGCTTGAGATCATTTAACAAAATTTTTTACTCAAGCTTAAAAAAATCAAAATGGAGGATCCAAAATGGCGGATTTTCTTATTTATGAACCGATGTGTACCAAATATAGAAATTAGCGGTGTTTTAAGTCGCTGATTATATTTTTTGACGTTAACTTTTAACAAATTCAAAATGGCGAATCCAAAATGGCGGATTTTCTTATTTACTAACCGATTTGTCTCAAACTTGAAATATTACATTGCTTGAGGTCATTTAACAAAATTTTTTACTCAATTAAAAAGCAATGTAATATTTCAAGTTTGAGACAAGTTGGTTAGTAAATTAGAAAATCCGCCACTTTGGATCTGCAATTTTGATTTTTTGAGGTTTGAGTAAAAAATTTTGTTAAATGACCTCAAGCAATGTAATATTTCAAGTTTGAGACAAATCGGTTAGTAAATAAGAAAATCCGCCATTTTGGATCCGCCATTTTGATTTTTTTAAGTTTGAGTAAAACATTTTGTTAAATGACCTAAAGCAATGTAATATTTCAAGTTTGAGACAAATAGGTTAGTAAATAAGAAAATCCGCCATTTTGGATCCGCCATTTTGATTTTTTTAGGTTTGAGTAAGAAATTTTGTTAAATGACCTCAAGCAATGTAATATTTCAAGTTTGAGACAAATCGGTTAGTAAATAAGAAAATCCGCCATTTTGGATCCGCCATTTTGATTTTTTTAAGTTTGAGTAAAACATTTTGTTAAATGACCTCAAGCAATGTAATATTTCAAGTTTGAGACAAATCGGTTAGTAAATAAGAAAATCCGCCATTTTGGATCCGCCATTTTGATTTTTTTAAGTTTTGTAAAAAATGTTGTTAAATGACCTCAAGCAATTTAATATTTTAAGTTTGAGAGAAATCGGTTAGTAAATAAAAAATCCGCCATTTTGGAGCCGCCATTTTGATTTTTTAAGGTTTGAGTAAAAAATTTTGTTAAATGACCTCAAGCTTGTAATATTTCGAGTTTGAGACAAATCGGTTACTAAATAAGAAAATCCGCCATTTTGGATCCGCCATTTTGATTTTTTTAAGTTTGAGTAAAAAATTTTGTTAAATGACCTCAAGCAATGTAATATTTCAAGTTTGAGACAAATCGGTTAGTAAATAAGAGAATCCGCCATTTTGGATCCGCCATTTTGATTTTTTTAAGTTTGAGTTAAAAATTGTGTTAAATGACCTCAAGCAATAAAATATTTCAAGTTTGAGACAAATCGGTTAGTAAATAAGAAAATCCGCCATTTTGGATCCGCCATTTTGATTTTTTTAAGTTTGAGTTAAAAATTGTGTTAAATGACCTCAAGCAATGAAATATTTCAAGTTTGAGACAAATCGGTTAGTAAATAAGAAAATCCGCCATTTTGGATCCGCCATTTTGATTTTTTTAAGTTTGAGTTAAAAATTGTGTTAAATGACCTCAAGCAATGAAATATTTCAAGTTTGAGACAAATCGGTTAGTAAATAAGAAAATCCGCCATTTTGGATCCGCCATTTTGATTTTTTTAAGTTTGAGTAAAAAATTTTGTTAAATGACCTCAAACAATGTAACATTCCAAGTTTGAGACAAATCGGTTAGTAAATAAGAAAATCCGCCATTTTGGATTCGCCATTTTGATTTTTTTAAGTTTGAGTTAAAAATTTTGTTAAATGACCTCAAGCAATGTAATATTTCAAGTTTGAGAGAAATCGGTTAGTAAATAAGAAAATCCGCCATTTTGGATCCGCCATTTTGATTTTTTTAAGTTTGAGTAAAAAATTTTGTTAAATGACCTCAAGCAATGTAAAATTTCAAGTTTGAACAAATATGTTAGTAAACACTATAACTACCAAGATCAACAGTGGACTTAATGGATTTAACTTTACTTAACAAAAACAAATTTTAAAAAAATTGCGTAAAGGATTTTTTATACGACTGTCTTGTAAAAGGGGGTTTTGCGCACGGAGAGCACGATCTGAAAATGGCATTTTGCGCATGCTGTGTGCAAAACGTTTTGCATACGCTTATGTCATTTTTGCGCACGCCTATGTCATTTCTGCATATGGGTCTCCCGTCATTGTGATTTTCGTTGTTGTCACCCATCAATATAAGTTGGCTTAGTTCCGTAGCAACCGTCACTGCTCGTATGTTTTGTTGATTAGATACGTCAAAAAATTGTTGAATTTTTAAAATTTTGTTGCAAAAATGTCGGAAATAAAAACAAGTTAAATTAAAATTTGATTTTTCTTTCTTTATTAGCAGTCGTATAAAAAATATTGTAAAAAACTCGTTTGAAAACCTCTTTGCACACTCCCTCGACTTGTAGACCTCGCCTTCGGCTCGGTCTACCAAACTGTCTCGATCGTGTGCAAAGAGTCGATTTCAAACCTTGTTGTTTAAATAACTATTTAAAGATGTTTTTATATAAATAATATATTTTGTTTTTCATCTCCACATTTTATCCAAAAAAAAATTCTCCGGCGCCGAGTTGGCCCGGCGCCCAGTTGGCGGCGCCGAGTTGGCCCGGCGCCTAGTTGGCCCGGCGCCCAGTTGGCGGCTCCGAGTTGGCGGCGCCCAGTTGTCCCAGACCGGCTAAGATTCAGCTCTTCCAATTTTGTGTGAACTAAAATAAATAAATCCGTGGCCGATCTGTCTTCTTAACCGTCAAGAAATGCAAGAAATCTTTCACGAATTTCTAGATCTTTCGGTGCGTAGCGAACAAATAAATACAATTGTTTCCTTTTGAAAGAACGAGCTTCATCACACATGATTGAAAATGTTCCGGAATGCCTAACTTCATCGACTATCTTTTTTAAAGACGCCCGTGACAAGAGGGCAATAATTTCATTTTGTATTTGGGGACGGGTATAGTTTTTATGCGAATTATATAGAATGTCAAAGTTCTTGTTATACTATGCTATTAGGTTACATATTTCGTCATGACCTCTGAAAGGCATTCCTTGACGAGCCAGTGTTAAGCTTATATCTGCCAACATTCTCAAGTAATTCCTATTTGTGTCTATCTGGGTGCTATAAGCTTGTGAAAGATAAGATAAAACATTTCCGCTTTTTATTGTCATTTTATAGTTATGCCATTTATTGAGACATTCAATGTGATGCAAAGATACATTGTGGTTTTTAATTTTTCACCAGTTTTTTTTTCCAGTTGCGGAATCACAGCATTCTAAAAGCTTCTTCATCCATAGCAACTCCAAAATGACGACAAGCAAAGCACGAAATGGAATGTGTTTTGATGCTGTATTCCAACCAATCAAAATCTTTATAATAGTTTGCGCTGAATCACCTTTTTTTATACCCAACCATAGTTTGTGGAAATCTTTTAAGAATTGGTTGCGATGCATTTTCTTCTAGTTGGCCCAAGTCAGGAGCGTCTATTTTCACATGGTAATGGTGTATGATTGATTTTGGTTGATTGTTCTTATCCAGATCCTTGCTTGTACCGGGCTGCGGTTCAGATTGATTATTATCATCCTCTTCTAGTGTAGTTGTTTGTATAGACGGTAAAGACGTTTGTCTTTTAAAAAAAATTTCTATGTCCATAATCTGCAACAAAAAAAAATTGAAAGACAATTGCGTACTAAATTTCAATTTCGTTCAATTCGAGTCGATAGTTTTTGAGTTATGCGCGTTTGGGTACAGACCATTTAGGTGGCTTTAAAAATTAAAATTCTTATGTTGCCTTGTTGCCGTATCTAAAGGCAACATTTTAAAGATATGTGTGATTAGTTTGAATTAACCATGTTTTACTATTATTGTGGCCCTTATGTAGCTATTTGCCCTTATGTGCTGAAAATTTGATCACTAAAGCTTTAACATTTTGTGCAGATGTTTAACGTAGTTATCGCAAATATTTTGAAAAGTAATATCTTGCTGCCAAGGAACTCGGTGTAAAAGAAAACCACCATTGACAACCTCAGCTAAATTTGCACCAAAATCGGTATTATCCGGTACTGCTCAGAATTGTTTGTAGAACGAGGATTTCGATCCTTGTCGCATCCCACCTTCCTTGAATAGACATAGACGATATGGTGCGAGTTCATACTGGTGACAATCTTTCACGTAATATTACTCCCTGTTACCTATTTACACAATGGTTGGCGTTTGATGCAAACATTCAGAAATAAAGGTACGAAAAATGTTTTTGTCAACTGTACGCCGATGAATTGACGTAACGAATACAAGAATAAAATAATATTCATGCGTAAAAGTATAACCAATCAGGACATTTTATCTTAAGGACCGCAAAAAGGATAGACTTATACCCATTGATATTGCTATTTCAAATATGTTTGCATTCTGCATCGTAAGGTACCGTAGGTATTGCAATAGTACGTACTATATGGCAATAATATGCATATATCTTTGAAAGCCACCAATCAGGTCTTTTTTGCTTAAATACCCCAAGGCCCTCATGTTTGCATATTATAGTATGAAATATTATGTATATCCTTTCAGGGCCTTATACAACTCTGTATATCTCACAATCTCGCAGTTTACCTTCTGTTTTCTGGGTTAAAATCATTCGATGGAAAATAGTTTATATCTTGATCGTAACTGCGTATTTGTCGACTTTAACTGTAGAAGTCATGATTCCCAGAGGTGCAATTGTATCGTTTCTCTTCACTTTTAATTTTTGAAAAGGATGACTGTTTTGCTCATATTTCTTTGCCAATCCGTTCAGCTTCGCAAAGATCAGCCGTAATATTTATGAAACATGTTAGTGGAGACATCATTTAATCTTAGACTGGAGCCGAGTACTCCAGTTAGTCACACCGAACCTAAAACTAGGGACTAAAGTGACTTTTTTAGTCCCTAAAGTATATGAAATACTATAGCAATAACAGTTACATCTTTGTGGTTGTTTTTAACTTTCACTAACCAGCGGCGTAATGAGGGTTTCATGCGCCCGGGGCAAGGTTAAAGTTTGGCGCCCCCCCCATATAAACATGTTTTAAAATCAATGTAAGAGGCGCCTTTCGGCGCCCCCTGACTTTGGTTCCCGGAGCAGGTGCCCCGGTCGCCCTGCCCTCACTACGCCGCTGCACTAACTAATAATGAAGGACCGTGATTAACCCTGGTAACACCTTTATTTTCCATTCTAGTTTACAGTTAGTATGTGAGAGAGTCGAAAATAAACACACAGCTGCAATTTTTTACGTTATAACTATTATCCCAAAATAGCAACCGAAATTGTTATTTAGAGGCAATTTACTGATACCAAAAATATTTATTTATTATTATAATAGCTTAAAGGCTCTATAGTCCAGTCAATGAAAGGGTTGTAGAGTGCATGAAGGGAGGGAGAATTTAAATAAGCAAAACGCGCCTATGTTTGGTTTTTACTCATAAGATCGTTTTTTTTACTTTCCTCGTCGAGGAAAGTATTACCTGTAATAAGCGGATAAAGCCAATAAAGTAAAATTAAAAAAGAAATACAGTGCGGACCTAAATGACCCCCCTTCTAACTTTTGAACTGAAAGACAGAAAGAAATATTGATTTCTCGTAAAAAGTCTTTTTTTTATACAGTCATGTCAAAATAACCTAATATCAAATATTTGACATACCAATAAAATTGTTTAATAGAAAGGGGGGTCGGTTCGGTTATTACTCATAAGACCGTTTGTTTACTTTCCTCGTCAAGGAAAGTATTACCTTTAATAAGCGGATAAAGCTAATAAAGTAAAATTAAAAAAGAAATACAGTGCAGACCTAAATGACCCCCCCCCTTCTAACTTTTGAACAGAAAGGGATATTGATTTCTGGTAAAAAGTCTTTTTTTTTATACAGTCATGTCAAAATAACCTAATATCAAATATTTGACATACCAATAAAATTGTTTAATCGAAAGGGTGCTCATGTTATACATTTTTCGAAAGGTAATTTGATTGTCTATATGGGACAATTTCACATTTTAAAATCGGTTAATTTTCATAGCAGATATCGTTATTTTTGTACGCGGTCGACTCTCAAAAAGTTTTTTATCTAACAAAAATTTTAAAAAATATTAAATGTTTTATAATAAATTGATTTTTATGCTTCTTACTTATGACAAAACCTGTGGTGTACAAACTATTCTAAAATAATTTAATTTTTGTGTTAACTGGCTATTAAAATGAGATAACTTAGAAGCATAAAAATTAAATTTATGATAAAATAAATTAATTTATATATTTTTTTTTGATAAAAAATTGAATCGACCGCGAAGAAAAATAAACATATTTGCTAGGAAACTAAACCGATTTTTAAAATCTTAAATGTGTTGTATAGAGAATGAAAATACCTTTCAAAAGAAGTATTACATGAAAATAAACGACGAAAGTTTTAAATTCGACTTTGGTATGTCAATTTTGAAGGATTAACTGTCAGTTTTCAATGTGAATGTGTCAAAATAGTGCCTGGCGCAATTATTGCCTGGCTGTATTTCAATAATTATCTATTAATAACATCGGTACACAAAATAAAAAAAAGTGGTTTGTACATTTGACGAGACTTAACTACCCATAATAAATCTGTAGATACGACGAATCCAAATACACTGGCTGTATTTCAATAATTCTCTATTGTGTGCCGGTGTATAATACTGGTTTATAATTTAATGGCCCATTTATGCTCCTAGGATAATAATGAAGCTTAGGCAATAATCACAAGAGGTATTGAACATTTTAAAATTTCTTAATAGTATCAAATAATTTAAAATTTTAAAATATATTTATAAGTTTTTTCAAACTTTTAAAATATATATATTTTTGCATCTTGTGTGGGCAAAGTTAAGGTAATGAAGTAACCTAACCTGCTACTTTTTTTACATAAAAAATTGTAATTAAGACTTAACTTTTTTTATTATGATTTTCATTGTTGGCGTTTTTGCGTACTTCGACAATGCAAGAGATGAGATAGACTTATGTGAAGTTCATATACATCTATTTCACGTTGGCGTGATAGATATTAAAAAATTAATAGATCTTGCTTCGACTACTGCTCAGCTTTAAATCAGGGCGACGGAACGTTGGCCGCTATTTTTTTACAGATTTTGAGTTCAAGTTATTACCTCTAGAGTGCCCTATGGTGAACATGCAAAGGTTAAGCCATAACCCCGCGTTGAATAGGCAGCCGAACTTCACCAGTGCATTCGCCAAAAATTTAAACTTTAATTAGGATCAATGGTTTCAATGTTTTACCATGAGTTTAGTTTAATGATGCCAACTTTCAAATCGTGCCTGTTGCTTCGTCTCGGCGTTTAGTTTTAAGATATAAAATTTAGAGACATTTATCTAAATTAGAATGCTTTTTATTTTCTTTTTTTTGCTAGAGTTATGCTAAAACTTTATACTTAAAGTTACTTTTATTTCTTGGTTTAAACTAATTTAGTTACTAAGATATGCCTTGCCTACAAAAAGGGTAAAAATTTGAATTTGCGCGGTGAATTATATGCTCAAGAATGCATTGACTTTACTTTATTATTTTTGCTTTTTCTACCTTGAGTATATCCATTTTCCATCCTTTTTTAATTTAAGTTTTCCCTAATTCTACACATACCTTTACTGCTATATTGCTGCATATAGCAGTGCTCCAAGGTCCGTCTTGCTAAACGGAGCTCATGCGAATATTTGGGGTACTCTCCATACCAGTGATATATATTGATCGCCAAGTGAAATCATATGCGTGTTTTTTAAGACCGCGGTCGTGTATAAACATTTTATGGATTGCTTTGATGTACTACTGCTACTACTTTGATTGGAATTATTTGGATTCGACTGTGCAGTTGTCCATGTACCAAGTTCCTTTCATCCAAGGGTAAGTCAAAGTGTTTTTGAGCTGCGTTTCTTTACATTTTTTACTTATTCCCTATGCTACTATTCCTAACTAAGAACACAAAAGTGTAACCTAAGAGTGGGAACTATTGGACTGGAGATCCCTATTGCTACAGTTCGGTTGGTTTGTTGACTTTTTCATGCGAAAGACGTCTCGACCGACCACCTGTCAAAGTTGGCCTTGCTCAATCTGTGAGAAAGTGGCGGATTTCAATATTTTCCTATTTTCTCCAGTCTGCGGAGGATTGACAAGAAGTATTGTATTTATTTTTCTATTTCTAAGGTGGACGAAACGCGCTATACGGTCTACTTATTATAATAGTTTAGGTAATAACGACTTATTGAAATAAAGCCATTCAATAATAGTGTCAAGCAGTATTTTGACAGATTTACATTGCAGGCTGGCAGTTGATCTTTCAAAATTGACATACCAAAGTCGAGTTTAAAACTAAGTCGTTTATTTATCTATAATTAAAGTCGACAGTATTTATTTCGGTTCGTATGGTAAACAAAATCCTTGTGTTGAAAGATTATTCCAATGGAAAACTGACAAAATACCGCCTGACTCTATTATTGCATGCCTTTATTCCATTAGGTCCCTAATATGTGAGCGGAACTTAATTTATGGTTTCGGACGAGACATATTTACACACACACATACGAAAACGGACACTGCTATTCGCGTATAAATAAATATGCCTATAAATAAATATATTTTTATCATTGCCCGAGAACAATACATTTTTCTGTAAATATAAAAAGTTTTTAAAAAATACAAGGAAGTAGATACTTATTAAGTCTGATTGTACAGCATCAAGTACAAATACAGAATTTGATTTTTTAGGGGACTTATTTTATGATTTCGCACGAGACATACTCACACACACACACACAGACACACACACACACACACACACACGAACTGTTATTCGCGTATAAATAAATATGCGTATAAGGGCCTAAAGTTAAATTACGTAACGCAAAAATTCCGAAATTTTGATTCCCCCACTTCCCATTATCCGATACATATAGTGATCCGATGACAATACAATATTAAGAAAAAAATATCCTCCCACCCGTACCCCCACCCCCTTTCATAGAAAAATGAGTTTTTGACACACTTCCCATTATCCCATTTGAATGAAATTTGGTATTCACATAGCGGTCCGATGACAATACAACATTTAAAAAAAATATCCTCCCACCCCTACCCCCACCCCCTTCCATAGAAAATGCGTTTTTGAAACCCTTCCCATTATCCGATTTGGATGAAATTTGGTACAAACATATAGTGGTTCGATGACAATACAACAATAATGAAAAAATGTCCTCCCACCCACCCCCCACCTGCTTCCATAAAAAGTGCGTTTTTGACACACTTCACTTCAAATGACTTTTATAAAATTTGGTATATGCATAAAGGTCCGATGGCAATACAGCCCAAACAAAAAATATATTTCTACCTCTACCCCCACTTTCTCTTTCCCCAATAGAAAAATGAGTTTCCAAACAACTCACGATCAGCGATTTCATTATAATCTAGAATAAACTCTTCTGTTCTGTTATTGAATAAATATTTTCATTTAATAGAGTAGATAGCTGAGACTAAAAAGTAGAGAATAAATTGGTAAAAAAAATTTTCACAAGCTTTTGTAAAATGCACTAAAAATAAAAAAAATAATTTTCTAACATTCTAATATTATCATAATAATACAAGCGATAGCCGACTGATGGAAATTTTGACGATGTTAGCACGATAAGATATCCGTATCAATTAAATATCACTATTTGCAAGCATCAATCCAGCAGAAAAATGCACAGGTACCAAAACCCACCCAACCCGACCCAAGATACCCCAGCATTTCTTTGACATAGGTATGGCAATGGCATAGCATTGCGGCACATCAAACATATCTTTGATGACCTGCTATGTTGAATATTTTTTAAGTGTTTAGATCACAAATTTAGATTAACTTATGCTTTGATTTGCGGCCATCGCTTTTATTATTATGATAATATTAGAATGTTAGAAAATTATGTTTTAATTTTTAGTGCATTTTACAAAAGCTTGTGACTTAAAAATTTTTTTTACCAATTTATGTACATAGTAGCAAAATGCTAAATAAAATATATTACTACTACTACTACAACCCCATAGTTGAATACCATATGTCCATACTGGTTTCAGTATTTGTCTATCAAGCAGTAACTTATTATGAATTGTTAAATTGGACTTTATTAATAATGAAAAACCACAAACATAACATTACAGACTACGAGTGCATTAAGGAAAACTTACTTCGAGTGAACATGAAGATGCTTGGACACAATATAAGCATAATAGCAGCCTACGCACCATCAAATGACGAAACGGTAGCTATAAAACAAATGTTCTTCGACCAACTTGATGAGACTATCAGTAAAATCGGCAATAACAGGGAAATAATTATGCTTGGCGATTTTAATAGTCGAACTGGTAGAGAAAGCCAAAGCAAAGTGGTAGGACCATTTGGAGAGGAAGTAACAAATGATAATGGCTTGAGACTGATACAGGGAACTTGGCCATTTTTTTTATATTTTACTAAAATATGTGTTTCTGTATGAAAACGCATTATACCAAATATCAGCCCTTAAATCACAATACTTATTTTACAATAAATAATTAAAGTTGGAATCGCTGACTGGTATATTCAAACACAGCAAAATGCGCGGCAGCCGCTGTGACGTCACTCCTTAGAAAAATCCCGGGCCCCTTATGAGTATAACGGCCATTTGGTTCTTTGTTTGAAACTCGCAGACAATGATTGTGTACAAATAAAATTTCGGACTTCCATTGTCTTTATTTTTTTTAAAACACGACGTTTCGGTTAGTAAGTATCTCTAACCGTTATCAAGTGTAAACTACTTATACTACTTGGTGTGCAGTCAGGTGTGACGGCCCGCCCCCTTTTTTAATCCTAAGACGCCTGTTTTCCTTAAGGAGTGGTTTCCATATGTTTGGTATGTCCGTGCTTGGTTGACTGAAAACTTCTTTATTCTGCATTATAAACGCAGCTTCAATAAACTTTCGCTTTCGCCAGTGCGACTCCTTATGTAAAACTTTAGCTTCTGACCACTGAATCCTGTGATCATTTGATCATGCATGATCTGCTAAACCAGATTTTTCAATATCCCTTAAGTGGGCACTTTTTAGATGTTCATTTACTCTAACCTGAAGAGGGCGTTTCGTTTCACCTACATATGATTTACCACACTCACACGGGATTTGGTAAATACATTCCTTATTATTTGAGGGATTGTCTGGTTTTGTTTTAGTTACAAAACTTCTTATCGTATTTCCCGAAGAAAATACTGTTTTTTATATTATAGTGTTTAGCTATTCGTCTTATTAATATTATTAAGAAGAAGAAATACAGGAAACGGTCAAGGAGAAAAAAACGCACATACTTAAAATGGCTCAGTACTAAAGAGCAAAGAGACCTAGAAATCTACAGGCATACCAGAAGACAGCTAAGAAATTTGATACGCACAGAAAATAATGAAATGTTCGAGCGCAAATGCCACGATATAAATACACACGTAGGAGGTAGGCAGAGTTCTAAAGTATTTCTACAGTAAAAAACCCAACAAAAGAAAAAGTAAACATCCAGATCATCAAACCAGAACAATAAACAGAACACTATAAGGGACTGCTGCAGGAGACGAGACCCGAATATCTGGCAGCCTCTCCGAGGAGAGACATAGAAGTACATGGAGAGGAAGTAATCATCGAAAAAGAAATGATAAGGAATAGTATTAAAAAGCTTAATTCCGGAAAAGCTAGCGGATCTGGGAGAATATATGCTGAAATGCTCTAATATGGATCAGAGAAACTACTCGAAAATCTCACATATATTCTCAATCAATGCATCCAGATGATTGGAAAATTGCATTCATATCCTCAATACATAAAAAGGAAACAAGCTGGATTGCAACAAATACAGAGGAATTTCAGTAACCAGTACTCTAAGTGGATTGTACGGTAGGATTCTTAGAGATCTAATAGATAATGATTTTCATGAACAAGAAGAAGAATAGCAATTAAACCTACTAATTAGGTAATTAAATTTACATCCATAATAATAGGGTGTCTAATCCTAGTTTAATATTGAACTTTTTAACTTCATTAATATTTTAAAAACTTTGTTAAATTTAAAATTTCACTTAATAAATTTAAATTTAAGTTTAAATTTAAAAATTAATTATCGTGCAGGCAGATCTTGTAGTGATAATGTTTTATGTCTAGTAATTGAGAAAAGGAGCGCCAGAAATATAGAGACTTATGTTACCTTTGTGGACCTACAAAAAGCATATGATACCGTTCCAGTAGAAGACTTATGGACAGTGTTAGAGCAGACTAATATCAATCATACATACATAAAAGCGATAAAAGAACTATACAAAGGGTCAAAATCTAAATTAAAATTGGAAATCGACTTTCAAAAGAATTCCTGGTAACGAAAGGCTTAAGACAGGGATGTTGTATCTCTCCAACTATTTTTAAAATATACAGTGTGTCCACGTAAGTTGGCGGCATATGGGAAACTTTTTTATTATTAGCTTTAAGAAAAAAAGTTATTCTTCATAAAAAGTTCTGCATCGTCCAAAACCTAAAATGCAACCATCAGATGTTAAATTTTTGCAGTCATATGACGAGGTTTGTCAAAAAATGTGATTTTTGCTCTAGAGTAAAGTACCTTTCTTTTTGACAATATCGAAAATTGTTATAAAGAAAAGATGTTTAGAATCAAAAATAGCTTTAAAATTAAATATTTTCATTGTTTATTTACATTAAAAAAATATTTTTTTCTACATTTCCTCTGCGATTACGTTGGAAATTTAAGTTTGCACATTAATGCATAATTAATCTAGGATGCACTGGCATTTTTTAAAACTGGTAATTAAAGTAGGCTTTGCGAACTGTCTAAATATCGAAAATTCGAAGAAACGTCAACAATCGTATTTTAAAAAGTGCCACGGTATAAACACTTATCAAATTTATAATTAATAAATGCAATGTATTAATGTGCAAACTTAAATTTCCAACATAATCGCAGAGAAAATGTAGAAATTTTTTTTTCAATGTAAGTAAACAATGTTTAATATTTAAAAGCTATTTTTAATTCTAAACATCTTTTCTTTATAACAATTTTCGATTTTGTCAAAAAGAACGGTACTTTACTCTAGAGCAAAAATCACATTTTTTGAGAAACCTCGTAATATGACTGAAAAAATTTAACATCTGATGGTTGCATTTTAGGTTTTGGACCATGCAGAACTTTTTATGAAGAATAACTTTTTTTCGTAAAGTTATTAATAAAAAAGTTTCCCATATGCCGCCAACTTACGTGGACACACTGTATATCGCAGTAGCTCTATAAAACTGGAAACGCAAAGTACACGACATGGGAATACAACTTAACGACCTATTTACCATATACACACTACAGTTTGCTGACGACCAAGTAATGGTAGCTAATAATAAAGAAGACATGATGATAAGAAAGTTAACGGAAGAATACCAAAAGTGGCGGTTAACAGTGAACGTGGACAAGACACAGTACTTATGTATTGGAAACGAATCAAGTGAATTAGAACTAGAAAATGGACAAACAATATCTCCATGCAATGAGTATGTATACTTGGGTGTCACATTTGATAAGACAGGAACAGACTGTAAAGAACTGGAAAAAGGAATAGTAAAAGCAAAAAAAGTTATTGGTTGTCTTAACAGTACTTTATGGAGCAGAGAGATAAAAAAGAATGTAAAATTTAACATATATGAAACAATGGTGAAAAGCACGCTGTTGTATAAAGTAGAGGCTTGTCGCGTAACAGAAAAATACAAAGCAAAAATTGAAAGTGTCGAAATGGATGCAATAAGAAGATCAATGAGAATATCTAGAACAGATCATATAAGAAATGAGATCATAAAAGAAAGAATGGGAATCGAGGGAAGTATAACGGATGACATCACTAAAAGGCAACTGATATGGTACGGCCATGTACAACGGATGAGCGACGAAAGATTACCAAAGCAGGTCCTAGAATGGCAACCAATAGGGCACAGAAAAAGAGAGCGTCCTAAACTGGAATGGCAACAGCCAATCCAAAGATCAATGAGTCAAAAAAAACCTGACGGAAAATGACTGTCAGGATCGAAGGAGGTGGAGAATAGGCGTCGGACAACCTAGAAAAACGTTACAAACCGACATAGTAGTAGTAGTAGTAGTAAATTGGACTTCCTTCCAATTAGCCAGTTCATTTTTCTATACCTTATCTCAAGTTCTTCTTTTTTTTCTTAACATGTGCTTTCCAGCGCAATTTGGCATCAAGTGTTATACCGAGATATTTTGCCTGATTTAAATATGGTACGGGAATGTTGTTAATTGTTATTTGTATGTGATTTATATTTTTGTTTGTAAAATCAACATGAATTGATTTGGTTTTATTTAATTTTATTCGCCACTTTATGGTCCAACTGTGAACTTCGGTGACTGCATCCTGAAGTTTTTATATGCATATTTCAATAGATTTTTCTACCGTCAATAAACCAGTATCATCGAAAAATGTTGCTAAGTGACAATTTTCGGGCTTTGGGATATCGCAAGTGAATAATAAGTATAGATATGGGCCCAGTACGCTACCCTGGGGCACGCCTGCTTGAATTTCTCTTAAATTTGAGTATGAGTCTTCCTGTTTTACTCTAAAATGTCTATCAGATATGTATGATTCCAAAATATCCGAATATTAGGGACTTATTGGAATAAAACCTGACCCTATTTTAGAATCGACCCTACGATGACAGATTTACATATAAAAAGCAGCTGCTCTCTTTTAAAATTCGGCCTTTGTGTATTTAAAAACCGGATTTACTAGTGTCGGTACATATTAAATGAAAGTAAGGGTCTGTATTATTAAATTTGGGTTTGGTATGTCAGTTTTGAGAGGTCAGCTGTTAGTTTTCTGTGCAAATGTGTCAGAATAAAGTCAGGTTTTATTCCAATAAGTCTCTATTGTTTTGGCAGAAACCGCTTTAGTTTAAAATTAAGGCCTTCATGCCACACTTTGTCAAATGCTTGTGCTACATCTAGAAAAACTGCAGAACAAACTTTTCCCTCTTCTAGTGCTTTTTCTATTATATTAGTAATTCTGTGTACTTGGTCTATCGTGGAATGCTTGTCTCGAAAACCAAATTCATGAGATGGAATAATTTCTTATCTTGTCTTTCTATGATGGGTTTTAATCTTTTAAGCAATAATTTTTTATAGAGCTTAGATATTTGGCAGCAAAGATATTTGCCTGTAAGATGACACGTCATGGAGTGGTTTTCCCGGTTTTGGAATCATGATAACTTCTGCAACTTTCCACAGTTTAGGTACATACCTAAGCCTAAAAGACGCATTAATTAGGTTGCATAGTTTTGCGATAGCTTTTCTGGGGATGTTTTATAACTACCCCGTTAATAAGATCATACCCTGGGGCTTTTTTCGAATTAATATTTTTGATTTCTGTTAATATTTCTTTTGGTGATGTTAGCTTAATATGGTCTTCGATTTGATAGGGTTCATTTAAATTAAAAGTTTTCATCTGGTGCTTCGTGGGGCTGAAATGTTTTTTCTAAATGACTTGCAAAAATATCTGCTTTTTCTTCATTGCTCCTTGCCCACTGGTTGTTAGATTTTCGTATGGGTGGAATTTCGATAATTGGTCTTTTAAAATCTTTGGTTGCTTTCCAAAGGGAATAGTCGGTATTTTTATCATCTGTAAGTTAATTAAGAAAATGGTTAATAGATTCATTTTTTTATTACTAGAGTTTCTCGCCTAATGCGCTGCGGCATGTTGTTGAGATTTGTTTTGTCCCGAGGATCACGGCTTTGCTGCCACTTTCTTCTTAGTTTCCTTGTTTCCAATATAAGGTCTTTAATTTCCTTTGGATAGTTTTTTCCCTTAAAAATTCTCTTTAGTTTTGGACTGTTTTCCCAAGATGCTTGTTGAATATTTGTAACAAAATATTCAACTTCTTTATCGAATTGGTCTGGCGTTTGCAATGGTACTGATAGGTTTATTTTTTTCTGACAGACTTTGTTTAAAACTAATCCAGTCAGTCAGTTTATTAACTAGTGAGATATTTGCTTCTTTCTTTATTATGTTTTTATTAAGAGTTAGAATAATAGGTGAATGATCTGAGTGTAAATCAAAACTTTCTTCTATATCTACAAAACTTAAAGATATATTTTGTCTATAAAAAAATCAATTAGATCTGGAATTTTTCTTGGATCTGTTGGATAGTATGTGGGCTTACCAGATGATATTGGCTTACATTGATATTCACTAATAGCTTGCAAAAGTTATTTTCCTTTAGAATTCGTCAGTCTAGATCCCCAGTAAGTATTTTTTGCATTAAAGTCACCTCCAATTATAAAACGGTTTTCTAATTTTCTGAGAAAATTAAGATATTGATTTTTCTTTAGCAAGTGCCTTGGTGGTATATAGACAGCACTTATGACTAGTGTTTATGTTTTTGTTTTTACACTTACTAATGTAGCTTGAATCTCTATGGTTTTATATCCCATCTCCTTATAGTGTGATATATTTTCTTTAATTATTACAGCACTTACCCCCATGTGCAGTATTGCTAGGGTGAGTTGTATGATACACTTTATAACCTGTAAATTTAATGTGAGACTGGTTAGTGAGAACGTTTTTGACACAAGACAGACGTCAATTTTTTCTATGTCTAGAATAACTTGCAAGTCTTGCTGATGTTGCAAGAGACCATTGGCATTCCAAGCTAGAATTCTAAGATTACTGACCATTTTGAGGCATATTGGTAGCTCCGTTATTGCTACTTTCTAGTTTAGTTAATCGCTCAGCAAGTTTGATCAATTTCTCCAAATTTAATTGTAGTGTTTGTTCCATAGTATTTTGACTACTGATATTAATATCAGGTATAGTAGCGGTTGCTGCTACTTGGCTATATGTCCTTGTTACAGAGTTTTGTGTGACTGTGTTTCTTGTCTGTTGGTTTTGTGTATTTGTACTCACGTTTGGTATGAGATTCGGTTTCTTAGGTTTATTTTTCAAGTTTTGTATTTCTTTAGCAACTAGGCATCCTCTGTAGTTAGCAGGATGCTTGCCTCCACAGTGGATGCATTTTGGCTCAGATTCTTTGGTTTGGGGCATTCTACAGTAAGATGTTTCCCCGTGCATTTTACGCAACGTGGTTCGTTAGCGCAATATTTTTGCTTGTGTCCATAAGATTGACATCTTTTGCATTGAAGGACTAATTTTAAGGTTTTCAGTGCTTTTATTTCCACTTCAATCCCAAGGATACTGGAAAATTTAAAAATTTTGTTACTATCTTCATCGTGGCTAAATGTGAGCATAAACATGTTAAGAGGTTGTCTTGTTCTCCATTTCAGTTTGTTGCTGGCTTCCAGTGCCTTAAAACCTTTTTTTTGTAGATCAGCTACAATTTTTTGTGGGTCACATGAAAAGTGTAGCCTATTCGCTATTACTCTAATTGGCCTTATTTTTTTGTTTTTGTATGAGTGCCATTGATGCTTTATTTCATTAAGCATTTTAGTAACCAGCCGATAGCTGTCTCCGTCTTGCACATTTATTTTAATATTTTCGTTATTTAAAACTTTTTTTTTAACTCCTTGTATGATATTTAACTTTTCATAAATATCATTAAAATTATTTACGCCATTTACCATAATCGGTGGAGGTAATGGAGCTTTTTTAACCTTAGTAGGGGGTCCTTCATTTTGTGTTTTATTGGAGGGCTCTCCAGTGCCCGAGCTTTTTTGTGGTAGTGAGAATAAAGTATCCATTCGACGTTTTTTCCAACTTTTTCTTTTTGTCTGATCCACTCAGTTTCTCTTGCCAGATCGTCCTGCTCAGTAATGTAGTCCATGTCAGACTCTTCTTTTTTAGTGACTTTTGTCTCTAAATCTGCAAATTTTTTCCTGCATACTTTCCAGTTGACTTCGGAGATAATCCACTTGTACACTAAGTGAATTTTTTTAGTTTTGGGATTTTTTCAATTCGCTATATAAAACTTCTTCATTTTGTGTTCTAGCATAGCTATCCTGACATAATTCGGCATTATCCATTTTTTCTTGATTTTGTTTGGGATTTTCGCTAATTTTTAAAACAAGTTTCACAGGTGATGGTACACTTTTTTTGCTTTTAAACATGATATATTTTTTATAATAAACATTGTTTATAGATATTTAACACAGATTTTTCGCGCACGCGGTTTATTATAAACAAAACAAACACCGACTTTGACCTCGTTGTTAGCACTATTATGCAGATACGATGCAATACAACTGTACCGAACTGCGATCGAACGAATACTGCCCAGAAACATACTAGAATAAACTGAAATATCTCAAAGACTACTTATACCAGTATCATGATTTATGGCTTGTTGGAAAGTAAAATCATTTGTTATTAATATCTACAATACCACTTAATGAAATTTGTCATACATGTACTATGAATCAAGAGGCATTTTTTATTGTATCACTTTTTTTTTTAATTTCCATCAGTTGCGTTCGTACGTAATTTGACCTGCCTATTTTGGCAGACATGGCACGCCACTGATTTTTCCTAAAATAAAATTTATTTTTCATTTCTAACCAAAGGTGATCACTTGATTTTTTTCAATCCGATGCACGGTTTTCGCTTAAAAAGTTAAAACCGTTTCTCTGCATGGTCATAACAATATCGTTAATATGACCACCCTGTATCTCAAAAGGTAAGATGTTTGAGACATATGTTCATATGAAGTTTTTTTCTTAAAATGGGCCCAAAAATCACCCCCATAAATATTGACATTCAATTAGGAAACACCCTGTATTGTGAAGTTCAGTTAAAGTGTGCTAATTTATTTTTTCTCAAAATTTTTTATTTTTTTGATTATTGCTAAGATATTCGCATAATTTTAAGATGATATATTTCTGGGATGATGGTGAAAAAAATATGTGTTCGCACTTTTGGAATATAAAGTTCACTTTTCATCCCGATTTTTAGGGATAAAGTGACAAATACGTAAACAAAAAATCGAGATAAAAAGTGACATGGCAGGAATAAAATGTCAAAATCGGGACGAAAAGTGATTAGGCATAAACAGAAAACATCTAAAAAAAACGTCAAAAACCTAAAATCACTAAAAAAACTGAAAAAAAAACTCTGAAAATAAACTAAAAAGTGCGAAAAATAGTGTATAAACTTCGTGATGAGTGTCTTTTTATCCTCTGGCATATATTATGCTATTTGCCATTTGATGTCAAAAGTTGTCAAAAAATATGCTTATTGACTAGTCAACACGACCTTGAAAAAATCAGCTGTTCTCGGGGGACTGACTTTTACATTGGGTCTTGTGGGAGGTCAGACGTTTTTTTATGACACTTTCAAAACGGCACTACAGGTTTCCGCAAAATTTCAGTGAAATATTCTCAGACACCATCCCTATGTTCCACCATACTTTTGTAAGGATGCAAGATGATTAAAAGGTTAAAATCTTCAAGATTTAAGCATTCCTTAATTTGAATTCAAATTACCCATCATGTACCGCACGCCAAATGTTGTATTTGACATGTATTTGACTTTGTCATCTGTGTTTGTCATGGCATTTGTTTATTTGTTTGTATTGTAAATCTTTTTAGATTTTTTAATGATTTTTTACAATAAAGTTCATCTAGAATCCAAAAATACCAGCGTTAATCTTTTTAAATCAAAATATGACACTACAAAAAAGTTTAAAGTCTGCCGAGTGCCGAATATAAACAAATAGATGCAGGCAATCCGATTACTTTCCACGCAGAAACGAACACATTTGTCTTCTTCTTTAAATCTAATTTTTGTGTGAGCTACTGAAGCGGCTCTGAAAAATTAAGGATTGCTATAACAAATATTCATAAACCGTCATTCCAACTTCAATATTTTAAAAACAATCAGCTGTGTCGTGACGAGACAAACAAACAAAGTGGAGGATCGCGGCCCGTCCGTTTTAATAGCCCTGGACTAAGGTCACTATATCACGAAGTTCCTTCTTATATCACGAAGTTCCTTCTAGAAGGAACTTCGTGATATAGTGACCTTTTTCTGGACTAGTGTACAATGAGGTCACGTGGGTTGGAACATATTAATATTAATAAAAATTCATGATTGCTTTTTAGAGATACATAACACTACTATACCTATAAAAACACAAACAGATTTTTCCATACTAAACCCATTATTTCTCCATCATGAAATTTTGTGCGAATCTTGACAATCATTCAGGAAATTTTTTTTAAAGAAGAAGAGATGTTGTCAGAAATTAAAAACAAAAACAAAAAATAATAAAAATAATCATAAAAAGAATGTCATGTCATGTATTTTAAGCGGTTTTTGAGATATTTCTGTTTTTTTGTAAGCGTCCGTTAAACTGCAATTTAAAAAACATTACTAAAAAACAGGTCAAAAAATCTGAAATTTTGTATTTCTTAGTTTTTTAGTTGTAAAGTTGTTCTTTACCATATTATCTAAATTGGAGAGGTTGAATTCCCAAGTAACCTTTTTTTTTGGTTGATTGGATATGAAATGAATGGTAGCGGATCCACATTCCCCCTCACAAAAAAGGTGCGGTTTTTATTGAACTACTCTGTAGAAACGGCTAAAAAAATATCGCTATTTTGATATGCGCCATTTTGAAAATTCGCTATTCCAAACAACGCCATTTAGAGCATGTGCTTTTGATAGGTGTTATTTTGAATAAACGTTGTTTTGTTACAGAGTCGTTGTAGTTCGTTTAGGTATATTGAAAAAAGCCATTTTCTAATTGATAGAAAAAGCCTTTTTGCAAAAGAAATTTATTGATTTCGGTGGTAAGTAAAAACTTTTTGTTAGGTAACGCAACCCGGGACGCGTATTTACGTTTCCGTGCTCATTTCACGTCGGCGCGGTTTTGAAATAGACACGGAAATGTTACAATTTATTTGGGTTCAAATACGTGTTGATTTTAAAAGTTTTGATCTCGAAATGAGCACGGATCTGTAAAAGAACATCGCTCATTAAACTATTACAAAAGCGTGTTCAACTGTCAGGTTAAAACGCTAACATAACGAAAGCTGATCAATCAAATCTAACCGAACCGAACCAAAGCAAACTGAACCAATAATTTTTTTCAAAAACAAATTTTTCCTGACTTCCTACCCGGGATCCCAGAGGATGTGAATCCGAACCGAATTGAACCAAACCGAACCGAACCAAAGCAAACTGAACCAACAATTAAAAAAAAACTTTCCTAACTTCTTTCCCGGGATCCTAGAGGGTGTGAATAGTGTTGTAGTTTAGTTTGGTTAGGTTAGGTTTGGTTCGGTTTAGTTAGGATCGGTTCGGTTCGGATTCACATCAGTAATTAGTATATATAGGTTTTGGACCACATTTTCCACGTAAATCTCCATAAGACGAAAAGGTGGTCATTTTTTGAATATGTCACAGAATATTCAGCTAGAGACAGTAATTTTGCATAATTTATCTCATTGTTACCTAATTTCAGCTATACATATTAGCTGGCCCGTTTATTTGCTTCTTGATAATTCGTACAATTATTGCCCGGGCAGTCACTAGCGTGCGCTTGTCACAAAATAAAGACACCCAAACAGTGGATTAGGTAAATCTGATCATAATACTTTGATAGGAAATAGCGTAGCGAACGATCGGTGCGGACGTACGTGTATCGTTCTCTTGCAATAAATTAAGATTTTGCTAGTTAAACACAACCGAAAATTGTGATCTTAATATCAAAACCTTTAGAAAAAGAGCTGTGTTTTTACATTGAAATTATTAAAAATAAAAGTGGTTTAATTACACAAAGTGATAAAATAATTATGAGTAGCCATACGCGACCTTGTAAAATTTGTGATGAAAACGTAAATCGAAGGAAGCCCGGCATTCAGTGTGGCGGTTTTTGTGATCGTTTTTATCACGGAGCATGTATCGGTTTAAGCGCCAATCAGCTCGACGGCCTGCGAAAAGATGGGAGCTCGTGGAAATGTACAGACTGTCGCCGAAGTACAGATTGGGTTACCGAGCGACGTCGCACGTCAGGGGCGCGCTCGTCGCACCTACCAGGGGCGCCACCTACGTCTGGGGCTATTAACAACATTCAAACAGCAAATGATAATAGTCAACCCTTTCGCAGCAAGCCCTACAGGGAACCGGATCAAACGCAATTCTCGAGAGCATCCAACGATGACTTGCTGAGTGCGATTGAGGGTTTAAAATCGGAGTTACGTGAGATGAAAGAACAACAAGGCTGTCTATGTAACTCGGTTACTTTCTGCTCGGATAAGGTGTCAGATTTCGAATTGAAATTAAATCAGTTGAATGAATGGATGCATTCTACAGACAGACTTATTAAAGAGAATTCAAATCTTATGCAGAAAGTTTCAATTCTAGAAAGCAAACTAAACGATCTTGACCAATTGGGACGCCTTAATAATATCGAAATCCAGGGCATTCCCGAAAAGGAAAACGAAAACTTAAATGAAGTTTTTAAAGAAATAGGAAAATACATCTCCCAAGAAGTAAATCAGAGCAAGATTGAGTACGTCACTAGAGTTCAACTGAATAAAAACTCTAAAAATAAAACCAAAAATTTAATTGTTCGCTTTATCTCCCCTCGAGAGAAAGATAACTTTCTTGAAGCTGCAAAGCAAAAACGTATATTAAAAGAAAATGGTTCTGCCATCATGAAAATACAAGGACTATCCGACAGTTTTTATGTGAATGAGCACCTCACACTACCTAACAAAATTCTGTTTAAAGACGCGAGATCTACAGGTAAAACCAAAAATTATAAATATACTTGGACAAAAAATGGGATGATCTTTATGCGAAAAGATGATACTTCTTGTATTATACATGTTAGTGATACTGAGGTCCTAAAAAAGCTGTAATCATCCACCCTATTTAGCACTTACCGACAAACATCTACAGTTACAATGGCGCGAAAAATGCACATATACTACCAAAACACTCAAGGTCTTCGGACTAAAACCGATATTTTTAATCAAAACCTAATTGCGAGTGACTACGATGTCATTTGCCTAACTGAAACATGGTTAAATGGAGGATTACAATCAAGTGAACTCTTCAGCAATAACTATGTAGTCTATCGTAGGGATAGAGAGAGCACAGGATCTAAAAAGCGAGAAGGAGGAGGTTGCCTAATTGCTGTAAAATCAACATTCGAGTGTAATAGACGTTCTGATCTAGAGCTTGATTCTGAGGACATCTGGGTTTCAATCAGATTACCTAGTGGGAAAAGTGTTTTAGTTTGCTGTGTTTACATTCCACCACCATGTAATTTTTCGATTTTTTTAAGTGGTTTAATAAAGTACGAAGAGACTATACAGGGCAATTCTGTTCTGATCGTTGGAGATTTCAACATGTCCTCGGTAAGTTGGCAAACAATAACAAATGAAACTTATCTTGAGCCTGCTCAATCCGGAAACAAGTTTTCCGAGCTTCTTGATACATTCTCTTATCTAAATCTTATGCAATTTAATAATTTAAAAAATTGCAATGATAGAATTCTCGATTTGGTACTTTGTAACGAAAATATTGTATCTAACCTAGAGCAGTCGATAAGTTGCTTAGTGGATGAAAATACTGTTAGTCCACGGATAGAAAAAACGCTAAATGCAGTGGACTGTAAATATTTTAATTAATGAGAGCGCGAACAAACATAAATATTGATATGAAATTACGAAATAATCTAAACGTCCATAGGAAAAATATTGTGACACACAACGGTAATCAGACAAATGCACTCACCCCTTTTGCAGCCAAATTCTCCTCTTCCAAGGGGCCCCTGAAGGATCTAATGATGTCACCACGTAGCTGAAGGGTTGAAGTTTCTAGTTCTATGCTTCAGTACACAAAAATCGAGCACTTTCAGGTGTAGATATTTGAAATAGCTGGAGAACGAAATTAACACGCCTTTTTCTCTAGGCGATTGACAAGGATCTCACTGGTTGTTGGTGCGCATGTCCAAATACGCGGAATGCGCTTTGTCCTTCATACAGTTGTGTGTTTTTAAAAATATATATAAACAACCGCGAAATTTAGCGGGAGCTAACATAACTGCCCTCCAAAACACACAAATTTAGAATCTCAACCGGACAGATATAGATATAAGAAAAAGAATCGACCGATAAATATAAATGAATGAAAACAGACAAGTATCGTAAGTTTATTTAGATATAACGAAATCCCGAAAAAAGGCAAAACAAACAAACAAAAAATTCAAAAAAAATTAAAAATAAAAAAACCTATTGTAATACCCGGTAAAAGGTAGAAAATTAAAATTACTTTTAATTTGGCAAGAGGCACAGTTTTACAACTGGCCGCTTATAAACACCGGTAACCGTTTTTACCGTCGCAACACGCACCTGACCGTCCCCGCCGGGATGCAGTTCGATGACCCGACCGACCGGCCATTTCAAAGGCGATTGAATGTGATCACTTGTTATGATAACCAAATCATTTAATTTGATATTTGGGGACAAATCAGTCCACTTGTGTCGCTGTTGTAGCGTATGCAAATACTCTATAGAATACCGTTTCCAAAAATCATTATGTAGTTTTTGGATTAGTTGCCATCTCGAGAGCCGATTTAGGGGAACCTCGGACAAATCTGACTCCGGAATTTCTGAATTAAGGGGTTCAAGTGTCAAAAAATGCCCAGGGGTAAGAGGTTGAAGATCGTGTGGGTCTGAAGAGGCAGGAGATAAAGGGCGACTATTCAGTACGGCTTCTATGCGACAGGTAAGGGTGGACATCTCCATGATAGACAACTTCTGGTCGCCGACGACTCGTACAAAGTGAGTTTTAAAACTTTTGACGCCAGCTTCTGCCAGGCCATTGAAATGTGGACTGAGAGGAGGTCCCAGATGCCAACGAATAGAAAGTCTGGTGGCAGCACTTCTTGCGTAATCCAGTAATTGGTTACGAAACCCTATAAAATTACTGCCTTGATCTGACCAGCATTGCGTCACGCTTCCGCGTCTGGAAATGAATCGATGGAATGCACCTACGAACCCTTCGGTGGACAGTTCCATGGTTAATTCCAAATGCACGCAATGTGTGGCCGTACAGACAAACACACAGACATACGATTTGAAAGCTTTACAACCACGGTAACGATGAGGAATCACAAAGAAAGGTCCACAAAAGTCGATAGCTACACTCGAAAAAGGTTTTAGTTGATTGATTCGATGAGCGGGAAGTGAACTCATTATGGGCGGTCTATAGGGTTTAGGGTTGATTCTAAAACATTGCAAGCACTTGGATATGGTTCTTTGAATTGCCCGTCTGGCAGATAATATCCAAAATTGCTGTAAAAGCAGATTATGTAATGTTTTAAACCCAGGATGAAGATATTTTCGATGAGCGGACTCGATAAGAAGAGTAGTTAAACGATGGTCACTCGAAAGTAAGACGAGGTGTTTTGCAGAATAAGACAAAAGGTCAGATTTTTGTAATCTGCCACCGACTCTAATGATATTATTCTCATCAAGAAAAGGTGAAAGTTTTCGCAAAGGTTTCGGTATTGGTTTATCCTTAGATAACGCGAAAAAAAGCTCAGAAAAACAAGAACCTTGCACGCGTTTGATAAGAAGGTGTAACGCACTTTGCATCTCACCGGTGGTAGGAAAAACAATATTCTCAAAAATAACTTTTTGGTCCGGCGGCTTAGTGGGTTTTTGATAGGAATGCTTTTGAAAAAGGTTAACTATTCGAAGGACATAACAAATGATACGTTGAATTTTTGATATAGAGGAATATTTGATAAGAAGCTGATCTAAGAAGTTGACATCAATTATCGCATTGCAACAGACTTTTGGCTTTTCCTCCAGATTAATATCTCCGAAATCAATCGGCATTTTTGGTTTATGAAAATCGGGCCATTCGTTTTCGGGAGACCACAAAAACGACGGTGCGTTCCACCACATGTCATGTGACATGAGCTGTGAAGGGGTGGCCCCTCGTGACGCAATATCGGCTGCATTCAAAGCAGAAGGAATGTAGCGCCACGAGTTTGAGGGAATGATTTCTTGGATTCTACTGACTCGATTTCCAACAAAGGTTTGCCAGCGATTAGGAGGGGATGAAAGCCAGTGCAATACGACTTGCGAATCGCAGAAAGTAACGATATTTGTAAAAGTTATTTTTCCTTCATAGCTAGATAAAACGAAGTCAATTAATTCGCTTAAAAGAAATGCGCCTAGGAGTTCTAGCCTAGCCAAAGTTTGTGACTTTATAGGCGCGACCCTAGATTTTGCAGATATGAGAGAAACAGATATATTGTTTTCCTCTTCTACACGAAAATATACGACGCCTGCGTAGCCTCGAATTGAAGCGTCACAGAAGCCGATGATTTGACAGGTATTGGTTTTTGACAGTTTGATTTGTCGGGGTAATTGAAAATTGGAAAGAAGCGGGAATTCAGAACGAAGTTTGTTCCAAGAGTCGATGATAGAAGAATCTGGTTCTTCGTCCCAGCCTATTTTCGATATCCACAACTGTTGCAAAATAAATTTTGCTTGTAGCAACAAGGGACAAAGAAAACCTAAGGGATCGAAAATTGTCCCTATGATAGATAAAATAGAACGTTTGGTTGGGGGTTTGTCCTTCATTCGGCATTGATAAGAAAAAATGTCGTTTTTTGGATGCCATTGAAGTCCTAAAACTTTGATAAAGTGGGGTTCCTCCTTGTCGAAAGAGAGAGGCATTTGACGATCGGACTCTGGCAATGTTGCCAATAACTCAGGACAATTGCTTGCCCATTTTTTAAGTTCAAATCCTCCCGACTTCAACAAATCATTGAGTTCTGTTTGAAGGGAGAGAGCTTCAGAAAGCGAAGGGCTAGTTCCCAAGATATCGTCGATATAGATTGACGTTTTAAGAACAGTACTAGCCATAGGAAAACGTTCCTTTTCTCTCTCTGCCAGCTCATTTAAGGTACGCATGGCTAGAAAAGGTGAGCATGTCATGCCAAAAGTGACAGTAGAAAGTTCCCACACTGAAAGTGGGTCCTGTGGAGAAAACCTCCACAATATCCTTTGATAAGGACGGTGATAAGGATTGATAAGGACTTGACGGAACATCTGTTTGATGTCAGCAATGTAGGCAATAGGATTAAGACGAAACGTAAGAAGTAAAGAAGCAATATCCTTTTGAAGTTTCGGTCCAGATAACAATGTGTCATTGAGACTAATATTTTTTGGGGTGACTGCCGAACAATCCCAGACTACCCTTAATTTTGTACTTAAGCTTTCCGGCTTTAATACGCAATGATGTGCTAAAAAACACGATACGTCGACCTTTGGTTGACTAGATAAAACTAAACTCATATGATTAAAATCGATATAGTCTTGCATGAAACTTGAATAGGCAGTGTACAGATCAGGATTTTTGATTAATCTATTTTCTAGAAGTAAAAATCTACGATAAGCTTGCGGATAAGTATTTCCTAGGTCAGGGTTTATTTTGTCTTTAAACGGAAGATCTACCATGAATCTACCGCTCGGTTGCCGTACTACACTAGCAGTACAAATTGATTCTGCCTGTTTTTCCTCCTTTGATAAGATTTGTTTATTAGGCAAATGTTCGATTTCCCAAAACCTAGGGAGAATGACCTCTAAAGGTGGTGAATGACTCGTTAAAAAACAACTGGTTCGTTCCGTAAGACTACCTACTTCGTCAACCTTTCCCATGACGACCCAGCCAAAGATAGTTTCAAGGGCTGAAGGCTGCCCTACCTGTCCAAGAACCCTGCCCTCCTTGAATATCTGTGCGAATAGCTCGCAACCAATAACCAGGTACACAGGTCTAGATTGAAATAAGATGGGTCGGCAAGTTTAAGGTTTTGCAAGTGTTTCCACTGATTATCGTTCAAAGAGAATGTAGGCATATTGGAACATAGTTGTGGAACAACAATTGCTTCGAAATTAAGTAAAGGAGTGACTTGTCCTTGTGGCTTAATGTGACATTGAACGAGCCCTTTGGAAGTAAAAGAAGACATCTGATTTAATCCGAATATTTCAGTGGTGTAACTTCGCCTAGGAAGATTAAGACGCTGAATACACTTTTCACTGATGAATCCTGTCTGTGATCCAGAATCAAGCAGTGCCCTTACAGGTTGAAAATTTCCGCAACCGTCCATAACATCTATTATGGCGGTGCATAAAAGAAATGTACCTGAAGGTCCTGAGGCATTTAATGACACATGAAGATTATTGACAGGTGGTGTGTGAATGACAGGACTAGTATCTTGGCTTCCAGACTCTTGATTAGTTTCTAAGATATGAGTTAAAGTGTGGTGCCTTTTACTATTGCAAGTCCTGCATGAATATTTTGATTTGCACGTATCTACATTATGCAAGGGATGAAAACACGCTAGACATAATTTTTTCTGTTTGACGAAAGATAGGCGATCGATAGGTGAGAGATCAAGAAATGTTTGACATTTCGAAAGCACGTGACCTTGATTACACCGGAAACATTTTATTCCCGTACTTGAATTAGTTGAGGTGCCAGCCAGTCCTATAAAAGGCGAATTGGATGATTTATAGGTATGCTTTTGCCCAAACTGATTTCGCATAGAATTTGAATTTTGATAGGTAGGCTTTTGCCCAGAATGATTTTGCATAGAATTTGATTTTTGATATATAGGCACCTTTTTGGGTGCTGTTGATTGAGGAAGTGATTCCAAAACTTTACATCTTTTTTCTAGAAATTGAAAAAGTGACTGAAAAGTGGGAATTTCGTTATTAGTATTGGCGTGACTCATTTCGAAATTTGAACGCGTTGGAATATCCAATTTTTCTAATAAAATGAAAAAAATAATAAAGTCCCAACTGTCAACGTCAAAGCTAAGTGATTTTAAAATTTCTAGGGATTCAGAAAAGGTGTCAATTAAATTACGCAATTCTTTAGCTGACTCGTTTTTTAAGGTGGAGTTCATAATTGAGCTTAAAGCATCATTTGCGAGGTCTCGCTTGTTTTGATATCTATTGACTAATTTGTCATAAGCAATTTTATAATTTTGATCAGATAAGCTAATCCCTGATATCAATTTTAAAGGCTCATCCTCGAGATATGAAAATAAATATTGAAGTTTTCGAACGTTACTTAGACTTTGATTTTGATCTATAATGTTATTAAAAAGATCGAAAAAGCTTGGCCATAATTTTTTATCACCTCGGAATATGGGAATACCTAACTCTTTGAGTTTTGGAGTTTCAGATTCGTTTTGTCGAACATATGATCCCGAAAAAGATGGGGCCTCAACCGGAAATATTTTAGAGTAAACCCCCTTACACGCATAAAAATATTTACGAGCTTCTGAAAGGATCGCATCCTGCGTTTTAAACTCCTCATCGTCCGAGTCGTCTAGCAACATAATGACGTCATTATGTGCCAGCATGCATTTATCGAAGGTTTCATCCAAATCGGCATACCTCACTTGAAACTCGTTTCTCGCTCTTTCATCCTTTTCCGCGGTCTGTGTCAACACATAACACTCGGTGATCGCAGATAAAAAACCCTTGCGTATTTGTACGGCTTTTTTGACAGACATGATTTTACCTTTGAAATGACGAAATTGTCGGTAAATATACAATTAACGCTAAATTAATGCTTCTGAAATAGAAAAATGACGAATTGTCGAAAATATGCACTAATTTATCGCAATTGATGAAAATTATTTTAAATATCGAAATGATATGGAACACATCTAATCACAGAAATGTCGGTAAATATAAAATTAACGCTAAATTAATGCTTCTGAAATAGAAAAATGACGAATTGTCGAAAATATGCACTAATTTATCGCAATTGATGAAAATTGTTTTAAATATCGAAATGATATGGTACACACCTGAACTCTGCCCGTTTGTTTTGTTTTGTTTTGATCCCTTCGCTTTGTTTACTGAATCGAGCATGCGAAAGACACGTGCAGTCGTCGGTGCAGACGACTTTCTCTGGTTGCAAATACGATGCGATTCAAGGTCGCCTTGTTTGGCTGCAAATAATTATTAATACCGTCGTATGGATTTATTATTTAAAAATAATTCGGCTCGAAAGAAACACTTTATGTTAGTCCACGGATAGAAAAAATGCTAAATGCAGTGGACTGTAAATATTTTAATTAATGATAGCGCGAACAAACATAAATATTGATATGAAATTACGAAATAATCTAAACGTCCATAGGAAAAATATTGTGACACACAACGGTAATCAGACAAATGCACTCACCCCTTTTGCAGCCAAATTCTCCTCTTCCAAGGGGCCCCTGAAGGATCTAATGATGTCACCACGTAGCTGAAGGGTTGAAGTTTCTAGTTCTATGCTTCAGTACACAAAAATCGAGCACTTTCAGGTGTAGATATTTGAAATAGTTGGAGAACGAAATTAACACGCCTTTTTCTCTAGGCGATTGACAAGGATCTCACTGGTTGTTGGTGCGCATGTCCAAATACGCGGAATGCGCTTTGTCCTTCATACAGTTGTGTGTTTTTAAAAATATATATAAACAACCGCGAAATTTAGCGGGAGCTAACAAATACTCATCATAAAGCAATTGAATTTTTCTGCAACATATCTTGCATCAAGTCTTTAAATCCAAAAGATAGAAAAATATACAATTTTAAAAAAGATAACTACGATCAAATAAATCGCTACCTGTCGCAGATTGATTGGGAACAACGGCTATCGGGAGATCACGTGGATATACTCGTTGAACGCTTTTATAATATCCTTAATATCGCCATCAAGCGATATATTCCAGCTCGAGTAGTTAAAGGTAAATTTTCCAATTATCTTGGTTTTGAAACCATCAAAGTAATTAAAGAAAAACTAAAATTTCACAAAAAATATAAAGTATACAACGACCCAACGGCATAAAATAGATTTTGTGAGTTGCGTACATTGTCCAAGCATATGATAAAAAACGACTACAAAACATACATAGAAAGTATTGAGTAAGTAGTAATTCATTAAAAACAAGAAAAATAATAATCTTGTGATTCCTAATTTGGTAAAATATGACACTGCTTCTGCAAAGGGGGGCAAGGACGTCGCTGACTTGTTCGCATCATACTTTCGTAGTGTTTATGTCCAACCCAAGACAAAAATTAAAAACTTTGATGATAAATACTTTGCTTCGATGGAGTTAGTATCACAGCAGAAAATTTTGGATTTATCTCAGAACTTAAAAATTAATAAAGGTGCAGGACCAGACGGGATTCCTCCCATTTTTATTAAAAGATGCGCAAATCAGTTAGCGACGCCCTTGAACATTTTATTTAATAAATCCTTGATGAGCGGAGTATTTCCAAAAAAGTGGAAAGTAAGCGAAATAACACCTATATTTAAAAGTGGTCATAGAGAGGATGTTAAAAATTACAGGCCAGTGTCTAAATTATGTATTTTCGGTAAAATGTTAGAAAAAGTTATTTATGATCGAATATTGCCTAATGTGAAATGCGAGATAATGGAGGAACAGCATGGTTTCTTTCCGTGGAGGTCTTTGGAAACGAACCTACTGTGCTTCTCAGACTACGTCTCTCAGCAGATAGATGAGGCAAGTCAGGTGGATGCGGTCTACACCGACTTCAGCAAGGCTTTTGACAAGATTGATCACCAAATTTTGTTAGATAGACTTGCTGATGTCGGGGTGGATGCAGCTCTTATTCGGTTGACTAATTCTTATATTTTAGACAGAGAAAGTACAGTAGTAGTTGCTGGACACCAATCAGAACCCATTTCAGTAACTTCAGGAGTTCCGCAGGGTAGTCATCTTGGTCCACTCTTTTTCATAATTTATATTAATACAATTAAAGAATGCTTTAAGCACAGCAAATTTCTGGTTTTTGCGGACGATGTAAAAACATACAAAAAAATAGAGTCCCAGGATGACTGCCAAAAGCTTCAGGAAGATCTTAATCGCCTTGAAAACTACTGCAAAAAAAACAGCCTTTTTCTAAACACCTCAAAGTGCTTTCTGGTTTCGTTTTCGAAAAGGGTAAACAAGGTAGATTATATATACAAACTTAACAACGAAAATTTAGGTCGAGTGCAGGAGATAAGGGATCTGGAAGTAATTTTAGATGAAAATGGACTTTTAAAGCACACATTGAAAAAACTATAAGTGAATCCAACAAAATGATGGGTTTTATTAAAAGATGTACAAAAGAATTCACTAATACCAGTGCCCTTCTCTCGTTGTATAACGCTTTTGTGCATAGCAAACTTTCATTTGCCTCTGTGGTTTGGAATCCGAGATACGAACTTTACATTAAACGTTTAGAGAGTGTACAAAACAAATTTCTTAAATATCTCGGCTACAAAACACACACCCCTGTTGAAAATCATGATTACCATAATATTCGATATAAGTTTAAAATTAATACTGTAAAATCCAAGCGAACTATAACAGACCTCTCTATGCTCCACAAAATAATCAACAACCAGGTAGATTCCCCGTACCTAGTTTCCAGAATCGGTCTGCGAGTTCCAAGGGTTAATGCGAGAAATAGACAAACTTTTGATGTTCCTTATTGTAGGACTAACATAGGACAAAATTCTCCAACGACTAGATTTCAGAATACATTTAACATTATTGACCAATCAATAAAATCAGATATATTTTCAGTGAAGTTAAGCTGTTACAAGGTTCGTTTAAAAAAATTCTTTCTATCGCAATTGTGATGTTTAGTTTAGTTACCTCTAAATGTAAAAAATACAATCTTAATAAGTAATACCTTAAATTTAATTTCAAGGCAATTTCCTAATTTTAAGACAATTTTCTATTTCAAAGTTCTTTTTTCTAATTAGTTTAAGGCTCGGATTAATGTGTTGATCTATTAAGTTATATAGGGGATGCTAGTTTGGTACTCATGTACTGTGTACAACCTGAATTGGATAAATAAATAAATAAAATGACTATGGTTTAGTCATGCAATTTTAACACCCAATTGTTTTTCAGAAAATATTTTATTACTTTTCATTACTCTTTATGAGTTCTATATTGTTTCTGTTTTTAAATTTTAGGTACTACTAAATCAATGTAAATAATAATAACACAAGATTAATTTACATTTATTTATTGTAAAATGTATGTAATAGGACTACAGTCAATCATTATTACTAATTTTGGTTGCTATACCTATACCTATGCTCAAAAATAATTATACTTTAGCAGTTATATTATAATAATTATAATACCATTGTGGATAATATGGCTATTACTATGGAGGTCTATATATTAATGTTTACATTAAAATACTAGGTGTTACCCTACGCATATGATATCACTACATATTTTATATAAAAATATATAAATATAATTTTTATTCTTAGGCAAAAAAAAGATTAAATTCAGGTTTAGAACTAAGATAAGATACATAAACAAACACTATGTAAGCAAACAACACATTACTAAGCTTAAATTAAAACTCTATTTTCACTTAATATTATAGTGCCCCCACGGCAACGTTTCATAAGACTCTTTTGAAATAGACCGTTTGTCAATCCGATTTTCGTCTGTTTTACTGAGTATAGGCGGTGCTTTTCGGATCTTATAAGATTTTGCGTAACTATTTTTTCTTGAAAAGTATTTAGGCAGTCAACATAGTCCTCAAATGATACTACTTTTGTAGCGTACATTTTAGCTCTGAGGCCAATAAAATGCGTCATTATTTCCCCATTGTTTTCATCTTTCATCATTCCTAGAACCTTTTTATTAACCCTCGGAATTTTATGTATGTTGTCTGTATCAGTATCTGTATATGCAACAGTACAATCCTTACCAAAAGCGGGTACCATGTAGTTATAGTGAAAATCATATATAGTTGTTTTGGCAATGTCCAAAATACACATTCCCACATATGTCGGTTTATTGAAATATATTTCTGTTTTTTCAAGTTCAACAGCAACCAAATTTTCATTAAATATGGTTATACTTTTAAACTCTGGTCGAGAAATCAGAGCTTCAGCTCCAAATCGTCCGTCCCATTTCTTGATTAACACGGCGTTGTTCATTAATTTGAAAAGGTTTTTTTCAAATTCATTTTTAGCATTCTGTCTTAATCGAGTATTTAAGTCAATATATGGTTTCAGCTATGCGGATTGCTTAAAGCATAAAATTCTATGAATTGTTTTAAGTTTTATACCAAGTCTCAAAGCTTGTTTTAAATTTGTATAGTGAATTACATAATCCTTTTTATTATGCAGTGTAGCCATAAGTTTTTTATTTTATGGGTTCTTGTCTCCACCAGGCGGACACTGATGTTCAGGGCATAACGGTAAGTCTGAGAAGTAGTCGTGTAATTCAACAGGAATAAACAAGTCGACTTCTAGAATGTATCCCTCACTTGAGTCATCCTCAATTTTGGAAACATCAAAATAAGTAATTTTGTCACTTTCTAACCAACTAAATTTACCATATGGCAATAACTGACTCATACTAAACCCATACTAATTATTAATGTCAAAATACATCAAAAAAGATGTTTCTTTGTATAAGTCATAGTTAGCCATGTATTTGTTGTTGGCCTCGACGTATCTTTTTGAACATTGGCTCAACCCTCCTCTAATACCGCGCTCTATAAAAGTGACCATATTATAGTCCGTCAAAAGCTCTAATTTTTGTTGCGTATGGTATAGCATACAATCCCATGTGTAACCAGGAATGGTAAAATAGTTCGCAGGGTCCAAACCATACGTTTTATGACAACTTTCCCTAAATTGCTGAAATACCTACATTAAGAGGACTATGTCCATTTGCATATAAAATTCCATATAATCTTGTAGGGTTTTACAACCAAAACTTTCCCATACATCCAGTGCATGCTCATAATCAATTGACGAAATTTCTTTATTTTCCAGGGTATTAAAGAAATGACGTTTTTCACGCAAAGACGTCTCTTTTAATTTTTTCCAACTATCCATGTAGTCATAACAAAAAATTCCCTTTTTGAAAATAAGTTTAAATTGTTCGTCAGACAAGTGAGGAAATTCCACAAGATATGAAGCAAGCTTATCCAAGCTGCTGGCCATAAAGCGAAAAGAATCGATAAATCTTAATTCAATTAAATTTTTGTTAATTTTTTTGGTAAATGCTATATATTTTTCTTTGTTAACTGGCAGCAAATTTATTGAGCCATCCAAATTGGCGATGTTTTCAATTATCAAATGTCCATCATAAGAGCTAAGGTTATGAAATACTAGAGGGACAGTATGACTATCCTGAAAATTTAGATTGCAACTTTCATGCGCAGGGCCACGGTACTCTGAAGTAAGGTGACAGTGGTCGCGTATTTTCTTGTCACCAACTGAAAAATTCTGTTCACAAATATGACATTTTTTAGCTTTATTAAAGTTAAGTTTTTGTTTCTTACTTAAACGTTCCATGGGCAAGTCACAGAGAAATACAGTTTCTAAGTTTTCAGCGAACTCCAGTAATTGTCTACTAAACCACTCCATATAGTCAGGACCCGTGTACGATCGATAAAATGAAAGGGAATCATAGGCATCAGTAAGCACTCGATGTCGCAATAAATAATGAAGGATGCAAATTGTTTATTTTTAAAGTTTTTAAATTCTACAATGTTGTTCTCTTTATTTGGTAATTTCGGAACCACGATACTGCCAAATGTTGGTCGAGTCCATCCTTCGAATAAAAATAATGCAGGCATCTGTCGCAAATGTATTTAACTATTGAGAATTTGCTAAGTTGCCTACTCACGAGTCTTGAAAGATTTTTTATCCATACAAAGTGATAAGTTGGTGTAGAAAGATATTTTATCTCTTCATTCTCGAAATAATAATTATTTTGTATTAATAACAAATTAACATGTTTTTCGTACTTTTCTCCGGTAACATAAGCAGGCAGTACTTTAAAACTGTCTTCATTATTTTTTTTTGTAGGCGATATATATTAATAGAAATATTATTTTGCTTTTCAAAGCGCGCAACTTGGTTTAAAGTCATTGGAAACTTTATTCCTTTTAAATTTAACAGCTCTTGAGGATGCGGATAGGATAAGACTCTATTTGAGTGGTTTTCAACCGGAAACATTGCTGACATAATCGCCCAGCCAAAGCAGAATTCATCAGTATTTTGTACAGTTACACATGCTTTTTTATTTAAAATAAATTTAGGCATTTTTAAATGACGCCCTGCGCGAAGCATATTAAATTTATTCATAGCAATAATAAGATAATTTATTTTTATAAGAGCCCATCCAGATTGATTTTGCTCAAATTCTTCCAAATTTGTTAAAAGCAAATCCTTAACATTCTTATCGAACCAGTTTTTCAAATTGGTATTATTGTCAATTACAGCATTGGCAGTACTAAAATGTTTAGTTTCCGTAATTAATTCCTTTTGCTTTGTAATTTGAAAATCTCCACTTAAGACCGTGTTTATCATAATCATGTCCTCTTTCTTTAAAACATTTTTAATTCTACGTTTAAATAAACTGAAGCTATCCGTCAGAAATTGCTGAGCATCAGTGTGTTTTAAGTTTGTAATTACACCACTTCTTACCCTACTCTTAAAGGCTGACCTTACATCTTCCCATTGTACCCGGTGTTTCGCAGTTTTCTTGGTGATGACATTACCACCTCCTTGCTTTATGTTTGACTTCAAGCGATGCTTAAAGCCTTTCACTTCTCCATGACAGGCAGTTAGATGGGTTATTTCATAAACCGTCCATGACTTCTTTAGGGCAATGCTTATTCTTCGACTAGCGTTGGCACAATCCTTCAAGATTTTTGATATTTTTGTAGCTTGATTAACACTTTCTAATTGGCATTTTATTTCATGGACTAATTTACTTGCAAAACTCATCTTCAGATCGATTTAATGTAATAACACTACAGAGAGTTCGGATTTTTCCAACTAGCAATTTAGTTAACAAATGCAAGTTTTTAAATGCTTATGTTAATTAACGATTAACAGATTTTTTAATAAACACTACACTTTGTTTAAAATTCACTAAACGCAAACTAGCAGAGGAAGAATCGTTCTTCAACTCGCACGTTTAGCTATAGACTGACAGAAAAACGACTTGCAGGAGCTTTTGTAAATCGGATGCCCCCTTTTTAGGCACAGTGTTGCCAATGTTTTTACATTATTTATAAAAGCTATTTTGTTAGAACCCGGTCAAAGTATTTACAGGACATTTTAATTAATAATTAAATAATTTCCCGCTTTCAGTATTTTCAATACGGATTATTAGAACCAGTGTCTAAAGAAGTAAACTGAAAACTTTTTAAAGAAATTGAAACTCTTCAGTCACCTTTTTTAATATAATATAAATGTTGAGCAGCTATTTATTACAACCTTAAATTGAATTACATTAATTTTATTAAAATTAAATTAAATATTCTTACAAATTAGTTTTTTTTTGTTTTGTAATGTTCTATTAATGCCAGCTGAAGAATTATTTTATAACTAGCTCTGTGGTGAAAAGAATCCTAAATAAGGAAGCATGGGGTAGCCACAATGGCGTAGTGTGGGAGGGGGGCGCGAGGGGTTCGTCTCCCCCCCCCCCCCCGCCTTGACGGTACTGGCGCCCCATGGGTGCCTGAAGCGCCCTAAGCGCCCTAAGCGTTAGAAAGGAGCAGGGCCGGTAAAGGAAACTTAAGACATGATGACCTTTTTTTTTTTGGTCGCAATATTTGTGAGGGCGCCTTTTTTACCTGTCGGCCCCCCCGCCCCGTCAGGCACGCTACGCCGCTGGGTAGTCAAAGAGGAAAGAAAGGGAAAGAAAGACGGAAAAGGCAGAATAAGCTGAATAAATTAACCAAATAGCTAACAGACAGAGAACTAGAAGTCAAACGAATTAAAAACTGAAATCAAAATGAGATAAGCATACTATAAAGAGAAATGCTTTAAAGCGTTCTAGTTATTGATGTTTATTATCGTAAAACTAAGTATTCAAAATAAAATCAGACCTTATGCCTAGTTTGCCAACCATGTTCTTCCTTAAAACGAATGGCGAACAGACACGTGAAGACTAGCAATTTTACCCTTTTTTTTTCAGGTTTTAACAAGTTAAGAAAGGCAGATGTTTTCCTTGGCTTTACCTACTTTATGTAATATTTAACATAAAGTTTTTAGAGTTTTGATCACAAGTTATTATAAAGAGAATTACTAAGGTTAAATATTAAATATCTACGTATTACATTTTTATAGATTGCATGTACTTATATTTTTTATTTGTTGAGGTATAACAGAAAACACATTGCCTATTTATTTAAATTATTATCTCATGTTATAACCCTTGCGGGTGTTTACAGCGACCTGTAGCACTGTACATATTTTTCTTCGAATCGCAGACTTCTAACTACTTATATTCTATATTTTCTGGTTCTAATCACACCGAAAAATTGTATCCCTATGTGCTTGTGAGCTTAAAGAAATCAAGTTATGCGTACATTTTCTACTAGTATTTATCCCAAGTGGGCATCAGGTAAGTGCGCGACTAACGTAATGGGTCATTTTTATACCTAGGTTAACCCAATTCTTACAGGACAGACAGCATGTGACGCCATTTCAGCTTTGTGTACACACAAGTTCCCACTTTTCATTAAAATAACTACATTTAATTCACATTTTTATTTTTCTTCAATATTACATACTATGTACTCGTTTTAGTCAAAGTCAATATTTAATTTTAATAATGTTTTACCATTGCTTCTTCTTATGTTTCTTTTTTAGCGATTACAAATAGTACTAATTGTTCATAGTATTGTAAGTTTTATATTAATCCATCCACACGTGCCCATGTCAAATTCAGATAAGCCGAATCTTGGGGAATCACCAGAAGCTAATATTAATATTTAGTATTAAGATTTGAAAAACCAAATACAAATTTGTATTTTGTTTTAGAGATTTAGTAATAAAAGCAAGGATTTCATAAATTAAATAGACTCAGAACCGGTCTCTATTTTCCTCTCTGTTCATAATTTTTGCATGTAGTATCATTTTTCGAATATGCTCCGCAACGCTTCTTATACAGACACCCTATTAAGTTGATTATTTAGATACCAACTGTGCGCGAATAGGCACAAAAAGACAGATACCTGACACCTTTTTATTACATCAGCTTAGTTCATTACCAGTTTAAAACTTATGTACTAAAAACGCTATTTATCACTTACTACTTGCCTTAGAAGCCGTAGGTGTTTCCCTTAAAACTAACCTGACCTTACAGGTCGTTTCGATCCAATTTTTTCACAATACATATTTATATGTAGGTGTTTAAGTTTTTTCTTAAACTAGGCGTCAGAATGCGTACGCACTTGGGCACTGAGTGAATAATGATCCACATTTGGATCCAAGACAATTTTTTACCTTGACGCACAGCCTCCCCTGATTAAAAATAAGTTAATGGGGTTGTACTCTATAAGCAATAACATTGATCATTTTTTATCAATATTTCAAGTTTTTAGCCTAGAACACATATTTTTAAGCACTTAACGGAGTTTAAACCATAAACTAGTTTTGCTATTTAGTACACTTATAGAAGTTACGGTTTAAATATGTATTTTTTAAAAGACATTTTTCACAGAATAGATTAGCTGGGAGACGTTTTGAGCTAATCAAACGTTGTCAAGCCCTTTAGACAGGGTAATAAGCACACTCACCAAAGATATAGGTCATAGGTCGAAGGACATAGGACATTAAACAAATGCTAGTGGACATAAGCCAAATGCCAGTGGACATACGCCGAATGTCATAGGGCATAGTTCGAGTGTCATAGGCCATTTAAAACGCGTGCAATTCTCTGCACGGGGGGAGCCTTAGCTAGCCCAAATAATAGCTAATTGGTAACACGACATTGCTGATTTGACGCATATATTCGCTGATCGAAGGGGAGCTTTAGATAGCTAGCGAGAGAGGTATACGGAAGTAAAGGTATTTAAATCCAGAATTATTCGTTTTTTTATTTAAAGAGAAACAATTAAAAAATTTGTACATATCAAGTTTTTAACATTTAGAATATACGAGTAAATCATTTTTAATTTTCAACCATTTTAACTCGATCTTTTAGTTTTTAGTAAACATCTTATATTTTCTTCTTTTCCTTGCGTGCGTTAATAGGAGGTGTATTAACGAATAAATTTAGCTTTTCAAGGGGATTACGTGTTACAGGTCAAAATTTCAGGTAACACACATTTTTATTTCACTTTATCTAATAGTTTCTTAACATTTAGAATATACGTGTAAACCCTGTTTAATTGTTCTAGGTATTATATTTTTTTTCTTGCATTAATAGGATACCTATTAATGAATAAATTTGGTAAAATAGAGTAGTTGATCCTTACTATGTTGGGCTGTGTATTAAATGCAATTTGTAGGTCTATATGATACTTTAAAATCTTAATTCCCGATAGTTTATGTCCATACCTAACTATATTTAATTTTCCACGGACAAATATGCATTGTGAACGTCTGTATGTACGTAATATTTTCTAGATAACAACACAAAGTATCAAACTTTGTGATTGCACCTTAAAAGTTATCGGACTTCTAACGGTTTATAATTTCTTCCAAGCAGCTAACAGCTATTTTAATACATGTTTAACGTATTTATTTCCTAATAGATCAAAAAACCAACTAATTAAAAAAGTTGCGAAGAAAAACCAGTGCCTGGTTAAAACCATGTGTATATTAAAGTGCATGTAACTTTTTACTTAATCACATACTGCAGACACATGAAGTCATTTATATTTAATATTGAGCTTAAGTTGAGATTAGCACGATTATTTTTACGTGTATTACTGAAAAATACGCTACATTTCAAATATTAACAAACCTTTTAAAACAACAACAACTTTAGCTCGATTTTTACTTATAATAAACAATCCAAAAAGAGTCATCAATTAAAAATTATGATTTAGGGATAGAGTTGATTATGGATTTAATATATTTCATGCTAATTATTTAAACAGTTGCTTATTTTTTAGAAACATACACATTTATTTATACTTCTGAAACGTAACCATATTTTCTATAAATTTACTTTAAGTCACATTATTTTTAAAGCAAGTGCTTTTCTGTGTATGTCTTCGCATCTGTATGCACCGAGTCGAGTTATGCCCGAGTTATACCGTTAGCAAGACGAGTCGTTAAATACCGAGATGAATTCCATCAAAGGAGCATGCGCCAAAATTAACGTCAAAATGTCCAATTTAAATTATTGGCGCGAATACCGGGATTGGCGCGAGATCGAAGAGCTTAACGTATAATAAAAAATTCAAGGTATAAAATAATGGTCAATTCTAATTTTTAGGTATGATTTTATGTAGGTACCGGGTGGTTTTTTATAACCTGAGCACTCAGCAACTTTATCATTGAAAATAAAGGGCTATAATAAATTGTAGATTTTTTTGGTTAATTATGATGATGATGAACTTTAAAAGCCAACATAATTTTTTTCTATCCGTCACCATGTTCAGGGTGTCCCAAATTCGATGGTTTTGGGGAGTTTCGGGTATTTCTAGAGGAACTAAAAAAACCTCATCAACCTTTGCGACACTCAAATTTCAAAAGAACCTTAAAGGTGAAAATCGCATTTTGATATAGCAAGCCGTTTTTAAACTACGGGGTGTTTTTAAAAAGTCTGCATTTTGGGAAGGGGTCTATAACTTGTTTATTTATTAATATTTTTATTTCTGTGAAATAGACACTTTTTTAAGAGGAATTCAACTGTTAAATTAAATTTCATTTGTCACCTTTAGTTTTTGAGATATCACATAAAATTAATTTTTCTTTATGTGATTAGTGGGATTTCTTTATATTTTTGTTTTTTTTTTATTTTTACCACATATTTTAGTTTGCTTAATATTAAAAAATAATAAAGAGGTGATTAAAAAATAAAAATAAAGAAAACAATAAAAAAAATTAAAAATTAAAATATTGAGTGTGATACATCATTTTAAAGGAAATTTTAGAGAGAGTTTTAGAGTTATTCTGTAAGAAAAATAACAACTTTATGCAATATTTTAAAAACCAAAAGAGGTAAATAAAAACCGTTGACATCTGTCAATTCTTCAAGAAAAGATCTATAAGAAAGCTATTTACACAAAAGCAAAATGCAGACAAAAACACTCCGTAGCTTAAAAACGGCTTGCTATATCTTAATGTAGTTTTCACCTTTAGGCTTCTCTTAAAATTTGAGCGTCGCAAAGGGGGCTCAGTTTTTTTCTTTCTCCCCTAGAAATACCCGACACCACAAAAAAACAACGAATTTGGGACACCCTGTACAGGGTGTGACAATAAAGTCGATTTTTTGAGAGGGAACACCCTGTATATTTTTGCATTTTAAGATTCGTCTTTTCTTTTTGATTTCAAACATATACAATATCTATGTGCTGCGATTAATATTTTTTGAGGTATATGCAGTTTTTCTTCTATATGCATTTCACGTTTATTTTGTTTTGCCATGGGAGTATTGACAAATTTAAATGCGCTAAATCTTTTAAAAAAATGTTTATCGTAGCATAGACATACAGCAGAACCCATTTCAAATTAAATTGGGCACTAAATAATTTGTCACACAACTTGCACGTCACCGGCATTTTCACAGAACAAAAACGACGAATTTTCATCAAAAAGAACTGGGAATTATTAAACTGTTGCTGTATAAAACCATACTGAAATATCTCTCAGTTGATTGGTTGGCAGAAGTGACAGATCAACGCTTGCGCACGTCTTGGAATTCATCTCGGTATTTAACGACTCGTTTAGCAAGCAGCTCTGTTGAGTTCGCCAGCCTACCGCAACTAAGACGGTGCTAACTAAAGGGATAAGAAACAAAGAGATAAAAGCAAAGTGAGTTCAGCCTAGTAGAGTGAGTGCATTCGGGATGGTACCGGTCCAACGCGACGCTTTGAAACAATTGTCGCTTTGAATCAAATGCACAGTTTATTTTAAAACGCGCAACTGACTAACGAAAAATGACAAATTATATAGTTAGTCCACTTCGGCTAGCGGAAATTTGGAACAGGAGTTTGGTTAGTGCACTTTTTTCTAGCGAAAATTTTAGACCGCATCGCAGTTCGGCCTATTTTTTGGCCATATATTTTTAACTGCAGCGCGGTTCGGCCTATTTTTTGGCCGGAAATTTTGAAGTGCGGCGCGGTTCGGTATATTCTTTTGGCCGGAAATTTTGAACGGCTGCACGGTTCGGTCATTTTTAGGAACCGAAAATTTTGGAACGCGGTTCGGTTCGGTCAGTTTTTGATTGAAAAAACGGCACGGTTCGCTCTGTTTTTCAAAAACGCGATGGGGTGGGGGCTCCCAGAAATGCATTTACTCTACTAGGCTGAACTCACTTTGCTTTTATCTCTTTCTTTCTTATCCTTTTAGTTAGCACCGTCTTAGTTTAGTTAGAAGAAATTTATAGAAAATATGGTTACTTTTTAGAAGTATAAATAAATGTGTATGTTACTAAAAAATACTCTGCCAATCTATGGGCACCTAAGCTCACACTAGGTACTATAGTTATAGTGTGAGCTAATATAATCAAAAACTGAAATATATTTTATTCAACTGCAGACTCAATTACCTTTCGCTTGATACCACACAAGCCATGTTTTGACTTAAACTCAAATTTTTTAAATCTACCTCCACCCTTTAAAAAAAACTAAAATGTATTTTGTTTAACTCCAAATTACCTTTCGTTTGATATCACACACGCCATATTTTCACATAAACTCTAATTTTTGACATCTACCCCCACCCATTTTTTAAAAATAAACTAAAATTCATTTTGTTTAACTCCAGACTTAATTACCTTTTGTTTGATATCACACACGCCATATTTTCACATAAAGTCTAATTTTTGCAATCTACCCCCACCCTTTTATTTGGCTTGCGTTTGGTGGATTTTCTTCATTTTTAAATGGAACCATCACGGCCCAAGGCCCATCTTAGGTACCAAATTTCATTAAAATCGCACAAGCAGTTTTTGAGTTATGCGGGTTGGTCGTTACAGACAGACATACAGACAGACAGACATACAGACAGACAGACAGACAAACAGCAAAACAAAAAAGTTTCAAAATCATCTGAAACGCAAAGATATATAAAAAATTTTGAAATCGGAGCAACTTTTTTTTTCTCGAAAAAATTGTAGCATTAAAGTATATATAATATTTTAATGTAACGTGCTGATTCCATTTAGCACCTAAACCTATATATTTGTGTCTACATGAGTGAATAATTTTTAGCTCACACTACTACTATAAGTAGTGTGAGCTTTGGTGATCCTAATTTTTTCGAGAAAAAAAAAGTTGCTCCGATTTCAAAAATTTTTATATATCTTTGCGTTTCAGATGATTTTAAAACTTTTTTGTTTTGCTGTCTGTCTGTCTGTCTGTCTGTCTGTCTGTCTGTCTGTCTGTATGTCTGTCTGTATGTCTGTCTGTAACGACCAACCCGCATAACTCAAAAACCGCTTGTCCCATTTTAATGAAATTTGGTACCTAAGTTGGGTCTTGGGCCGTGATGGTCCCATTTAAAAATGAACAAAATCCACCGAACGCAAGCCAAAGAAAAGGGTGGGGGAAGATTCCAAAAATTAGAGTTTATGTGAAAATATGGCGTGTGTGATATCAAACGAAAGGTAATTAAGTCTGGAGTTAAAAAAAATTAATTTTAGTTTATTTTTAAAAAAAGGGTGGGGGTAGATGTCAAAAATTAAAGTTTAAGTGAAAATATGGCGTGTGTGATATCAAACGAAAGGTAATTGAGTCTGGAGTTAAACAAAATACATTTTAGTTTTTTTCAAAAGGGTGGGGGTAGATTAAAAAAAATTGAGTTTAAGTCAAAACATGGCTTTTGTGGTATCAAACGAAAGGTAATTGAGTCTGGAGTTGAATAAAATATATTTCAGTTTTTGATTATATTAGCTCACACTATAACTATAGTACCTAGTGTGAGCTTAGGTGCCCATAGATTGGCAGAGTATTTTTTATTGATAGTCCAATTTTAAGTTGGTTTAACTGGAAAGTTTATTAGATAATCCTAATAAAATTTGTTATTTAAATTCAATTTATTAGTTAAATATTTAGGAAATTCTTCATATTGTGTTTAAAACTTTTTTGATGATAAAGTGAGGTAAAAGAACTTTGAACATGTAATAGTAAAATATTAGGGACCAAAATTGTTTAGTGGTAGTGGTAAAACGGGCTTTTTTAAATTAATACCGGGCATTCGTAAGCCCTTCCTGTCTGGTCAATACAGTGACCATTTCTGTTATGCCAATACTGTGGCCTTTTCTATCTTCTAGTAATACATACGATTTTGGCGTTCTTGTCTTCTTCTCTCCCGCCGTCTAGGTGATTTTTGCCTTGCTCTGGCAATGCGTTGGTACTCTCCTGGAAAAGTATTGCGTATTCACTTTGTAATTTTTAAATATTTAATACTTTCAACCTTAAATATTCAAAAAAAGCTTATATTGGTAAAACAGGGTTTTATATTAATGCCTGGCATTTGTAAACCCTTTCTGTCTGGTCAATACTGTGACCATTTCTGTTATGCCAATACTGTGGCCTTTCCTATCTTCTCAATAAAGTAATACATACAGTTTTGGCGTTTCTGTCTTCTTCTCTCCCGCAGTCTAGGTGATTTTTGTCTTGCTCTGGCAATGCATTTGTACTCTCCTGTAAAAGTAATTTCCTATGCAATTTTTTTTTGTTTAGAGACCGTCTTGTTTGGCTTTAAAACAGGCAATTTTGTAAAGTCCATCCTGCTTCTTAAAAGATTGTTTTTGCAAAATCGACTCGGAATGAAGCGAAAACTTTGGTCCAAAAGTGTTTAGAATCTAAGCAAATCTGTAAATTATCCCTACTAATCTCCATTGTTATCCCTTAAAATAGATTAAATTTTTAAAATAATTAAACATTTGTATAGTTGTTAAGCGGTTCTAAACAGCAGCCCCCGGCAGATCCCAAGCATACTGCAGCGTTTGTCATTCACACAAAAGAATGAACGGTTGGAAGAAATTATAAACCGTTAGAAGTCCGATAACTTTTAAGGTGCAATCACAAAGTTTGATACTTTGTGTTGTTATCTAAAAAATATTACGTACATACAGACGTTCACAATGCATATTTGTCCGTGGAAAATTATATATAGTTAGGTCTGGACATAAACTATCGGGAATTAAGATTTTAAAGTATCATATAGACCTACAAATTGCATTTAATACACAGCCCAACATAGTAAGGATCAACTACTCTAGAACTGGTTTCTATAAAATTTAATAAGGAGTTAATAAAAATTTGAATTTAGTGTTATAGCATTCTGAAATTATTTTCTTTATAAAGCCTTTTAGATTAAGTAAATTAAAATAAAAGTGTGTGTTTTTCCCCTTGAAAATCTAAATTTATTCATTAATAGGTATCCTATTAATGCAAGAAAAAAAATATAATACCCAGAACAATTAAACAGGGTTTACACGTATATTCTAAATGTTAAGAAACTATTAGATAAAGTGAAATAAAAATGTGTGTTACCTGAAATTTTGACCTGTAACACGTAATCCCCTTGAAAAGCTAAATTTATTCGTTAATACACCTCCTATTAACGCACGCAAGGAAAAGAAGAAAATATAAGATGTTTACTAAAAACTAAAAGATCAAGTTAAAATGGTTGAAAATTAAAAATGATTTACTCGTATATTCTAAATGTTAAAAACTTGATATGTACAAATTTTTTAATTGTTTCTCTTTAAATAAAAAAACGAATAATTCTGGATTTAAATACCTTTAGTAGTAGTAGTAGTAGTAGTGTGGGGTAGGCTCTACGCCTGGCGACTAGGCACATGAAGCGCCCTTTTCGCCAACCCCCGGGCATCCCCCCTACTGCGTCCTTCCCTCGCTAAGGAATCTGCCCGTCTTCTGTACAAAGGCCAGAATATCGGGCCACCTCAGATTCAGAAGGTCCTCCGTCTCAAAGGCCTCCTCTTCGAATACCTCTCTTCTTGCCTCCTTGTATGCTTTACATGATGAGAGAAAATGCGCCGAAGTCTCGTCCTCGGCCCAACATCGCTCGCACGTCGCGTCCTCCTTCACTCTCATCTTTGCCAGGTGTCCTTGTAGGATGCAGTGTCCGGTCAGGACTCCCACTATGGCTCCCACCTCTCTTCGTGTTCTTCGGAGCAGCCAGTCCCTACGGGATTTGCTGTAGCCTGTCACATACTCCTTCGCCTGTCTGGCGTTTCCTGTGTTGGTCCACTCCCTTTGTATCTCTTTCTGGGTCCACTCTGTTAGGGCCGACTTCATTTGCCCTCTTGTGAGCCCCAGGAACGGTTCTGGCCCGACGCATTTCTGCTGGGATCCTCTCCTGGCGAGTCTGTCCGCTTTCTCGTTTCCGGGGACTCCCACGTGACCTAGGACCCATACTAGCTCTACCTCTCTTACGCCGGCCAATTCCTGAAGTGCATCCGCACACTCCTGCACCAGGCCTGCGGACATGGTTGGTTTACACAGTGCTTTCAGCGCAGCTTGACTGTCTGAACAGATGCAGAGGCGTTTTCCTGTTTCGTTCCTAATTTCTTCCTCCCATGTTAACGCCAGTATAGCGTAAACCTCTGCCTGGAAGACTGTTGCATTGGATCCCAGCGGGTAGCTTTTTCCAATGCTCTTGCTTTCCACGTACACTCCTGCACCGGTCGAATTCCGGTCTGTCAGCCTTGATCCGTCTGTATAGCAGACCGTGGCGTCGCTAAGGAGTTCAACTCCGTCCTCCTTCCATGCATCCCTTGGTGGTATGGTTGCACGGTATCTCCTTTTCTCCCTTAACCGCTTTTCTGGCATCGCTAGCCTGTACGTCGATAAAGGAATCTCCTTTTCCGTCACAGTCGCGATCTCCGAATGTCCTAATTGTCCACCGCTCCTTCTCCACACGCCCGCGTCCCTTATCCTAAGGTATGCTGCCATCGCTTCCTTCTTTATCCAGGTGGACAGCGATGGGAGACCCAGGATGGTATTCAGGGCTATGTTAGGAGTAGACCTTAGAGCTCCGGTGATGCTCAAGGTCGCCTGCCTCTGCATGCTTTCGAGCTTTTTGGCGTTAGTGGTTTTCATTGCCCCCGGCCACCAAACCACGGATCCGTATTGGATCCTCGGTCTTATGATGGCCATGTAGATCCAGTGCATGATCCTTGGGCTGAGTCCCCACTTTCTTCCTTCCACCCTTCTTATTTGCCAGAATGTTTTTATCGTCTTTGTTGTGAGTCGGTCTATATGTTGTTTCCAGCTTAGTTTACTGTCTAGCAGCATCCCCAGGTACTTAACCTCTTGCGATAGTGCAAGTGGTCTTCCGTACATTTGTGGTGCTTTGAAGCCTACTATCTTCCTCTTCTTTGTAAAGAGAACCATTTCCGTCTTGCTGGGGTTGACGGAGAGGCCGTTCTCTTGGCACCAGTTCTCTATTTGTTTGCACGCCCTTTGCATCCTTTCGCAAATTACGCCTAGGAACTTCCCTGGTACTATAACCAGTCCGTCGTCGGCGTACGCTTTGCCGTCAAGTCCTTGTTCTTCCAGTTTGTGAAGTAGACTGTCCATTATAAGGCACCAGAGGTGTGGAGATAGGCAGCTGCCTTGGGGGCAGCCTCCTTTTACCCTCCTCTTGACCTGGACGTCCTTCATACCTGCCTCCACTTCTCTCTCCTGCAAGGCCATCTCGGTCTATGATATGAGGACCGGGTTGATGCCCTTTTTCTGCATTGCTCAGATTATTGAGCTTGTTCTTGCCTTATCAAAGGCTCCTTCGACGTCAAAGAAAACTGACAGTGCATATTCCTTGTTTTCGAGAGCTTTTTCTATCCTTTGCACGGTTGTATGGAGGGCTGTATCCGTAGATCTACCCTTCCAGTATGCATGCTGTTCTTTATGGAGAGGGGATGCTTTGAGGTACCTGTCAACCATTTTCTCCAATGCCTTCATCAAAAATGATGTCAAACTTATGGTCTGGAATGATTTTGCGGTGGTGTAATCTTTCTTCCCTGCTTTGGGTATGGGTGGGACATAGGCCAGAGCTATGCTTGCCTGGAATATCCCTTTCAGGTGGGGTAACAGCGACTCAAGGCCCTTTTGCAGTAGAGCTGGGAAGATTTCGTCCGGCCCCGCTGCCTTAAACGGAAGGAAGCTTTGGACTGCCCAGGATACCGCTTCGTCGGTTACGATTTCGGCCGCTAGGCTCCAATCTGGGGCGGTTGTTAAGTGGTTTTCGTCCTGGGCAGCCTCTGTGGGGTCCCTCTCGCCTGGGAAATGTGTCGCCAGGAGATGTTCGAGAAACTCTTCTGCAGATTTCGTCCATGTTCCTTCCTGTGTCTTAAATACGCCTATAGCTTCCTCCTTTTCTTGACTTAGCAGTTTCATCAGTCTGGCGGCGTCTGGAAGGCTTTCCAAGTCTTCACAGAATTGCCACCACGACTTGCGTTTGCTTCGCCTCACCTCGTTTTTAAAGTTGTTCTTGGCGGCCTTGTGCGCATCCCAGGCTTCTTCTGTGTCCTCTCTCATTGCTCTCCTGAAGGTGTTCCTGGTATTCCTTTTGAGCTGCTCTAGCTCATTGTTCCACCATGGTAACTTTTTCTGGGGAGCTTTTTTAAGAGGACACGCCTTTTCATAGTTGCAGACTATGCTGCGCTGCACCCGCGTTAGAGCTTCCTCTAATTCTTCTTTTGAAGATACATTTCTAAATGTCCCGCTTAGACTGTTTTCTAGACCTTCCAGATAGGTGGCCCAGTTTGTAAGTCTTGGGTTTCTTCTTAGTTCTGGTGGTTGTGTCTCACCTGTGATCTCGAATTCGCATCCTGTGATCCGAGTTCGATATCTTTGGCGAGACACGCCAGTTTATAATTTCCTTTTCTATGCCTCGCGTTGCCAATGTTATGTCTAGAACCTCAGTGCGGGTTCTTGTCACAAATGTTGACTCGCACCCCTGATTTAGTATTTCTAAATCTGTACGCTAAGGAATCCAAGTAGAGCTGCCCGCCTCCCGTTTATATTGGAGGTACCCCACACTGTGTGATGTGCGGTTGCATCACATCCTATTACGAGTTTCAGATCATTACCTTTAGCATACCTAATAATATCAATTAATTCTTCGGATGGTGGTGGTTGTGCGCTATCATATGGGAGGTACGCACTACATAAAATAATGTGTCTTTTTCTACCACTCACCTGGTACTCAATCCGCACCGCTGTGACATCCCTGGAACCTAGTTGTGGTAACGGTATCACATTGAGGTTCCTGGTTGCCACGATGCAGCTCCTTGGTCCTTTCGCTTCCTCTTTGCCGGTGTAGGTGTTGTATCCGGCCATCCTTAGACCACTTATTGTTCCCCTAAAAAGAAGTGGTTCTTGTATTAAGACAACCTCCCACCTTTTGCGAGCAAGTTTGCAAACCAGTTCGCTGGTTGCTGCATGCTCGTGGTGGAGATTGATCTGACTTACCCTTATACGTTCTATGGTGGCGGTCCTCTCCATGGGGGGGTTTCGGCCTTTACTTTCTTGGTGGGAGCGCGGTGGGCCCTACGGGGGCGCGTCGGGCAGTTGAACTATATCCGTGACTTCTGCTAACGGCAAAAGTCACGAGCTCATAGTAGAGCATCCAACGGGCCTCCTCTAATCGGTCCACCACCTCCCTAGACACCCGGAAAGTGAGATGCCACCCCCCAGGTCCTCCTGTTGTGGCCACATGTCTCCACCCCGGAACGTCCATGGAGCGGTTCTGGAGGTGGAGGATGCGCAGCAGCCACCCTACATCCACTTCTTCCTGGCTCCGTACCCAGAAGCTGATCCTTTCTGGCCAGGGGGCCTCGTCAGCTCTTATCGGCATAAACGACGCACCCTGGACAGAAAGGGTCTGCTGTAGAAGCCCGTCCCTGGTGAGAGTGTCGTGGGTGGTGACCAAAAACCAGTCCGGGTACCCCCGAATTGTGGAAGCGAAGCTCCGGACCTGGTTCCCCTCCCTCGGGGCCCTCCATGGTCCGGATCATCGCCTCCACAATTGCTCTCCTCAGGGGCAAGGCTTCCTCCTGCAGTACGTTACCCCTTTCCCGATCGGAGCGGAATACCACCTGGAGTGATCTGTCCTCCCTGGGTGGGGGACCTCTGCTACCAGATGGCATGCCCCCGGCCGTTTGCTCCCCAGGATTTCTACGATCGTCCCTCAAGAGTGGGGAACGATCGAGATTCCGGTCTTTTGGTGGCCGGGTTTGCCCTCCTCGGAACTTCTTGGAAGCTGGTTTTTCGGGTGGCGTCTTGCTGCTGTCTTCCCTGCACCTCTTGGGGGCACTGGGAACGTCGATGCACCTCCGCAGCTTCTCTCGCCTGCGATCGTTCTTCTTCTCGTCCCTGGCTTTCGTACCCCTCGTATGTTTCGGAGGGGGAGGAGCAGGCCTCCGCTGGCTTTTACTTATCTTCGGGTAAACCCGCCTCTTGCCAGCGGAGGTTTGCTCCCCCTGAGGAGCTGACCCCGGCCGCTCCACTCCGCGTTCTTCCCGAGGGTTTTCCCTCGGGTGTGGTATCGCCACCTGAACATCGGAGGGGGCGGAGGGGGGTTTTTAGATGAGGGTCCGGGGGCAGAAGCCAGCTCCTGGTTCTGGGGAACCTGGGGCTGTAACTTCTGCTCCCTTTTCCTCATCTGTTCCTCCCGCTCTCTTTGCGCCTTCCTTTGTCTTTTGGCTCTCTGCCGTATCCTCTCTTTGTCGCGCCTTTGCTGCTCTCTGTCAGAGTTCTCCATACCTGAAACGGAAAAAGTATCAGACCTGGACGATATGCTAGACGATCTGAGCAGCTCTTCTTCTGCCAGGCAGGTCTCCTTTGTTGTGGAGGCCATGCTGGCAGTGCTGTTAGGGCTGTGACACCCTGTCTCCTTTTCTTTGTCCTCTTCATCCTGTTTTTGCGCATTAACGATATTTCCTTGTTTGTCGCTCATGGTGAATCTGAGACGCTGTAAAAAAGGGGGGGTTGTGTGCGGTTGGCTTACGCCGTCTTGTGTTTGTATGTGTTTTTGCGTGGGCATGTTTGTCAAAAGGTATCGGCATTTGTCTTTCCTGGTCCCAGTTAGACCCTTTTTCAGGAACAGGGGAAGGTAGGCGATCGCATAGGGAATCATCCAAGCTCTGCAGCAGGGTCCCATCCAGGCGCCACCTGGCACTACTACAAAGTTCAAAATTTTTCGCGACGACGATGGGGCAGCTACGTTCAACTGAGTCCGCGGGCCCCTCCCAGTCGAGCGGAATGGGCACGCTAACCCACTTTTTCCTAGCTACCTCTCCTGACTCGGCACCTGACCTGAGGATCTCGTCGGTCCCTGTAAAAGAGGTCCTGCTTCCTCCTCTGCATGCCGTGTTGGTGATGTTTTGTCTGATGTGGTGATGTATGTGTAGTGCTTGCGGGCGTCTTTGGTTAGGTGGTATGTAAGGCAAGAGAACTTGTGATACATATCACCGACATCCAGTGGTGCCACGGGGAGGCAGACGCAGCAGAAGTTGAATTATTATCCCCTGTCAGTTGCAAGTCTGCATAGGGTATAACAATTTCAACGACCCGCACCACCATTTAAATACCTTTACTTCCGTATACCTCTCTCGCTAGCTATCTCCCCTTCGATCAGCGAATATATGCGTCAAATCTGCAATGTCGTGTTACCAATTAGCTATTATTTGGGCTAGCTAAGGCTCCCCCCGTGCAGAGAATTGCACGCGTTTTAAATGGCCTATGACACTCGAACTATGCCCTATGACATTCGGCGTATGTCCACTGGCATTTGGCTTATGTCCACTAGCATTTGCTTAATTTCCTATGTCCTTCTACCTATGACCTATATCTTTGGTGAGTGTGCTTATTACCCTGTCTAAAGGGCTGGACAACGTTTGATCAGCTCAAAACGTCTCCCAGCTAATCTATTCTGTGAAAAATGTCTTTTAAAAAATACATATTTAAACCGTAACTTCTATAAGTGTACTAAATAGCAAAACTAGTTTATGGTTTAAACTCCGTTAAGTGCTTAAAAATATGTGTTCTAGGCTAAAAACTTGAAATATTGATAAAAAATGATCAATGTTATTGCTTATAGAGTATAACCCCATTAACTTATTTTTAATCAGGGGAGGCTGTGCGTCAAGGTAAAAAATTGTCTTGGATCCAAATGTGGATCATTATTCACTCAGTGCCCAAGTGCGTACGCATTCTGACGCCTAGTTTAAGAAAAAACTTAAACACCTACATATAAATATGAATTGTTAAAAAATTGGATCGAAACGACCTGTAAGGTCAGGTTAGTTTTAAGGGAAACACCTACGGCTTCTAAGGCAAGTAGTAAGTGATAAATAGCGTTTTTAGTACATAAGTTTTAAACTGGTAATGAACTAAGCTGATGTAATAAAAAGGTGTCAGGTATCTGGCTTTTTGTGCCTATTCGCGCACAGTTGGTATATAAATAATCAACTTAATAGAGTGAGATAAGGAGCGTTGCGGAGCATATTCGAAAAATGATACTACATGCAAAAATTATGAACAGAGAGAAAAATAGAGACCGGTTCTGAGTCTATTTAATTTATGAAATCCTTGGTTTTATTACTAAATCTCTAAAACAAAATACAAATTTGTATTTGGTTTTTGAAACCTTAATACTAAATATTAATATTAGCTTCTGGTGATTCCCCAAGATTCGGCTTATCTGAATTTGACATGGGCACGTGTGGATGGATTAATATAAAACTTACAATACTATGAACAATTAGTACTATTTGTAATCGCTAAAAAAGAAACATAAGAAGAAGCAATGGTAAAACATTATTAAAATTAAATATTGACTTTGACTAAAACGAGTACATAGTATGTAATATTGAAGAAAAATAAAAATGTGAATTAAATGTAGTTATTTTAATGAAAAGTGGGAACTTGTGTGTATACAAAGATGAAATGGCGTCACATGCTGTCTGTCCTGTAAGAATTGGGTTAACCTAGGTATAAAAATGACCCATTACGTTAGTCGCGCACTTACCTGATGCCTACTTGGGATAAATACTAGTAGAAAATGTACGCATAACTTGATTTCTTTAAGCTCACAGGCACATAGGGATACAATTTTTCGGTGTGATTAGAACCAGAAAATATAGAATATAAGTAGTTAGAAGTCTGCGATTCGAAGAAAAATATGTACAGTCCTACAGGTCGCTGTAAACACCCGCAAGGGTTATAACATGAGATAATTTAAATAAATAGGCTTTGTGTTTTCTGTTATACCTCAACAAATAAAAAATATAAGTACATGCAATCTATAAAAATGTAATACGTAGATATTTAATATTTAATCTTAGTAATTCTCTTTATAATAACTTGTGATCAAAACTCTAAAAACTTTATGTTAAATATTACATAAAGTAGGTAAAGCCAAGGAAGATATCTGCCTTTCTTAACTTGTTAAAACCTGAAAAAAAAGAGTAAAATTGCTAGTCTTCACGTGTCTGTTCGCCATTCGTTTTAAGGAAGAACATGGTTGGCAAACTAGGCATAAGGTCTGATTTTATTTTGAATACTTAGTTTTACGATAATAAACATCAATAACTAGAACGCTTTAAAGCATTTCTTTTTATAGTATGCTTATCTCATTTTGATTTCAGTTTTTAATGCGTTTAACTTCTAATTCTCTGTCTGTTAGCTATTTGGTTAATTTATTCAGCTTATTCTGCCTTTTCCGTCTTTCATTCCCTTTCTTTCCTCTTTGGCTACCCCATGCTTCCTTATTTAGGATTCTTTTCACCACAGAGCTAGTTATAAAATAATTCTTCAGCTGGCATTAATAGAACATTACAAAACAAAAAAAACTAATTTGTAAGAATATTTAATTTAATTTTAATAAAATTAATGTAATTAAATTTAAGGTTGTAATAAATAGCTGCTCAACATTTATATTATATTAAAAAAGGTGACTGAAGAGTTTCAATTTCTTTAAAAAGTTTTCAGTTTACTTCTTTGGACACTGGTTCTAATAATCCGTATTGAAAATACTGAAAGCGGGAAATTATTTAATTATTAATTAAAATGTCCTGTAAATACTTTGACCGGGTTCTAACAAAAGAGCTTTTATAAACCATGTAAAAACATTGGCAACACTGTGCCTAAAAAAGGGGCATCCGATTTACAAAAGCTCCTGCAAGTCGTTTTTCTGTCAGTCTATAGCTAAACGTGCGAGTTGAAGAACGATTCTTCCTCTGCTAGTTTGCGTTTAGTGAATTTTAAACAAAGTGTAGTGTTTATTAAAAAATCTGTTAATTAACATAAGCATTTAAAAACTTGCATTTGTTAACTAAATTGCTAGTTGGAAAAATCCGAACTCTCTGTAGTGTTATTACATTAAATCGATCTGAAGATGAGTTTTGCAAGTAAATTAGTCCATGAAATAAAATGCCAATTAGAAAGTGTTAATCAAGCTACAAAAATATCAAAAATCTTGAAGGATTGTGCCAACGCTAGTCGAAGAATAAGCATTGCCTTAAAGAAGTCACGGACGGTTTATGAAAAAACCCATCTAACTGCCTGTCTTGGAGAAGTGAAAGGCTTTAAGCATCGCTTGAAGTCAAACATAAAGCAAGGAGGTGGTAATGTCATCACCAAGAAAACTGCGAAACACCGTGTACAATGGGACGATGTAAGGTCAGCCTTTAACAGTAGGGTAAGAAGTGGTGTAATTACAAACTTAAAACACACTGATGCTCAGCAATTTCTGACGGATAGCTTCAGTTTATTTAAACGTAGAATTAAAAATGTTTTAAAGAAAGAGGACATGATTAAGGTAAACACTGTCTTAAGTGGAGATTTTCAAATTACAAAGCAAAAATAATTAATTACGGAAACTAAACATTTTAGTACTGCCAATGCTGTAATTGACAATAATACCAATTTGAAAAACTGGTTCGATAAGAATGTTTTATAAGGATTTGGTTTTAACAAATTTGGAAGAATTTGAGCAAAATCCATCTGGATGGGCTCTTATAAAAATAAATAATGTTATTATTGCTATGAATAAATTTAATATGCTTCGCGCAGGGCGTCATTTAAAAATGCCTAAATTTATTTTAAATAAAAAAGCATGTGCAACTGTACAAAATACTGATGAATTCTGCTTTGACCTGGCGATTATGTCAGCAATGTTTCCGGTTGAAAACCACTCAAATAGAGTCTTATCCTATCCGCATCCTCAAGAGCTGTTAAATTTAAAAGGAATAAAGTTTCCAATGACTTTAAACCAAGTTGCGCGTTTTGAAAAGCAAAATAATATTTCTATTAATATATATCGCCTACAAAAAAAAATAATGAAGACAGTTTTAAAGTACTGCCTGCTTATGTTACCGGAGAAAAGTACGAAAAACATGTTAATTTGTTATTAATACAAAATAATTATTATTTAGAGAATGAAGAGATAAAAGATCTTTCTACACCAACTTATCACTTTGTATGGATAAAAAATCTTTCAAGACTCGTGAGTAGGCAACTTAGCAAATTCTCAAAAGTTAAATACATTTGCGACAGATACCTGCATTATTTTTATTCGAAGGATGGACTCGACCAACATTTGGCAGTATCGTGGTTCCGAAATTACCAAATAAAGAGAACAACATTGTAGAATTTAAAAACTTTAAAAATAAAAAATTTGCATCCTTCATTATTTATTGCGACATCGAGTGCTTACTGATGCCTATGATTCCCTTTCATTTTATCGATCGTACACGGGTCCTGACTGTATGGAGTGGTTTAGTAGACAATTACTGGAGTTCGCTGAAAACTTAGAAACTGTATTTCTCTGTGACTTGCCCATGGAACGTTTAAGTAAGAAACAAAAACTTAACTTTAATAAAGCTAAAAAATGTCATATTTGTGAACAGAATTTTTCAGTTGGTGACAAGAAAATACGCGACCACTGTCACCTTACTTCAGAGTACCGTTGCAATCTAAATTTTCAGGATAGTCATACTGTCCCTGTAGTATTTCACAACCTTAGCTCTTATGATGGACATTTGATAATTGAAAACATCGCCAATTTGGATGGCTCAATAAATTTGCTGCCAGTTAACAAAGAAAAATATATAGCATTTACCAAAAAAATTAACGAAAATTTAATTGAATTTAGATTTATCGATTCTTTTCGCTTTATGGCCAGTAGCTTGGATAAGCTTGCTTCATATCTTGTGGAGTATCCGCTGATCAAAAATGAATTTCCTCACTTGTCTGACGAACAATTTAAACTTATTTTCAAAAAGGGAATTTTTTGTTATGACTACATGGATAGTTGGAAAAAATTAAAAGAGACGTCTTTGCCTGAAAAACGTCATTTCTTTAATACCCTGGAAAATAAAGACATTTCGTCAATTGATTATGTGCATGCACTGGATGTATGGGAAAGTTTTGGTTGTAAAACTCTACAAGATTATATGGAATTTTATATGCAAATTGACATAGTCCTCTTAATGTAGGTATTTCAGCAATTTAGGGAAAGTTGTCATAAAACGTATGGTTTGGACCCTGCGAACTATTTTACCCTTCCTGGTTACACATGGGATTGTATGCTATACCATACGCAACAAAGTACGCTACCCTGGGGCACGCCTGCTTGAATTTCTCTTAAATTTGAGTATGAGTCTTCCTGTTTTACTCTAAAATGTCTATCAGATATGTATGATTCCAAAATATCCGAATATTAGGGACTTATTGGAATAAAACCTGACCCTATTTTAGAATCGACCCTACGATGACAGATTTACATATAAAAAGCAGCTGCTCTCTTTTAAAATTCGGCCTTTGTGTATTTAAAAACCGGATTTACTAGTGTCGGTACATATTAAATGAAAGTAAGGGTCTGTATTATTAAATTTGGGTTTGGTATGTCAGTTTTGAGAGGTCAGCTGTTAGTTTTCTGTGCAAATGTGTCAGAATAAAGTCAGGTTTTATTCCAATAAGTCTCTATTGTTTTGGCAGAAACCGCTTTAGTTTAAAATTAAGGTCTTCATGACACACTTTGTCAAATGCTTGTGCTACATCTAGAAAAACTGCAGAACAAACTTTTCCCTCTTCTAGTGCTTTTTCTATTATATTAGTAATTCTGTGTACTTGGTCTATCGTGGAATGCTTGTCTCGAAAACCAAATTCATGAGATGGAATAATTTCTTATCTTGTCTTTCTATGATGGGTTTTAATCTTTTAAGCAATAATTTTTTATAGAGCTTAGATAATTGGCAGCAAAGATATTTGCCTGTAAGATGACACGTCATGGAGTGGTTTTCCCGGTTTTGGAATCATGATAACTTCTGCAACTTTCCACAGTTTAGGTACATACCTAAGCCTAAAAGACACATTAATTAGGTTGCATAGTTTTACGATAGCTTTTCTGGGGATGTTTTATAACTACCCCGTTAATAAGATCATACCCTGGGGCTTTTTTCGAATTAATATTTTTGATTTCTGTTAATATTTCTTTTGGTGATGTTAGCTTAATATGGTCTTCGATTTGATAGGGTTCATTTAAATTAAAAGTTTTCATCTGGTGCTTCGTGGGGCTGAAATGTTTTTTCTAAATGACTTGCAAAAATATCTGCTTTTTCTTCATTGCTCCTTGCCCACTGAGAGACTGAGACTGAGAGAGCTTTTGACGGACTACAATATGGTCACTTTAGAGGAGGGTTGAGCCAATGTTCAAAAAGATACATCGAGACCAACAACAAATACATGGCTAACTATGACTTATACAAAGAAACATCTTTTTTGATGTATTTTGACATTAATAATCAGTATGGGTTTAGTATGATTCAGTTATTGCCATATGGTAAATTTAGTTGGTTAGAAAGTGACAAAATTACTTATTTTGATGTTTCCAAAATTGAGGATGACTCAAGTGAGGGATACATTCTAGAAGTAGACTTGTTTATTCCTGTTGAATTACACGACTACTTCTCAGACTTACCGTTATGCCCTGAACATCAGTGTCCGCCTGGTGGAGACAAGAACCCAAAAAATAAAAAACTTATGGCTACACTGCATAATAAAAAGGATTATGTAATTCACTATACAAATTTAAAACAAGCTTTGAGATTTGGTATAAAACTTAAAACAATTCATAGAATTTTATGCTTTAAGCAATCCGCATGGCTGAAACCATATATTGACTTAAATACTCGATTAAGACAGAATGCTAAAAATGAATTTGAGAAAAACCTTTTCAAATTAATGAACAACGCCGTGTTTGGAAAAACCATGGAAAATATTAAGAACTCATAGTGCTGTCAAATTAATCAAGAAATGGGACGGACGATTTGGAGCTGAAGCTCTGATTTCTCGACCAGAGTTTAAAAGTATAAACGTATTTAATGAAAATTTGGTTGCTGTTGAACTTGAAAAAACAGAAATATATTTCAATAAACCGATATATGTGGGAATGTGTACATTGGACAACTACATGGTACCCGCTTTTGGTAAGGATTGTACTGTTGCATATACAGATACTGACAGTTTAGTTTATAACATCCAAAATCACGACATTTATGATTCAATACGGCGGGACTGCCACAAGTATTTTGACACCTCGGATTATGCTGAAGACAACATACATAAAATTCCGAGGGTTAATAAAAAGGTTCTAGGAATGATGAAAGATGAAAACAATGGGAAAATAATGACTCATTTTATTGGCCTCAGAGCTAAAATGTACGCTACAAAAGTAGCGGATACTAAAAGTAAAGCTGCAAGAGTGACTAAGAAAGCCAAGGGTGTAAAGCAAAATGTTGTAAAAACAAAAATATCATTTGAGGTCTATGTTGACTGCCTAAATACTTTTCAAGAAAAAATAGTTACGCAAAATCTTATAAGATCCGAAAAGCACCGCCTATACTCAGTAAAACAGACGAAAATCGGATTGAGTCCCCTGGATGACAAACGGTCTATTTCAAAAGAGTCTTATGAAACGTTGCCGTGGGGGCACTATAATATTAAGTGAAAATATAGTTTTAATTTAAGCTTAGTAATGTGTTGTTTGCTTACATAGTGTTTGTTTATGTATCTTATCTTAGTTCTAAACCTGAATTTAATCTTTGTTTTGCCTAAGAATAAAAATTATATTTATATATTATTATATAAAATATGTAGTGATATCATATGCGTAGGGTAACACCTAGTATTTTAATGTAAACATTAATATATAGACCTCCATAGTAATAGCCATATTATCCATAATGGTATTATAATTATTAAATATAACTGCTAAAGTATAATTATTTTTGAGCATAGGTATAGCTATAGCAACCAAAATTAGTAATAATGATTGACTGTAGTCCTATTACATACATTTTACAATAAATAAATGTAAATTAATCTTGTGTTATTATTATTTACATTGATTTAGTAGTACCTAAAATTTAAAAACAGAAACAATATAGAACTCATAAAGAGTAATGAAAAGTAATAAAATATTTTCTGAAAAACAATTGATTGTTAAAATTGCATGACTAAACCATAGTCATCAAAGTATTATGATCAGATTTAACTAATCCACTGTTTGGGTGTCTTTATTTTGTGACAAGCGCACGCTAGTGAGTGCCCGGGCAATAATTGTACGAATTATCAAGAAGCAAATAAACGGGCCAGCTAATATGTATAGCTGAAATTAGGTAACAATGAGATAAATTATGCAAAATTACTGTCTCTAGCTGAATATTAGGTGACATATTCAAAAAATTACCACCTTTTCGTCTTATGGAGATTTACATGGAAAATGTGGTCCAAAACCTATATATACTAACTCACATCCTCTAGGATCCCGGGTAGGAACTCAGGAAAGTTTTTTTTTTTAATTATTGGTTCAGTTTGCTTTGGTTCGGTTCGGTTAGATTTGATTGATTAGCTTTCGTTAGGTTAGGTTTTTGAAACTTTCTATTTTCATGTGGTTAGAAATCAAGTGAAAATCATTTAAATCATCAAAATCAATCGAAATTTATTAATAACAGAACAATATCTGTCGTCGTAGTTGCCGGTGTAAGACAATGAACACTGAACTTGGCAGGTATAGTTAACTTCAAAGAATTTCAAAATCTTGAGTAATATTAGTACAAATACTTTTAAACTGCTCCATAATTTTCATAATAACAAACATATAACCTCAAAAGCAAACTAATAAACAACGTGAATCCAATTTAAGTTTCAAATGTGCACTAATAAGTAAACCCCTGCGCTGCGTAATTCAATACAAATCCGTGCCTTGTTCGAGCCTCGGCGCCTTAAAATCAACACGCATTTGTAACCAAATATGTTGCAACATTTCCGTGTCTATTTCAAAACAGCGCTGCCGTGAAATCAGCTCGGAAAGGCCCTAAACAAGTATTTTTTATTAAAAAGTTTTTAGAAAATACAAGGAACTAGATACTTTTTAAGTCTGATTGTACAGCATCAAGTACAAATATAGAATTTAATTTTTTAGGCAAAAAATACATTATTTTTACCTACCAAATATTTGAAAAAACAAAAATTCTATAACTCTATTACATGTACCCATATTCAAGCACTGGCATAATATATATAAAATATATTAAAGCATAATATTTCTGTTTAAATGTACGCACTTACTAGGTAGGTACTTAGTCGTTAGACAATTTATGTAACAGGTAATTAACGAGTAAATAGATAAGACTTATAAAAGCAAAAACAAAAATCAAATCACTACCTAATCTGATTTAACTAATTAGGTCTAAGTTCTGTAAATTTTTTATTTATCATAAAAATGTTAGAAAAACTTGTGGTACTTGTGTGCTTTTATGGATTGGTAAGTAAGAACAGGGCTAGGATTACTATAATAAAAATTACAATTCCTTGACTCTTTTTCAGCCTGGTAGTAAAAAGGCTTAATTTTCTGTTAAAAATTCAGTAAAGTACCTGAATTTAACAGAATAAAATTCTGAAAAATGATGGTTTTTGTCATTTACAAATTTCACATGCAAGAGTTAAGAAGAATACATAAAAATCACGGCAACAAAGCGACTTATTTTTAGGTAGGTTTTCAGAATCGCTATATTTTTAGAAAATAATTTTATCATAACAAACACATTTTATGTAAAAAAAAGGACGCGAAAATTGTATTCCGTAAAAAGAATTGAGATAAAGTAAAGCCAAGTTCTCCAATACAAATTTTAAAATGAAAGGCAAACTTCTTTGTGTTCAATTTAGCACTGGGGCTGAGAGTCATTTGCAGCCGTAATAGCCAAGTTTAGAAAAACATTTCCAAGCTAGTATGAACCTTTCATTTTGAAAATTTGTATTGGAGAACTTGGCTTTACTTTAACTCAATGATTTTTACATACATACAATATTTTTGTTATGATTTCACTCCTTTTTTAAAGGATTTGAATAATATTTAAGTTTTAAAGTAGTAAAATATGCGGAATGTTGTTCAAAACTTTTGCAATGCCTTATTTAAATTGTTAGTGTTTTAAATTTTTTCCTATAGTTGTCTCATATTTCCCATTAGTCTTTCAAAGCTCATTCGTTTCTAAAAGTGGGCAGTTAATTTTACATAACTTTACATTTATAGTGGAGGGAAGTATATTAAAATTTTGGGTTTTTCAATTTTTTTCTATAGTTTTATCATAGTTACTACTTGCCTTCCAAAGCTCAGCTCTATAGTGTTTCTGGAAGTGGGCAAATTTTGGGGTGTGTTGATTTCTTCCAAAGGTTTGGTCATAATTTCTATCAGTCTGCCAAATTTCAGCTTTGTAGCATGTCTGGAAGTACAGTAGAATTTTGATGATCTATATATGAGTGAGTGAGCGGCAATTTCGATGTTTTTTGAAATTTTGTAACTACTTTATTACTTTATGGAAGTCCATGAAACTTGGAGGTGTTGTTAACTCTATAAAGGTATACGACTGGGCCAAGTTTGATTTTCGTAGCTCATACCGAAGTAGAGTTTTAGATAGGCCAAATATGGGCTGAAATGTTTCAAGAAAATATGGTACAGCAGTTGCGCGAACTTGGCGAGGCATTACCGTGCCCTCAGATCAAGCTAACTTGGACACTATGGGGTTTCAGCTCTTACGGCGTTACGCGCTAAGCTAGAGATAGATGTAGAGGAAGTTATTTAGATATAATAAAAGCATTGGTGAAAAATAATGTAAATTAGATGCTGGCTTTATTGACTCTTATTGTATTTTTTCTTCATTTCCAGGTTAGCGTTAAAATCAGAATACAAATAACAATAAAAGGGTCATTGTTGGTGTTTGTTATCCAATGATGGCCTACTTTATAAAAACTGTTAAAACAATGATTTTTACAAACAAAAGTACAAATAATGTTTTAAATAAAAAGAGCTCATTCTAAGCAACTGATGTACTATAAAAAACAGTTTTTAATAAAAAAAATGATTTTAAATTATATTGTTGGGCAAAAAAAAATAAAAACTTTTAATCCTCCCTTGACTTCTATGTCCCACTGATTTCTATATTTCGACCTATTTTTAAATTAAAAATTATTTATTTTTATAACATGGATTCGTATGATGTTCCATGTATATTTTATGTGAATACTGGCCAGGTGCAAGACAATTAATGAACTCAAAACTGTGTCTCTTTATTCCTTTAGATATGAACATAAAATTTTATAGCAAAGACAATAAACACAAGAACAACTAGAAATTTCGTTTGAGCAGTAAACAGCAAATGTAAAATGAATCTAGTAAGACGCAAAAAAATTATATTTATCGGAAAAAACTGAGTGCCAACACAATCGCAGGGCCGTCTTTAGTCTCCCCCCCTAAAAGCTAGAGAGGGACAGTTTTTTGAAATTACACTCGGTGTTTATTTTTTTTTTCTTATATTACAAGTTACTCGTTAAGTTTGTATACAGTTACAGTATTTAAATATACAGTGGACAGGTGAAAACGTATCAGAGGCTATTTTAAGTTCGGTTCATTCTGATTTAATATCTCAAAATTATTCCTAATTATTAACTAAAGCAAACTAAGAGTCTTCATATGCGTGTTATTTGTTTGTATTTAATTTTTAAAGTGTTTTTTGTGTAAAAAGTGTGACTGTCTTTTTAAAACTGATTTTGACATAATGTAGTGTGAAAATGTGAGTGAATGTTTCTGAAGAAGGTCTTTGGACCGAGACGTCAATAAATGTCAATCCATATTTGCTAGTTTTATTAGAACCACATCCCCAAGAAACCAACAAAACTTAATATATATATACAGTGGCGGTTAAAATAATACGAGTGCCTAAAATTGTATGAATATTTGATCGAGTCCAACTCCGTAGCTATGTCTATAAAAACATTGTGCCTTTTTGGCAGGTTTAAAAACAAGCTTAAAAAAATTTTTGTGTGTAGTTTTGGGGAAAAGTGACTAATATAATCGAAATCAGGGATAAGTTAAATTTCATCACCATTAAACAAAGCATATTCAAGATATAAGCTTTTTTAAATTTGGAAAAAATTGCTAAAAAATTTTTTTTTATAAAAAAAACATCTAACTACTAAGTTTACTTGTAAGTACTAGTCACAGTTGAGTACAAAATTGATAGGTATACCAATAATGTACGACATGTTTCAACTTTTATTTTTGATGCCCAAAGCGCACTTACGAAATTATACAGTTTTGTATTTTCATGAATCAGGTTATTGGGTAATTTTGGACCCAACTGCGACTAGTAGTTACAAGTAAATTTAGCAGTTGGGTGTTGAGTAATTTACTCAGGAGAGATTTAAAATGGACTGTATAAATGGTTTTTGTTCTACTCACTGTTCGTTGCTGTGTTGTGGGGTCGATGGGCGGCCGCCTTTATCCTGGCTTCAGCAGTTCTGTTGAGAGGTTTCCATTACAGAGGTTTTAAGGAAGGGAGGACGAGGGAAAACACTCGCGAAAATTCGTAAATCTAATTTACTTAAAATTATTTAACTAAAAGGTGCTTCGCTTGATTGCACACCGTGTGATTGAATAGGGATTTGAAACGATATATCCCGTTGAAGTACTAATTCACACTGATTTTTCATTATATTTTTCTAAAAGCTACAGGGTAAGGTGAACAAATCCCAATTCTACACAGTGAGTCAAAAAATATCTTATCCAACAAAAAGTAAAAATAAAATAACTAAATTCTAACATCCACACGAAATGAATGTACTGAGGACCGAACATCCCGCCGGCCAAAAGGGGTTTACCCCTTTTAATTTTAACTACTATCTACATTGTCTTCAATGGGGAGCGGACACAGCTTAACAACCGGTCGCTTTAAAGTACCGTTAGTGGTACGCACGCTTGCCACTCGTACTACACCGTCCGAACCTGGATGCACTGCCTCAATACGACCCAATCGCCATTGCATACAGGGAGTGTTATCCTCTTTTATAACCACAAGGTTACCAATTTTTAGTGAACCTTTACTATCATGCCATTTAGCACGTTGGTGAAGAGTATGTAAGTACCCTTTAGACCACCGAGACCAAAAATCCTGGTGCAACTTCTGGAGCAATTGCCAGCGATCTAATCTATTAAGGGGGGTGTCACTAAAATTGGGTTCGGGAAGTGCACTAAGAGACTCTAAGGTCAAAAAATGACCTGGGGTGATTGCCGAAATATCATTCGGATCACTACTAAGGGGGGTTAAAGGCCTACTATTTAAAAAGGCTTCTATCTGTACAAGCAGAGTGTACATCTCCTCGTATGTTAAGATTTGAGATCCAACTATACGTAACAAATGAGTTTTAACGGATTTTACTGAAGATTCCCAAAGACCGCCAAAATGGGGTGCAGAGGGGGGATTAAAATGCCACGAAATTGTTTCTGCTTTCGAAGCATCACGCATTAGATTACATAAAGTTCTATAAGCTCCAGTAAAATTAGTTCCACAGTCACTGTGGAGTGAAACAAGTCTGCCTCTACGGCCTACAAAGCGGCGTAAGGCTGCCAGAAAAGCATCGGAAGACAAGCTTGAAACTAGCTCTAAATGCAAAGCTTTGGTAGCATAACAAACCAAAAGACAAAGGTATGCTTTCGTCGTGCGAGCTCCTCGGTAGCGAGTCATTAACAGATTAAAGGGACCTGCGAAGTCAACAACTGTGTGAAGAAAAGGCTTAACTTGGCTCACCCGAAGTAAGGGTAGATCACCCATGGGAGCTTGAACAGGGGTTGGATGTATCTTATAGCAAGTAATACACTTAGAAACTACCTTTCTAATTACATTTTTGCAGGAAATTATCCAAAATTGTTGTGCGATTATGTACTGAATTGATTGAATTCCTGCATGGAAATATTTCAAGTGTACATAACTAATCAAAAGTTCCGTATATCGATGATTGTTGGGCAATAGAGCAGGAAATTTTTGTTGATAGGACAATGAAGTAGAATTTCTTAATCTGCCACCAAGGCGAAGTATGCTTTCATCATCTAAAAAGGGGCTTAGTCTTCTAAATAATTTTGAGGGTAAAAGATGCTGTTGGATTCTATCAATTTCATGAGAAAAAGCTAAAGTTTGTACATGCTTTACTAAGAGCATGACAGACTGATGTAACTCTAAACTAGTAAGAGGTTCAGTTACTTTGATTTTGTTTCTACAATTCGACAAAAATCTTAAAATATATGCTAAAACTCTACGTAACCTATCAACACTAGAAATATTTTCTATTAGTTGAGCTAACAAATGGGGTTCTAATTCTGCTACAAGAAGACATGTTTTTCTATGTTCAGGAATGTCTTCATCAGACAATGGAAGATTTACTTCTGTCCATGTGTCGGTGTGTTGCGACAACAAACTAGGGCCATACCACCACATTGAGCTTTCTGACAACTCAGATGGGAGGAGACCACGACTACCTAAATCTGCAGGATTGTTCTCAGATATGACATGATGCCAATGCGAGGAAGGGATTTTTTCTTGGATGAAAGTTGATCTATTACTAACAAAAGTGGTAAATCTATGTGGGGAAGACTTTATCCAAGAAAGGACTATAGTTGAATCACACCAAGCGTATATTTCACTAATTTTTAGCCTGGGCTGATAAATTCCTAGAACATAATGTAACAATTTTGATAACAGAACTGCTCCACACAGGTCAAGGCGGGGTATACTAATTGTTTTTAAATGGGCTACTTTGGATTTTGCAGTCACAAATTTGACACAAAATTCATTATCTTTTAATGAAAATCTAAAATAAACAACAGCACAATAGCCTGTTTCAGAGGCATCTGAAAAGCCATGAATCTGAATTGATTGATAACTATCAGGCACTACTCTACGAGTTATTTTACATAAAGATAGCAAACTAACTTCACTTGTAAATTTTTCCCATATTCTACTAATTTCAATCGAGGGTGGATCATCCCAATTGAGCTTTAAGTCCCAAAGTTTCTGTATTAAATGTTTTAGGAAAAAAGTAACAGGGGTTAAGATACCTAGAGGGTCAAAAATCTTAGCTAAGTTGCTAAGTAAATTACGTTTTGTACACGGTGACAAAATTGAGTTTATCGAAAATTGATAGCAATCTAATGATGGCCTCCATTCAAGTCCTAAAACTTTAAGAGTATTATTGGAATCAGCATCAAAGGATAATTTTTCATTGCACAGATGAGAAGAAGGAAAGTCTGCCAAGAGTCTTGGGTCATTGCTGCACCACTTGCGCAATTCAAACCCACCTTTGGCAAGAAGGAAAATTAGGTTTTTCTGAATCCTTTTGGCACCTTCAAGGTCACAATGCATGCCAGTTATATCATCTACATATGAGTGCGAGATAATTAGTTCTGAAGCTTCAGGGTAATTAACTTTCTCCTGCTCAGCTAAAGTAAGCAATGATTTGATAGCTAAATAAGGGCTGCATGTTAATCCATAAGTAACAGTACAGAGAGCTATGTCTTCGATTGGACCATCAGGCTGAAAACGCCAAAGAACGCGTTGATAATCCTGATGACGAGGAGTAACTAGAATTTGTCTAAACATTTTACAGATATCCGCTGTAAATACGAATTTTTCCAATCTAAAAAACAGAAGTAATTGACATATGTCAGCTTGAAGTTTGGGACCAGGAAGCAGGCAATCGTTTAATGAATAAGGATCACTAGAACCTTTAGCAGAGCCATTATAAACCACGCGAAGTTTAGCTGTGACACTAGAAGGCTTTAGTACACAATGATGTGGAATATAATAACTTTTATCTGGAATGGCCAAAGATGAAACTATTTTCATATGTCCTAAAGATAAGTATTCCTTCATAAAATCGGAATATTGCATGTAAAGATCAGAATTTTTTAACAATCTACGTTCTAATGCTAAGAATTGCTTGAGTGCTAACTCTCTACTGTTGGGAAAAGAAGGTTCACTAGACTTAAAAGGTAGAGATACTACAAATCTGCCTGTCTCTGTTCTATAAGTGGTTTCAGAAAATATTTTTTCAGCTAAACTATCTTCAGGTGACATTGAATTGACCTTGAGAACTTCCTCGACAAGCCAAAATCTTTGAGTGGTATCTTCGAGGGTGTCCATTGCCAAAAATGTTTGAGAAATGAATTGACTAATTACTTTAGACGAAGAACAAGTTTTACCCATAAGCAAATAACCAAAAATACTATTAATTGCCACTGGATCATTAGGACCAGCAACAATCTTTCCATCTTTAAGAATTCTTGCAAATATATCAGCTCCTACTAAGATATCAACCGGTCTAGATTTGTAAAAATAAGAATCGGCTAGCTGACAATTTTTTAAGAAAGGCCAATTAGTAGTGGAAAGTGTTGAAAGTGGAAGATTTCCACATATTTTAGGGATAACTACGGCACTAAATTCTAAAAGGGGACTAGATTTTCCTGAAGGACGAATGGTAGAAGAAATGCTCTCACAACTTTTAAGCATAGGGGCTTCACCAATGCCTTGCACATCGATATCTGATTTGTAACTATGTAAACCAAGACGTTTAACACAAGCTTTCGTTATGAAATTTGAGGTTGAACCTGAATCTACGATTATTCTAATAGGTTGATAATCAACTTTGCTATCTAAAATTTCTACTATTGCGGTGGATAATAATACACCCGAAGAATCGATGCTACTACTTAAACATTGGGGTTGCTTTGTGAATTTTGACTATCAATATGAGGTAATTGAGCTACAGAGTTAGCATTATTGGAAACTATACTACTATGGTTGGCATGGTGGTTGGCACCCGAACTAGTGGGGTGGCCAATGGAATTCGGGAAACTAGAACTAGAATGCGCTACTGGACTACAATGAGTATTGACACTCTGATTATAATAATTTGGAGTGGAACTAAAGCTACTAAAATGGGGGTTAGGACCCTGACTATGATTGTGTACAGGATTGTACTTAGGACCCTGACTATTATGATGTGTAACAGTACTGCAGGCTTGAAAATTTCTATTATTTTGACTACTATTATTCTGACTACTATTATTCTGACTTCTATTATTCTGACTACTATATAAGGTGCTAACTTGATTGGAACTATCATTTCCACTGAAACAAAGTAAACTATGGTGACGAACACCGCAACGAAAACAGGAATTAGTGGAGGGGCACTCCTTTATACTATGCGATCTAGAAAGGCAATTTAAACATAAATAATTTGCCTTGGCAAGTTTATAACGTTCATTGGGAGTTTTTGAGCGAAAGAACTGACATTTAGAAAGAGTGTGATAAGGTCCCTGTCTGCAAACTAAACAAGTATTTTTATTATTATTTTGATTGGGTTGACTTAGAAAAACATTGGAAGTTTGTCTGGAGCTACCTGATTTAAAACTACTACTATTATTATTTATAGATTTTTTAAAGAATTTTTTATCTTCTTTTCGGGTTAATTCTACATTATCTAAAGCTTCACAGTGTTTTTCCAAATACGCTATTAACTCTTTATAATCAGGCATTTTATTGGAATCAGAAAGCTGTAACTCAAATTTTGTTGCTAAGGAAATATCTATTTTTCTATTAATCATTTGAACTAATGGAAATGACCAGGCGTCTATAGGTAACTGTAAATTGCGCAAGGCCTCTAAATTATCGTTAAAGGTATCTAACAGGGCACGTAAATCTTGAGGATTTTCTGAAGGTACTTTTTTAGCATTTTCAATAGCTGACCAATGACTAGCTGCTATGATTCGTTTTCTATAATATCTTTTACACAAAGTATCATAAGCAATGGAATAATTAGCATTAGTTAGTGGCAAATGCTGAACTAGGAGTTTTGGCTGTTCCTCAAGGGCTTTCAGTAAATATTCGAATTTAGTTACATCCGAAAAGTGAGGATTGTTATGAACCAGGGCTTCAAACATATCTTTGAAACTAGGAAATGAAGTTACATCTCCTCTAAAAATAGGTAAATCTAGAGGTTTAAGATTATTAGTAAACTGAGGTGCCTTTGATAAGGAAACAGAAGATTGCGTTTTACTAGTTGTATGAGAAAATAAGCTAAAATATATGCTTTTAATATGCCAGAATTTATTTTCAAAATCAGCTCGAACTTTATCTTCAGCTTGAAAATCATCCTGTTCACCTAATAAACCTATCAAAATGTTATGCTGTTTACTGAAATCATCTCTAATTTGTTCTAGGTCTTGATAGCGAACCTTGAGTGAAGCATGATATTTGCTATCAGTCTCAGCTTTTATAGCAAAATCGTATATTTCATGCGACTAATTTCACTCAGTCTTAAGTTTGTTGCTTTTCTAACTTTATCTGACATTGTAGCTTAATAATTAAACCAAATTAAAAATTATAAAAAAATCTGTTTTATATTTTAAATTTAAAAAATTTAAAAAAAATTATTTATTTCCTAAGTTAAATTTTAAACTTAATAAATGGCGAGAAATTACTAACTACCAATTTAATGAAGTTGTCTAAACGTGGTAAACGAGTGCTACTATTTGTTGAAAACAAAATTTTTCTACTATTTTTTCTCAACTAGTAAATTGAGCAATTAATTGGAAATTTTAAGAAAAAATGCTCCTACTACTAAATACGCAATTAATTTTATCAGTTATTTACCTAATTAGCATCTATAATTAATTATTTTATGGTTTCAGAAAAAAGCTACTACAATTTTCAATTTATACGTGTCACTGTGTATTCTAATGGTTGGACACAGTAGACGAAATACTACTACTAAAAGGCTTGACCACTGTGTCAGCGTACTAAAGCAATGCATACAGTAAATTCTAATATGGAGTGTGGCTAAATTCTAATTGCGAGTGTGAAATCAACGGTGAAGCAAGAGCTAAATGAGACGACTATACGTTCTATACTATATGAGAATCCATTCCCGTTACTAAGCGAGAAACCGGCTGCTAAACTGCCTGCTTCGAAGCAAAGCAAAAAAAAAGGCGATACAAAAGAAATTGATTTCTATTCAATTTGAATAAATGCACGACCTATAATTGGAAATTTTGTGTGAATGTTTTACAGCAAGAACTCTAAAAATTTATGTTAATTAATGACTATATGCCGATTAGTTTACTCCTAACTTTGAGTTTAGTGAAAGGCGGATCAAAGTCACTATGTATTTTTATCAAAAAGGTCTACCTACTATATAAAAAAAAACGACGATTAGGGTAGTAAAGTAGGAGTAACGCTAGAAAGGATCTGGCGAAAAGGACCAAAATGGTGGGGTGTTGAGTAATTTACTCAGGAGAGATTTAAAATGGACTGTATAAATGGTTTTTGTTCTACTCACTGTTCGTTGCTGTGTTGTGGGGTCGATGGGCGGCCGCCTTTATCTTGGCTTCAGCAGTTCCGTTGAGGGGTTTCCATTACAGAGGTTTTAAGGAAGGGAGGACGAGGGAAAACACTCGCAAAAATTCGTAAATCTAATTTACTTAAAATTATTTAACTAAAAGGTGCTTCGCTTGATTGAATAGGGATTTGAAACGATATATCCCGTTGAAGTACTAATTCACACTGATTTTTCATTATATTTTTCTAAAAGCTACAGGGTAAGGTGAACAAATCCCAATTCTACACAGTGAGCCAAAAAATATCTTATCCAACAAAAAGTAAAAATAAAATAACTAAATTCTAACATCCACACGAAATGAATGTACTGAGGACCGAACAGGTGTTTTTTTTTATTAATTTTTTTTTCAACCTTAGGTTTAATTTTTATTCCGCCTTATAAAAAGCACTATGCATTTACAATTCATTGAGCTTTACCCAAAAAGTTCGTGTAGATTTTCTACGGACGCGAACAGTGTTAACTTCTATTGAGTAAAGGTGGGGGAGGAGAGATGGAGGAGGGAACTAGTAAAATGGTGTCGAAAAAAATCTTAAAGAAGCGTGCCGAAATAATTTTTGAAATCGCTCTAAATTTGTGAAAGGTATAGCTACAACTATTACTAATAAGGAGGGTGGCGAGAAGAGAGGGAACGGAAGGGGGAAACTAGTGTAATAATGTTAAAAAAAGTCTTAAAACGTGTGCAGAAAGAATTTTTGAAATCGCTCTATATAAAGGTATAGCTAGAACTTTTACTAATACGGAGGGAGGGGAGAAGAGAGGGAGGGAGAAACTAGTTAATAAAAGTCTTCAAGCGTGTGCAGAAAGAGCTTTTGAAATCGCTTTATACTTGTGAAAGTTATAGCTATAACTATTACTAAGAAGGATGTTGAAAAAAAAATTGAAAACGTGTACAGAAAGAATTTTTGAAATCGCTCTATATTTAATAAAATTATACGAATATGGTTTTTAAACAGGGTGGGGGGAATAACAGGAGGGGAGATGGGTGGAAGCAGGGAGGACTACAAAGTAACTACAGCAAATCTGAGGACATTTGCAATGGATAATCAAAGGAACTTCAATAAAATCGCCTGAAATTTAGATCATTTGTATGCCTTAAAGCCTACATCCTGTTTAAGAAAAATTTGCCTATAGCACCTTCGGGATCAGTAGCAATTTAACGACACCTTTTTTGTCAAAATCGGTTTAGCCGTTTAGCCTCTAGCGTGACACAAACTACATATTTACTTACAATCATACAACAATCGAAAAACATTACCTTCCTTTCGCCGTGCTGCAGTTGGGTAAAACTAACCTATTTTTCACGATTTCAGCCAATTTTTGATCCTATTTCTTAATTTGAAAAATGTATATTTTAACTATCCTTCGGTGTTATAAAATTTTGAGGAGGTACCTATATAATGCTAATGCCTAAAACTACACATTGTAGCTCTTATTTAATTCTGCCAAAAAGTGAGAAATAGCTGGATGTTTTCAAATATAGATTTAGTTTTTTTATAGCTTTTTATAGCTGAAGCAAGATCAAATTTTTATACATTTTTAGGGCCCTCTTATTACTTGGCCACCACGGTATCTATTGAATTGATGATGATGACGTTAGTCGCTCACACAAAAGTTATAAAAACCAGCCTAAAAATAAGTTGCTGTCTTTATTTTTATTTATATTTCTTCTTACCTAAGTGTTACATGTAGACAATGGTTATTGGTTCAGAAAATTTTATAAAAAATTAAAAAAAATACATTAAACTTAAAACCACTACTCTTTAACTCTTTAGGTCCCACCGCCGTATTTTGACGACAAAAAAATATGTTTTAAGTCCTAGCTAGGATTGCCAACTTTATATTTAGGTTTGTCAGGTCATTTGTTCTAAATGTTCAGGTCATTTCGTCGGCTTCCTCACGTAGTGGCGTAAATGATATTATTTAAATTTTACTGGAGAGCCAAAAAAACCATAAAAAAACTTTAATGTTAGCCAATATTTTATTTATTAATTTAATATATTTGTTTACGTAAAAAAGTACATAAACATAAATTTATAGCCAGAAAAAAAGCGTAATTATTAATTATTCAAATACACCACTACGTGAGAACACCGACGATTTGATCCAAAATCGGGACATGACACAAATTTTTATCAAAAAATAAAACATAAAATATTTTTAATTTTTTTAAATTATCAATTTTAAAACAAAGTTTTAATTTTTCTAAAGCAGCACCTATCTAATAAAATTTATAACAATAGTCCATTTATTTATTGACAAATGCCATAAAAATATTTCCCTTCCGGTTACCATTGAAATATGCCATCGTTAGAAGCTCTTAAAAAATACTAAAAATTATGTTTTTACAACTTTTTTGATGACATCATCAACGATATGTATTTAGAAAAATCGAAATATTTATCTCCATTGGGGTGGCAATATTGGAAAATATGATAACCTTAAATATTTTTACAGTAAATCAACGGACTACAAAATGTTTAAGTATATGAACAAATCAAGTTACACTTTTTCTTTTGAAGTCAGATTTAATAATTCAAGACTTTACAGATTTGAGAAGCATTTTATTTTTCTATTCTCGAAAAATCAGGACATTTGCTTTCACGATAAGGGTGTTGTCAGGATGCAGGACATTTTCCTAAAAATCAGGACAGTTATGAGAAATCAGGAGGGATGGGCAACCCTTATCCCAGCCGCCGTATATAAACGTTCTTAGTTTAAATGAATAGTATAGCTCTTATAAGAACTCTGGCGCAATTCGATTTAATTCAGACCAAAAACTATTAAATTCTAGATATTTACATACAAGAATAATTTTAAAAAATTAAGCTCATAAGTTTCTGCTACTTTTTTGAATATTACTACGTACTTTTTGCCTTAATAAACATTTTTGAAGTGTAAACTTCTTTAGGCGCGTTTAGCAGTTTTTGTGGGTAGTGAATTGAACTGAGCCGTCAGGCTCGGCTATGTAACGCTCATTCGGGTGAAATCGGCTCAAGTCGACTAACTGTGAGAAACATTCAGCGAGCGATATGATGATGCAGATGAAGGCCAGTACACAGAAGAGTTCGGTTCAGTCCGCTTTGCAGAATATGTTATCGGCCAGTATTATTAATTTCGCCTTGTTGAAGTTTACAGTTCTGCCGTGTGGTCAGCACACACAATAAATTTTTTGTAGTTGTTCTTGTTTATTTATAACAGACGTATACCGGGTGGGTCAAAAAAAACCGGACAATTTTTTAGTCAATATAACTTTTGAACTGTACAATCGGTTTTAATGGGACAAACTCTACTTGGCAGAGAATTAATTAGAGTTTTGGCGAAATATACTTTTTTGTCCGCCGTCTTAAAATCCAAGATGGCGGAAGAAATCATAATGTACTCTTCAAAGATGCTCGTTTATTCTTGTGTTCCGAACATGTTTTTATTATGTTTTAAAATTATTGAAAAAGCTGCAAAATCGGTTTAGTGGTTCAAGAAAAAATATTTTTGTTTCAACCATTATTTTTCATATTATACGATTCCCTTACCGATCATGTTTGCATTTATTTCCTTATAAATGCATTACTACTGAACCGATTTTGATAAAATAAGAAATATCCTCGTGAAAATTGTAAAGATTTTGATCAAAATTTATCGCCGTCTTAAAATTTAAGATGGCGGATAGAATCATACTTGCTTCTTAAAAATAGCGTGTTTATTCTTAGTTTCGAAAATTAAAAAAAAATTATTTACCCCACACAACGAGGTACAAATTAGCAAAATCTATTTTTGTTTCAACCATTGTTTTACAGATTAAACGATTACATTGCCAATCCTGTCTGCATTAATTTCCTTATAAATTCATTACTACTAAACCGATTTTAGTAAAATAAAAAAAATCTGGCTGAAAATTGATTGCTCTTTAAAGATTATAATCAAAATTTTTGCCATCTTAGAATTTAAGATGTCGGACTTCGGACAGAATCATACTTGATTCTTCAAAATGGCTTGTTGATTCTTATTTTCCGAAAATCTTTTAGTTTTTTTTTTAATTTATAGAAAAACACTACGTTTTCACCGCATAAAGAGGTACAAATGAATTAAAGTGCTTTTCTATAAATTAAAAAGAAACTAAAACGTTTTCGGAAAATAAGAATAAACGTGCCTCTTTGAAAAGTCAAGTATGATTTTGTCCGACATCTTAACCTTTAAGATGGCGGCAAATTTTGATCATATTCTTTAAAGAACCATCAATTCTCACCATGATTTTTTTTATTTCACTGAGATCGGTTCAGTAATAATGAGTTTATAAGGAAATGAATGCAGACAGGATTGGAAATGCAATCGTATAATTTGCAAAACAATGGCTGAAACAAAAATAGATTTTTTTGAGAATCACTACACTGATTTTACTAAAAAGTAGCGCTTTACTGTAAATTATAAAAAGATTTAAAGCATTTTTAGAAAATAAGAATAAACACGTTATTTTCAACAATCAAGTATGATTCCCTTCGCCATCTTAAATTTTAAGATAACGATAAAGTTTGATCATGATCTTTAAAAAGCTATCAATTCTCACCAGAATGTTTTTTTATTTCATCAATGCCAACATGATTGGTAAGGAAATCGTATAATATTCAAAACAATGGCTGAAAAAAAATATTTTGTTTTAGAACCACCAAAACCGATTTTGCTGACTCGTATCTTGTTGTGCGTGGAAAGAATGCAGCTTTTTTAGAAATTTAAAAACATAATTAACACATGTTCGCAACACAAGAATAAACGAGCATCTTTGAAGGGTACAATTTTATTTCGTCCGCCATCTTGGATTTGAAATAGCGAACAAAAAAAATTAATTATTCAAAACTCTGATTAATTCTCTGCCAAGTGCAGATTGTTCCATTTATATCAATGGTAGTTCAAAATTTATAATAAAAAAAATATTGTTCAGTTTGTTTTGGCCGAACCGGTATACGGGGTGTCCCAACTAAAAGGTAACCGAGGTGTTTTTAGGTATTTTTCGTGCGAAGGGGGATACTTTTTGGCTATCTTGAAATTTTTGTAGGATGCACCATCTTCGAGGGGTACACTTTACCCCTATATTTTGAATAGTCTAGTGATACCATGTTTTGAAGTTCTCTTGAATACCTTTACAACCGTGTAAAAATTTCGAAAATCTATAGATTAGTTTTTGAGATATTTGCTTTCAAATTTTCAAATTTTACATGGAATGATAAAATAAAAATTAAATCCAAAAAATATAAAATTTTGGGTAAATTTTTATTTGATCAGTTCATGTTAAATTTGAAAGTTTGAAGGCAATTCTCAAAAACTAATTGATACATTTTTGAAATTTTTACACGGTTGTAAAGACATTCAAGAGGCCTTCAAAACAAGCTATCACTAAGTCCACTTTCCCTATTCAAAATATAGGGTTAAAGTATACCCTTCGAAGATGGTGCATGCTACAAAAATTTCAAGATAGCCAAAAAGTGCCCCCTCGCAAAAAAAATCCACGTGTCCGAGCGTTTCTCCAAATTCGCACGGAAAATACCCAAAAACGCGTCTCTTAACTTTTAGTTGGGACACCCTGTATATGGCGGCTGGAACTCAGGGCACAAAAGTAACTGAGGAAGCAATATTTCAGAAAGGCGTGGGACCTAAAGGGTTAAAATTCCGTTGAGCATAAGACCAACTACGGGCACCTCAAATTCTACATTTTCGGGGCTTAAAACTTAAAACCGCCTCTTAATATATCAAGCTGTTTCTAGAAGCTACGATCGAATTTTAAGAAGTCTGCATTTTGAGAGGATGTGTATACCGTTTAGATATAAAAATTTTATTTTGTTCTAAAAAAGTGTTTTTTTTGTGTAAAATTTCTTTAAAATGCACTTGGACAAGGTGTCCCAAAGTCAAGGTTTCTGTGAGAATTCTATGGGATTTTAAGAGAAGCTTAAATGTAAAAATCGCATATTGATATAGGAAATCTTTTTTAAGCTTCAGGGGCTTTTTAAAAAATCTGCATTTTTGGAAAGGGTCTACTTATTCTTTATTCATGAAAATTTCATTTTGATATCGAAATTGCTTTTTTATGGCTTTTTATTAAGTCAACTCTCAAACTTAATAATTTCACCTGTCACTTTTAGTTTGTGAGATATTACAGACAGTTTTTATTTTTATTACGAAATTACGATTTTTTAAATCAGCGTAAAATTTTTAGTTTTTTTATTGTTTTTAAAATTTTTATTTTTTAATTACCTCTTCATTTTAATTATTTTTTTAATTTAATTATTTTAGAATTTTTTAAGACCAGTAGAAAAATAAAAATATTATATAAAAAACATAAAGAAATAAAAGGGTCATTCCACAGGAAAAAAACGATTTTATATAATTTCTTGTGCTAAAGAGAGTAACAATCTAGTTTTACAGAGATTTCAAAATAAAGTATTATGAAACATTGTGAATGCACCTTGGTACGTTCGAAATAGTGACCTACATCGAGATCTAAAAATCGAAACTGTAGCAGAGACTATAAAATACTCTGCCAATATATGGGCCCCTAAGCTCACACTAGGTACTATAGTTATAGTGTACGTGTGAGGTAATATAACTAAAAACTGAAATATATTTTATTCAACTCCAGACTAAATTACCTTTTGTTTGATACCACACAAGCCATGTTTAGACTTAAACTCAAATTTTTGAAATCTACCCCCACCCTTACAAAAAAAACAAAAACTAAAATGTATTTTGTTAAAGTCCGGACTCAATTACCTTTCGTTTAATATCACACACGCCATATTTTCACATAAACTCTAATTTTTTAAATCTACCCCCACCCTTTTATTTGGTTTGTGTTCGGTGGATTTTGTTCATTTTTAAATGGGACCATCTCGACCCAAGACCCAGCCTAGGTACCAAATTTCATTAAAATCTGCCAAGCGGTTTTTGAGTTATGCGCGTTGGTCGTTACAGACAGACATACAGACACACAGACAGACAGACAGACAGACAGACAGACAGACAGACAGACAGACAGACAGACAGACAGACAGACATACAGACAGACAGACAGACAGACAGACAGACAGACGGCGCAACAAAAAAGTTTCAAAATCATCTGAAACGCAAAGATATATAAAAATTTTTGAAATCGGAGCAACTTTTTTTTTCTCGAAAAAATTAGGATCACCATAGCTCACACTACTATAGTATAGTATATGTGTGAGCTAAAAGTACAAGACAATACTATGCTAGTTCGAAGAATAAAAAGAGTGAAGCCGTTTGAGCTAGTAAACTAAGTGAATTACATAAAACAAAATAATGCTATAAACATAACACAATTGTGAGTTACATACCAAACAAAGCGGGGAGAACTGTTGAGTGAACCCTAAGTTTAAATCTGACTTTTTTAGTAAATTAAGTTAAAACAAAATTGCTAATTAGTCTTACTGACTAGATTGTAATACAATAAACACAGTGTTTTGACAAACTAAAAAATATATATATATATATAAATATACAGTGAAACCTCTCCTTGTGGATACCTCTATTAAGCGGACACTCCCTTTAGACGGCCAAATTTTTTGGAACCACGCTTTTCCCTATTTCTTTACATGTAAAATTCACTCTTATAACCGGACATTTTAATAACCGGACGCGGACAATTTTTTTGGGTTTAAAAATTTTGAAACCTCCCTTAACAGGACGCAAACCTCTAACAACGGGACGGAGCGCTGCACAACATGAGCACAAATATTATGTAGTATGTTGGCAACAACGCACTCTGCAGGCGGGGAATTACCTATTTCCGTTTTAATGAGACGGAGACTAAATACTCTCGTTAGTGATGGGCATAATCGGGTAATTTCAATCCTCGAGTATCGATCTTCGAGGATTGTAATAATCGGATGATCATTCGATCGAGGAATACTCGGTTATAATTTAATGAATGTTTTGTTTTTGATGTTTACTTTCGGCTGTGTGGTTGTGTAACATAGCCCGGAGATTTGCTTTCAGTGCATTGTTGCCAATAGTTGTCTTCTGGAGAACATAATGGTGTGTAAACAATTAATAATTGATTTAATTGTTACATAAATAACATTTTGAAGGTTTGGTTTTTCGTTTCTTTATTTCCGATAAGAATATTTGAAAAACGTCGTTTTGTGGGTTTCTGAGTTTAAGGATTTTGAGTATTTTTGTTTTGTGGCAACTTGGCAACGTTTCAAGCTAAAATGAAATTTCGGGGAACTACAAACTATACGCTACAAAGGCGGTTTTAGGCTAATCGCCCTATTTTTAATTTTTACTCTAGATATAAATAATGATAAAAAAATAATTCTATATAAAATTCCTATTTTGAGTGTAATTGAGAATTGAGGAAACTCGAGCGATTTAAAACAATTAAAAGGTTATCCTTTCCTGAGTCATCTATACAAAACAAAACAAAATGCACGGCAGACGGTACATGGTGGTTTCATGTCACGGCACGGAAATCATCGAGGATCGAGAAAAATCCTCTAAACATACCGAGGATATCGATCCTCGAATGACCGAGGATTTTTCACTCGAGTGATCCCATCACTAACTCTCGTATTTACAACATATTTCATTCGGCGGGGGCGGGACTGCTATGTTTTATTTTTATTGTTCAATTGGGTAGTAATAGATCTCTTTGAAATAGTGTCTAGTAAAAAACTTCTTAGTTTACGTGAAAAAATGGAAGTTATTAACGTTTCGCAGAAGGAACATCTATCAGCACGAAAGGTCGCTGAAAAATTTAATATCGGAGATACTCAAGCAGCGGGAATTGTTAATAAATATATATTGAAATTTCGCAGTTCCCTCTCATAGGCGGACACCTCCAATAAGCGGACAAAATCGACGGAACCGTGAGTGTCCGCTTATGGGAGGTTTCACTGTATATATATATATATATATATATATCTAATATCTCAAAAGCTCAAAGCTACAGATAAAATTCAATTCGACGATTGGATCTTTATTAAAAAGCTATAAAAAAGCAATTTAGACGAAAATAAAATTTTAATAAATAAAATAGTTATAGTAGGTTGAAAACGGCGGTTGCGGCAAGTTGCGGTTTTTACCTGTGACCTTCTGTAATAAGTTTTTTCTATTCACCCCAGAAACACCCGAAACTTCTTAAAAACATCACACCGTCCACCCGTACAGTCAATAATTTTGTTCTTTTTTTATTATTTTAGCTCACACATATACTATACTATAGTAGTGTGAGCTATGGTGATCCTAATTTTTTCGAGAAAAAAAAAGTTGCTCCGATTTCAAAATTTTTTATATATCTTTGCGTTTCAGATGATTTTGAAACTTTTTTGTTGCGCCGTCTGTCTGTCTGTCTGTCTGTCTGTATGTCTGTCTGTCGGTCTGTCTGTCTGTCTGTCTGTCTGTATGTCTGTAACGACCAACGCGCATAACTCAAAAACCGCTTGGCCGATTTTAATGAAATTTGGTACTTAGGCTGGGTCTTGGGTCGAGATGGTCCCATTTAAAAATGAACAAAATCCACCGAACAGAAACCAAATAAAAGGGTGGGGGTAGATTTCAAAAATTAGAGTTTATGTGAAAAGATGGCGTGTGTGATATCAAACGAAAGGTAATTGAGTCTGCAGTTAAACAAAATACATTTTAATTTATTTAAAAAAAAAGGGTGGGGGTATATTTTAAAAATTGGAGTTTAAGTGAAAATATGGCGTGTGTGATATCAAACGAAAGGTAATTGAGTCCGGAGTTTACCAAAATACATTTTAGTTTTTTGTTTTTTTTAAGGGTGTGGGTAGATTTCAAAAATTTGAGTTTAAGTCAAAAAATGGCTTGTGTGGTATCAAACAAAAGGTAATTTAGTCTGGAGTTAAATAAAATATATTTCAGTTTTTAGTTATATTAGCTCACACGTACACTATAACTATAGTACCTAGTGTGAGCTTAGGGGCCCATATATTGGCAGAGTATTTTCATGTAGTGGTGTAAAAGTGATACCCAAGATCCCGTTGAAAAATGAGATACTTAAATAAAAAATTAAATACTAATACTTAAATTCCGATTGATTTTCTATTATAAACTGATAGCAGCAGTTGTAGGGACCTCATACCTAAAATTTATTTTATTTCTTTATGAAAAGTAGGCTCATAATTAAAATTACAAAATCCATAGCTTTATTTGTGGTATAAAACTTTTAAAAACATTTCCGAAACTTTTGTCGTGTGAGGTCGTAGATCGGTTTCCTAAAAATAAAACTCATATCTAAATTTTACCTTAAATGTCTTATTTTTGGTGTAGACGGCGATCCGACTGTTTATATGTAAATGTTATCACAGTCTCATATTTCGCCTGAACTGTCTCATTTTTAAACCTTTTCAAGGTAAAATAAGACACAGTTTTAATTTTTTTTCTGATATTATTGGTCAAATTTCTATGTTTTTCCGTTTGCAATATTTTTCCGATTATCGCTTATATCCTAAAAAAATTCGAGTCCTACAGGAGTCTAAAATCTTAAAAATATAAAAGTTCTAAAAAGTGTCTGATTTTTACACCACTTGACCCTACTTATTTTTACTACAATTTATTATTTCAGCTCACACATATACTATACTATAGTAGTGTGAGCTATGGTGATCCTAATTTTTTCGAGAAAAAAAAAGTTGCTCCGATTTCATAAATTTTTATATATCTTTGCGTTTCAGATGATTTTGAAACTTTTTTGTTGCGCCGTCTGTCTGTCTGTCTGTCTGTCTGTATGTCTGTCTGTCTGTCTGTCTGTCTGTCTGTCTGTATGTCTGTAACGACCAACGCGCATAACTCAAAAACCGCTTGGCCGATTTCAATGAAATTTGGTACCTAGGCTGGGTCTTGGGTCGAGATGGTCCCATTTAAAAATGAACAAAATCCACCTAACAGAAACCAAATAAAAGGGTGGGGGTAGATTTCAAAAATTAGAGTTTATGTGAAAATATGGCGTGTGTGATATCAAACGAAAGGTAATTGAGTCTGCAGTTAAACAAAATACATTTTAATTTATTTAAAAAAAAGGGTGGGGGTATATTTTAAAAATTAGAGTTTAAGTGAAAATATGGCGTGTGTGATATCAAACGAAAGGTAATTGAGTCCGGAGTTTAACAAAATACATTTTAGTTTTTTGTTTTTTTTAAGGGTGGGGGTAGATTTCAAAAATTTGAGTTTAAGTCAAAACATGGCTTGTGTGGTATCAAACAAAAGGTAATTTAGTCTGGAGTTAAATAAAATATATTTCAGTTTTTAGTTATATTAGCTCACACGTACACTATAACTATAGTACCTAGTGTGAGCTTAGGGGCCCATATATTGGCAGAGTATTTTTTATAATCTTAAGATACTCCAGTACGGTGAGTGGTTAGCTTTGCATTGTACCTTTATTTTTTAGACTACTTGTTACGCTGATGACTTGTTCGTAACTTTGCCAAATGGATTAGTTCAGGGATACCAACTACTTACCCCCAGTAACATCACTTTCAGTGCGTTTCAAGGAATACCGTATGCTAAGCCTCCTGTAGGTGATCTGAGATTTTCTGTAAGTTAAAAAAAAATAATAACATTTTAAGATCTCCATATTATGCATATGGCAATCGAAGGTGAACGTAAGATATCCAGTGGGCACAATAGATCCATATGTGGTCCCAGTGCATGGAGGCTCAGTAGGGCCTGCCACCACTTTCGAATACGTAGAAGATATCCAGTGGTATTTTATATGTCAAATAGTGGCCTGGGTCCGGGCCGCATTTTTCTATCTAGGATATTTGATCAAGTGCTAAACCCCATTAGAGAAGGAAAGAGAACCATACACAGCAAAATATAAGTAAGACAAAATGACTGCAAACTAACCAACCCAAAAGGACAAAACCAAACTAAAAGGACATTAACAAATCTAAAGTAGTTAATTATCGATAATGTGCGCTGTTTAGCGCTAGTGGTTTGCGATCACGCAGTTGAGGCTCAGAATCCACATATACGATCACGAATATTAGATAAAAAAAAGCGTCAGGTCCCCAGCTAAAGACAAAGGAACGAAAAGCGCGACCTACAAGACCTTTCCTTGACTGTAGCAAGGCGAAGGCTAAAACAACATAGTATCACCTAAGGCATTGTTCGCACTAAGTGCATTTAATAATTCGTATATTGCAACGATCGTGCGCGCGAGAGGTTGCCTGATTTTATACGGCAACATGCATATTATATAACTGTATATTGGAGCGAGCCAGAGACGTGCAGTGAAATTTGAGACAAGGGAAGCAATTTTTTTTAAACTTCCTTATTTGTATTTTTCTATCCTATTTAGCTTTCGGTAAATTTTAATTTCTTTCTATAGCCTACCCATATTTATCTTTTTACTAACATTTTTGGAAGAAAACTTTTTGATAATAATAAAACAACGGCTGTTGTCAAATGCGTATGTACGTAATCGAACAGACTGCTTATTTCAAGGGTAAAGGGCGCGAACTGAATTCTCGCATTGGGATTGCATGCATTGACCCCCCACTTTGCTTTACATAATGAGAGAATCCATTGTGTCTGTCGCGTAGAGCGCAACCAGTCGGCGTTTGTTTTCGGGTCAAATCAAGACCGAGAGTCAATGAACTCTTATTCGTTTTCTACGTGTACCACAAAGACAACTGCTTTCATGGTTGTCCTTTCTTATACGCCCTAACATGTAACATCAGATGCCGCTTTTCAAGTACATAGGTACGCGCCAAATATATTGGTTCTGACCGAAACAGTCTTACCACTCCTACAAGACTGGCGCTAATTAATTACCTTAAGTTTTACTAGTAAATTATTTATTTATTTTTTACTATTACAGTTTATTCTTATTATGTCTGATTTCTTAAGGGAAGCAATGCTTTCTTTGCTTACATGCCATTTATTGGTGAATGACGCGAGTGAGTGTAATAAGCCATAGATATGAATTGTAATAATATTTTCTTAAATAAAAATTATATGGATAATAGGGGGCTGTAGCCCTTTAATCCATACAGGCAAGTCGCTACTTGTCTCGATTTACCGTATAATCAGACTAGTATCTTCATGACCCTTTGCAGGTCTTTAAGGATTTGCGCTGAAATCACTATGAGTTCAGCGTATCTCAAAACAACTGTAGGAAGTCCATTTATCCTTATTCCTGCACTGTCAGTTGCTATTAAACAAATTTTTAAAATTTCAAAATGAATTTACCATATTTTTATAGGCACCTGAAGAACCAGACTCTTGGCAAGGTACACTGAGTGCCACAGCTGAACGGGATACATGCTACCAACCATCAGTAGACGATGAACCCGAATCAGAAGACTGTTTGTACTTAAATGTGTACACTCCACTATTATCTGTAAGTTCGTACATGGTGTTCGATCATGTTAAAGCTAGAACTAATTCTAGCCAATGACGTCAACATTTTAGAAAAATGATACATGACATGTGTTTAGATTAGACCTAGGTAAACAATTGATGTACCGTCGCGTCGTCGGCCACTTTTTTAATGTCATCTTAAAACTGCCTAAATTTGTCTGGAAAGCCTGGAATTTCGTAATAAAACTGCTAAACAAAATCATGATACTTTTTTAAAACTATGCTGTGTTGCGAAACGCATTTTTTTTGTATTCTTCAAATGTACAAAAAATAGGATGACATTAAAAGTGAGTGTACCTAATTCTTTATCAACAAAAAGCTTTAAAAGCAACGATTTTTAATACCATTTTAAGAATTATGATGTCGGTAACCGGGTCAAAATTTATTTACAGGCCTATTCCGAAAAAAAGTCATAAAGTAATTGATAATTTTCGAGATACAGTTATTCAAAGTTTCAATTTTTTGTTTGCTTTTTCCTCATACTCGTGCAGTTTTTGTGATGTTTGTCTTCAATTTGGAACGTGTATTTAACTACAAGGCACATAATTAAGCATGCTAAATATCAGGAAAAGTACTACAGGGTGATATTTTTTCAGGGGTCATGCCCCCTTTTGTTCCCCAGATCTTTTTTACAGTAACCCAGTGGCAGATTCGAAAAATATAGATTGTTTGTTTTATTCAGAAACTTTTTGATTTCCTGCAATTTTTTCTATCTTTAACCGTTTTGGAGAAAAAAGACAAAAAATAAAAATTTGTACAATGCTAAATGACATTAACATTTAAAATAGTTACTACATTACTTTATTTTAATTTTATGCGTATTTTATGTAATATCTGACTAGCAATCGAAAACACAATTTTTCTTTTTTTGCCTTTTTTCTCAAAAATGGTTAGAGATCTAAAACATTCCAAAAGATGAAAAAGTTTCTGAATAAAACAAGAAATTTATTTTATATTTTTCTGCCTGTGACTGCAAAAAAGTTGTAGAAGAAAAAAGGGGACATGACCCCGGAAAAAATATTACCCTGTAGCTTAATAACGTATGCCTATTAGCTAATTACACTTTCTAGATTTAAGCTAAACATTTCAAAAACTGCACATAAAGAAAAAACAAACAACATATTAAAACTTTAGCTACCTGTATCTCAGAAACTAAGCATTTTCGGACCCATGTTTATACAACGTCTTTTCCTTAAAATCACTATAATCCTCTGGGTTTGGCGACATACTTTATTAACACCCTGTATACGTATACCCGTATAACTTTTTACCTTTTAATTCATCTTTGTCAAAATTATTAAAATTAAAGGTACTTTCAAATCGAGCAACATTTGTTGCAACCTCATCAAAATTCTTTATTTTCTTGCCGCCCAGTGTTTGGTTTCTTCGCCAGCATATACGAGAAACCATGTTTTCAGATAATGTTGCTTGGTTTAGGCGTACCCTAATCGTCTAAATCAGTGGTGTATATAAACGCGGGCCCTGGGGGGACCGCCCTCCCCCCCCTCCCGAAGTCAAGATTTTTTTAGATATTTTACACATATTTTATGACTAAAAACATAAAATAGCATAAAAATAGCATAAAATACGTTGCTTCCCCCCCAAAACTGTCTCGTGTCCACCACGAAACTTTTTTTTTATATACGCCACTGGTTTAAATATATTTTTGGAGAGCACAGCCAATACTCTCTTGGTACAGATAGGCTTGTAAAATTTACCCAAAATTAAGTAATCTTGAAAATCTTTTTAAGCTACTTTCTTCACTTTTATCATATGTTTCGCGTAAACTTCCTAAACTTCGTTCGGCTACTTTGTAAACGTTTAGTTTAGGCGCTACATCCGAAATTCAACCGATATGCTGCGTTTAATGAAAGAAGCTACGCACTTGGTATTGATAGACATAAGATTCGCCCGAATATTTTACAAAAGGGAACTACCTCCCTAACCCTGGATGGTGGTTCCTCTTCTTAAACGTGCTTTTTGATAGTTTTTGCTAGTAACTCAAACAGTCAACTTTTCCAAAAATCTTCTGGAGATTATTTTTCAACCGGATACAATCTTCTTTTCAATTTTCTAGTGGTATTTTTATCCAAGTTATTTTTAGTCAAAAAACTTAAATTTTAAAAATGTACTTCTTTTTTTGTACGCCTATGGAACGTGCGCCGCTGCTTCTAGGGAGGCCACAAACATTGCAGGATAGAAAATTTTATCTGCTCCAAAAATGATATGTAGAAGATTTTTTTTAAAGTTGATACTTTTCGGATTATTAATAAAAAATTTCGAAAAATAAGGGGGGGGGGAATTGCTCACCCACCAAGAGTGGGCGGATACTGTATATTCATACCAAGAGTGTTGCTTCTTTCATTCAACGCAGTGTGTGTATTAGTACTGTTTCAACATGGTTGTATTAATGAAGATTGAAGTGTATACCAAATTTGACAATTTTTGGTGCGTCTATGCTAGATCTACCGGTGCCTTGAGGAGGGAGTGATATACATCGTTGCAAAGAAAATTTCTTCAGCCTTAAAAGTTAGTTTTAAAACCAGACATGTAGAACAATAAAATTCAAGAAAATTAAAAAAGTTTTGTATTTTCCACACCTCTCATTTAGTTAAATGCCTATAAACCACTGATGTAAGGGAAGCGTGTTATACATCGTTAGAGAGGACTTTTGGTTAGCCTCAACAACTATTACTTAGTTGTTTTTGGCCAAGTTAAAAGTTTGCAAACAATTAGAAAAGTACTGTTAAAGATCACTTTTGAGGAGCGCGAGACGGGGGATGCCCCCTTCCTTTAATTTAAAAGAATTGAACTCGAGAAAGTAAGTTTTAAATTAATACTAATCAAAAATATTTTTTTACTGACCATGAGTATTATTTACTAAATGTAAAAAATTTTTGTTTTATTTTATGATTTCTACAAACACATTTATTTTTATTTCATAGCTGCTACTTTAAAAAGTTATGTCTAACTTATTAAATATTTAACTGTAAATGGGTTTTTGAACAAAAATACTTTTTTGAAAAAACAATTTATTAAGGATACAAAATGCCACAAGAAAAATAAAAAAAACATATTTTAAACATTATCCTTTTTCTTCGTAGGCCTATGGAACGTGCGTCGATGCCTTTAGAAGGCACTAAGGTATATGGTTAAAAAGAAAATTTTATTCGCTTGCAAAATGATTTTTAGAATATTTTTTAAAAAGTAGACCGTTTTCGAGTTATTAGCAAAATCCTATCAAACAGCACGTTGGTGGGAGGTGGAACCACCTTCCTGCCAGGGTTGGAGAGGTGGTTCCCTTTCATAAAATGTTCGGGCAAGTCTTATGTCTATCCATACCAAGTGTGTTGCTTCTATCATTAAACGCCGTATCGGCAAACCGTAATGAATGATATCATCATTGGTCATGAATTTGAATGAATAAATCGGTTCTTGCAGAAGGTGATAGCGAAATAAATTTTCACCCATGACCCCATAGGATATAATCACAAGTAGTGGTATTACATCCATTCCATTTTTTAAACAATCTGAATGGGTAAATCCAATTCAAACCGATTTTAAACATTATTTCTTTATTTTTAGAAAAACAATTTGTAGTATCTCATTGTTTTTAACAAAAGACGTTTGTTTTAGAATTTTACTAATGCAACGCAGCTTCCAGTTATATTATGGATTTTTGGTGGAGGATTTGTTTTCGGCTCTTCCAGAAATGCAGGTCCAGACTTTTTTATTGAGAAAGACATTGTATTTGTCAGCTTTAACTATAGAGTAAGTAATGGCTTCTTTCAAATTTTAGAACAGTAAGAAGCTACCTCGTATTGAGGAATTACTGTGCAGTAAGAAACAAGTCTGCCCTAAATCTCTAATATCCTGATTTCTAAATATGTAGGTCTTATTTTATTTAAAAATAAATGGATCCATGACGAATCTAATACCTTTCCAGCTAGCCTATTAGCACACTTCAAGTAAAACTATAATAATCAGCCTTAACAACATTTTTTTTGTAAATATCTCGGAAGCCAAAGCTCCGACGAAGTTTTTGATTATAACAGAAATTATTAAGCAAAATGTAGTATCATATTTCGGAAACCGCATATTGATGCGATGCTCCGTTAAAAAGTTTTTATAAATTTTTAGTTGTCATTGCATTAATGGATTTTGACCAAATTCAAATCAGCTCGTTAAAGTGTCGAACACACACACACACACACAGACAGACATCACGACGATATTGCTAAGATGGGTAAAATACACCCAAATAACACATTTTCGGCGTTATCTGAAAATTTTTTTTTAATCAAAGACAATACCTTCTCTAGCCATTGCTGCGCGGGCTAGGAAGGTAAAAATGTCAGAAAAATTTTAACAGAAAAAAAGTAACTATAAATAAGATACAAGAAAAGTGTTTAAAATAACGATATTTATTTTAAAATCTCTGCTATTTGAGAAACTACAATGGTAGTAAAAACGTAATTACTTACCTTATTACCTTTCTAGCCCGTGCAGCAATGGCTAGAGAGGTATTGTTTTCGACGAAAAAAAAATGGGAGATAACGCCGAAAATGTGGTATTTTGGTATATTTTATCCTATCTTAGTAATATCGTCTTGACGTCTATCTGTATGTGTGTGTGTGTGTATGTCTTTCCGTAACACAATTGCTTCTAACCGCTGAACAGATTTTTATAAAATTTTCCTGTAAAATAGTGCAAAGAGCTGATAAGATTTTGATCAAAATCAATTAATGCCAATGTCAGTTTTTTTTTGACAGTTTAAAAATTAAAAATATACGTTTTCTGAAAGAGAGTAGAATACGTTTTTCTTAATAATTTATTTTATTACTAAAAACTTCGTGTGCTTATATGCTAGGAAAGTATGAGATCCTTCATAGATCCATTTAATTTTTAATAACGTCCGAGTTTTTTATTAAATGCTTGACGTTTGTAAAAATATTTATTTCTTATTTAATTGGAATTAGTATATTTTTCTGGCTACAGCAAGCCAGAGGGTAGTTTTTACTTCCAATTTTTGAATACGCTTATTATCGCAAACTAACTTTTTTATCCTTGCATAATTTGCCAATTTACTTCCAAAAATGTTTCTGAAAAACGATTTTTTATATTAGCTTCCCTTCAATTGATCGAAAAGTCCCTGTCCCCTGTCGCCGTTTCCAAAATTTTTCCTTTTAGAAATCTGGCAACCCCCAAGTTGTGTGTTTGAAATATAGATTAAGTGTCTTAAAAAATGTAATCTTTTCTCAAAATCAATTTACTATATTTACAAAGTTACGAGTTTTGATTAAGGTGCGAGCAACTCCACCTAGTTTTAAGTTTAAGCTCAAATAGAAAGTAGGTTTACAGAGGACACTCTTCCCTTTTTTTACGTTTCTTTTAATAACTTTGCTATAATCTTTGTTTAATATGATAAAGTCACTAACACATTGTTTAACTTGATACGTTTTGAACCAATTTCAGGTATTTTCATCATATCAATATCTCAAACTTCTCAAAGGTAGTAAGTATTTAACCGATTTGAAAAAAAGTTTAAAAAGATAATTAGAATACAAACAAAAAAAAATACTTTTTTATGAAGTTGATATGTTATTCCATTCAAAACTAAGCACTTAATAGCAAAACTTATGTAAAAACGGGAATGTTAAGTTAGGTAATATTGACGTCCCTTTTTATCCTAAATTTTAGTAAGATAATTAGAATACAAACAAAAAAAATGCTTTTTTATGAAGTTGATATTTTATTCCATTCAAAACTAAGCACTTAATAGCAAAACCTATGTAAAAACGGGAAGGTTAAGTTAGGTAATATTGACGCCCTTTTTTATCCTAAAAAGTTGTCTTGAGAATTATTTAGTCCTATCCCAAAAAGGACACCCAGTAGATTAGATATATACAAACAAGAAAATTATTTTTAATTACCACGCCAAGGGAAGTGTTGTATTCGTGCAAAAATTACATATTCGATTTTTTTTTCGGCAGATTGGCCCGTTTGGTTTCCTTTCAACAGGAGACAAGACTTTATCAGGAAATGCTGGGTTAAAAGATCAGCTATTAGCATTAAAATGGGTTAGAAAAAACATTCACCTGTTTGGCGGAAACCCTGACCAAATAACTTTGGCAAATGCAGGAGCTTCTATTGGATACCATTTGTTGAGTAAGCAGGCTACAGGTAACTAAGTGATTACAGGTTTACCTTTGGCCTTGGCCTAGGGAGCAACCCTAGCGAGTACCTAAATGGTCACAAACTTGAATAAAAAATATACTTTGGTATCATATTGTGTTTCCGTATTATAAACCAGCCTATTGCCTTGCAAAGTCAGTTTAGAACCCTGCATGTTACAGATATTAGTTTGCTTTCATTCATATTTGCTACATACAGGTACTTTAAATTGACCCTGCAAAGTGGCTGATAAGTAGGCCCCTTAAAGAATTGTCAGTTTTTTTTTAATTTGCACCTTTTCAGGTATTTTCACACCTTCACAGCAAGCTAACAGAAGATTTGTTTTATTTATTTACTGTTTAGGTCTGTTCAGGGGAGCCATTCTGCAAAGCGGTACCTCCTTGGTATCGTGGGCCTACAACCCTAACCCTCTGAGCGATGGTTTGGCTTTAGCCAGAACTCTGAATCAAGGCGACTTTACCAGTAATCCAGCGGGCCTTGTAGCTGCTCTAAGAAATGTCAGTGCTGAGGATCTCGATGCGGCTTCCTTGACTCAACTTAGAAGGGTAAATGAATATCGGACGCATATTGATATTGACACAGCTATAATACTGGACATGGGGAAACTTCCTTAGAAAGAGAAAAATTAATTTATCATGGGGTTTACATATAAATAGAAGCAAATCCTTTTCTTCGTCCCCTCCCGATTAGAGGTTTTGAAAAAGTAACTATTCGTTACTCAAGTACTCGTTACTCGACAAATAACGGAGTAATGAATACCGATCCGAAAACTAAATGATTACTTTCGTTACTTTGATTACTTTGATTCCTTCAATTATATTTTTTATTTTTGTTTTTTTTAGCCCGCATTTTGAAAATTTCAATTGAATATTTCTATAATATCAAAAACTTTAATTGAATATTTTCATAATATCAACAACAAAAGAGAAAAATATACCTACAAGTAAATCTTCGAATTAACGACAGTCCGAGAATTTTGCATTAATTGTATGATTGAATTGAATACAGTAATCAAAGTAACAATAGGAACGAATATATAAAATGATTACTTAGTAGTCGAGTAACGATTAGTAATGAGTATTCAAGAGTAACGAAAATCAACACCACTACTCCTGATGTCTTAAAGCGAGCCTGTTTGTTTTCTCGCCAACTCTGTTGTGAATGTTCACCTCTGGGTAGCTATTTTGGGTCTTAAACGATGTGACCATCCACATCACAGCTTTTGACCAATAGCAAATTCTGAGCGGTCGCGTGTTGTGCGAAATGACTTGTCTCGACCAACAGCATAGTTGCCCCCTCTTTAGAGTTAGTGAAGTTTACACGTTTGAAGTGAAATCTATTTTCCTGCCCCGTACCGACTGAACGTTTCTCGGTCGGATCGTAGGAGAAGCTTGCGCAATGGAGGTCTTTTCGCAGAGCATGTGACGGCTCGGAGCTAATTTAAAGCTTGCCTTTGGTCAAATCATCTGATGGGAACTATCACATCGTTCAAGACCCAGAATAGCTATCCCGGTGTTCACCCTCTTCTTTTACCTTGTAGTTCACAGGCCGCCGGGATTTGATGAAATCTAAATCGATGGTTGAAAGGCAAATAAGTGACACATTATTTGAAATAGAGTTTTAAGCGCCAATGTTTTTTTTTTTCTGCGTCGAATGAGCTATTATTCAGGCTTTTACGATGATTTTTTAGTCGCTTAAGTCAAATGAAAAAGAATGGATCCTGTTTTTTTTTTAATTAAGCGACAAATAATACTTTAAGTGGCCCTGCTGTAAAGTTTGAAAACTTTCGCTTATGACCTTTTACCTTTCAACCATCGAAATGTGTACCTGATACATTATTTTTTTTTCTAAGCAGGTTTTCCTATAGCCAGTATAGCTTTTTCCTATATGGTGTAACTAAAGCTGAGTTGAAACATTTTATTAGATATGATCTAGTTAACGACTTCCAAATTCACCTCTTTAAAGTCTAATCACGCGTACGCACTAATGATTTATGGTCGGGCAGCAAAACGCTATTTTCGTCAATTTTTGGGGGATTTTGATAAGCGTCGGCACGTTTATACATTGACCCAAGAAAAGTAAAAAACCAAAAATTTTTTTGTGGATTTGTCTCTCTAAGCTCGTATCAGTGCCCTGAACTTTCCGGTTTGCACCTTTCCACTATTATTAAAATATCTCAAAATCAAGAAAAGTCAAAATATTTATTGCTACGGTTTTCTTTAGGCAAGATCTGTCTCTATGGGCGTAAGTACCAAAACTTGGAAAAATATTTATTGATTTAAAAAGTGTCAAAACTTTGACAAATTTACCAAAGTAGTGCTTTTTTTAAAACTTGAATTTTTGGACGCTGTCAAGAAATTTCTAAGGCGGATTTTATCTGACATACTTTTTTTTCTGCCTTTTGAGTCTTGCTATACTACCCTTTTTAAAATATTAAAAAATATAGCAGGGAAAATCTGTAGCAGAATCACTAGACCACTGAGCCCTGAAGGGGAGAAAACTAGAGATATCCCAAAAAAAATAACCTCAAAGTTAAATTCGCCCCGTCTGGGAAAACAGAGTCTATTAAACTAAAAACAAAGGAAAAAAATCGGCAACACGCTAGAAGCTTACCTTCTGAACAAAGTCTTTGTACGCACGATACAAAGCAGGATTTTTCAACAATCGGTTTTCTATCATATTGAATCTATGCAATGCTTGACCTTTAGAGTTACCAAGTTCTTGTCGAGGCTCTCTGAAAGGCAAGCGAACAACATATCACCGGACTCAGTTCTTGAATGAGTGGTAGCAAATATTTTTTCACACAAGTCCTCATCAGAGGAAAGAGGGATTTTTTGAGGGGTCGATTCTAGTTCCCAAAACTTTTGTAAGGTACTGTCCAATCGAGATTCTATAGGGGAAGACACTGAGGTCAACAAACTAATGGGTTTTTGAGTTTTATGGGGACCATTAATACCACCAAGGAGTATCCAACCAAATATTGAATTAATGGCACAAGGTCCTCCATTTTCTCCTTTTTTAAAGCCAGGCACAAGCATCTGACCAAACAAATAAACACCAATTAAAAGGTCTACACTACTAGGTTGTCCAAAATTAGAATCAGCAAAATCTAAATCTTTTAGGTACGGCCACTGAATCATATTCTACAACAGTCACAGGTATGGTTCCACAAATTTTAGGAATAAGAATGGCATCACAGGAAAACAAACTATCAGGAAAATTGGAGGAGCCTATTTGCAATGTTACATTGCCATATGACGTACTAGAAATCATGCCATTTATTCCTTCAATAGGAGTTCTATTCGAAGCTACTTTAAGTCCTAACCTCTCAGCCAAAGAGACGGTTACAAAGGACGCTTTACTAGCGGAATCTAAAATTGCCCGACAAGACACAAACTTCTTGTTGGCATCTACAACTAGAACTTCGGCAGTTGAAAAAAGTACAGGTCTCCTCTTACGAGGTTCAAAATGGTTGCTACTGGGTGTAGCGGTACACAGTGCCTGTTTGGCACCTTCACTATCAGGTATACGGGGGGTCTCCCCTGGACAATCAACTTGGGGGCTCGGAGAGCTTTTCACAAAGTGCAACAGGGAATGGTGAAGATACAACATGTTTGCCAAAGCAGTTAAAACAATCGTTTACGCTTAACACATTGATGGCGTTGACCTACTTCCAATTCCAGAAATCTGGCACACTTCACAAGGGGGTGGTAGGGCTGCTACTGGCAATAAGCACAACCTTTATTACCAGACTGGCCTGTTCCAGTCAATAACACAGGATAGGGTGGTTTGCCACCCTTCCGGAGGGGTACTGGACGTGAGACCTCCTTCGGCTTATTCAAAAGAGAACTATTTTCCAAAGCCCGACAATTTTTCTCTAAGAATTTAAATAAATCTTTATAGGACGGGATTTCCTTATCACTATACTCAATCTCAAACTGAGTTTTCAATGGGGTATCAACTTTTTGCAAAAGAAGAATCATTTTAGCAAAATCTAAAAGGTCTACATCATCATAGTTTGACAATGCTTCCAAATTTTCCCGGAAAGTGGACAACAATAACCTCAAATCATGTGGGTTGCTCGATTTTGCAGAAGGGGCTTGACAAATAGACGTCCAAAAATTTGTTACCATAATTCTTTTATTATTAAAGCGCCTAATCATAGCATCAAAGGCTATTCGATAATTATCCGAGGTTAGCGGTATGTTCCTAATTACAGATGCAGCCTCTCCTACCAGAGCGGTATTTAAGGCTTGAAATTTAGCTATTTCAAGTGACTTAAACATATCAAAAAAGGTGGGCCATTTTTTAAGATTACCGTCAAAATGGGGTACCTCTATTCTTTTAATTTCAAGACCCCTGTCCACATTTACCAGGGAATGGTTCAAAATTGTCTGTAAGGCATCTTGGCAATCCTCCGGATAGAGCTAATGACAAATCGATCTAATTGTGTATTTCATTTCATCAAATTCCTGCGCTAAGGTTTCCTGACTTTCCTGTATCTGATCACTACTATCTAAGCTTATAATTTCAAAATGCAAAACATCAAATTGACTTACCATCTTCCCATCTGGGTTTTAACTTTTTTGCCTTATCTGCATTGCCCTCGGCTTTGACGGCTCTATTGTAAGTTGTTTTTAATTTATTAAAAACACTTTTTTGTTTTAAACAGGCAATATAAAGCCGTTTTTATCAGATACAAAAAAGTAAGTTTTTTCGCGATAAATTCGTTATTAATACATGGGTACGGTTCGCTAAGAACGCGGCAACAATCTCGCGCTTAACGAACGCAAAAAGGAGGTAAATTTTGACGGATTTTACACAAACAAATTCGAAACCCGACGTAAAAATCAACCATTTTCTAACCTCGGGCGTAAACAAAACAACACGTGAAGTTGTGAGGTTAGAACACACAAACGTCAATGAAACGTCAGTCAGCCAGCAAGAAAAAAGAACGGGCCCAGGGCCGCTTCCAAATGTTAAACGGGGGTTTTTTTATCGCCGCGCGAGGTCATATACCAAACTCAGGGCAACCAACCTTCAAATTCATGCGGAACAAAAATGTTCGAATCTGGCAAAAAACGATAAAATGTGGATGCTGCAAAAGAACTATAAAATTACCAATTTTTAACAAAAAAAACTTTTTCATACATCCGGCTCGAAGGACCAAATAGACCACTGAGCCCTAAAGAGGAGAAAACTAGAGATATCCCAAAAAAATAACCCCAAATTTAAATTCGCCCCGCCTGGGAAAACAGGGTCTACTAAACTAAAAACAAAGGAAAAAAATCGGCAGCACGCTAAAAGCTTACCTTCTTTAATTCTGTAGCAGTTCCACACTTTCACCGGCCGCGGCCTTTTCATGTGGTTGGAATTTTGGTCTTCAACCCAAAAACACGTGTGACTTCTTTCAGTTTTTTGTCGGAAGTGAGTTTTTTCATTCCCCTGTCAAACACAGGGTGGCGCTTCAAACTCCCAGCGTGGGCAAAAAATGCGCATGATTTTACCAAAATGATCAGGTGATCAAAAAGAAAATAACTTTCAACAAAGAGAGAAATTATCACCTGATCTGAATTTTTCCCAAACAGGACTTTCTTTTTTGAAGGTTTTTGCTAAAAGCCCAAAAATATCAAAACAAACTTTAAGGTTAGGTTTTCCACAAAAAATTCAAAATAAAACAAAAATAACTGGTAGCATTAAACAATCACAAATACCAAGCTGTCGCGTTTTTCGCAAAATTCAAAGACTTTGCACGGCTTATACAAATCAATTTTTTTAAACTTTATTTGCACAAAACGTAAAAGACTATTTACTGGTTCTAATTAACTGAATATAAAATTTAATCTCCTAAACAAAAACTTAGAATATAGTCCAAAATATTTAAAAATTTACCGCAAACACGGAAAAATCACTGACTACAAAATAACGATTTTTTAAGAAAAAACTACACGTTTGGAGATAAACGGCTGGGGATTTTTTATTTTGCGTTTAATTTTGGGTCCCCCGAAAACCTTTGTTCTAATATAGACAAGCTTTTAAACGGTATAGAATTTTTTTCAAAATATACCTGGTAAGTGGTAGCAAAAAACCGTTTAAAGTTGGATTTTTTTCAGTTTTTTTAAAAAATATCCAAATCGTATACTCAGTCGCCATCATAAAAATTGGCAAGATTGTACATGGACTTTAGAGAAGTAAAAAAAAAAAAAGTTGGTTGGCGCTTCACTCTAAGCTGCGTTTCAGTGCCCTTAACTCCCCCCCCAACCTTTTCACTTTTTTCAAAATAACTGAAAATCAAGAAAGTCACAATATTTTTTACTATGGTTTTAATTAGGTAAGACCTGTCTCTATCGGCCTGTCTTACATAACTTTTAAAAAAAAATTATTTTAAGAAAAATAATTTCAAATTAAAAATATAAAAAAAAGTAGTGATTTTTTAAAACCTAAATTTTTTTCACTCTGTGACGAAATTTCTAATGAGAGTTTTATCTGACGTACTGTTTTTTCTTCCTAATATTAAAAAATATTGCAGGAAAAATCTGTTGCACAATCATAAATAATAAATACCAAGCTGTTGCGTTATTCGCAAAATTCAAAGATTTTGGATTACTTATGCATTACCACTTTTTAAAGGCTTTGAAACGGTGTAATTTTTTTAAAAAATATACTTGGTAAGTGATAGCAAAAAAGTATCTAAAGTTGGATATTTTTTAGTTTTTATAAAAAAATATCCAAGTTATATAGCGGTCAGGCAAATTTAAAGATTTTGGACTGCTTAAATACAAAACCATATTTTAAATTTTATTTGACTAAAATTTACAAGCGTGTTTCTGATAAAAAATTTACTGCACACTTGGAATTTCTTCTGGTTTAAAATAACAGTTTTTAAAGCGAAACTATATATAAATGGAAGGAATTCAGCATAGCTGTTATTAACGGAGTTTTACAAAAAATGTAATTACAAAAAACAATAACTATATCTAACATATAAAACTAGAAAAAAAAACATAACCAAAATGATATAGAATTTCTAACAATAATCACTATTTAATTTTATCAATTCAATAAAAATAAATGCTACCCATTTTAGAGAAAAAATAAGTACCTATAGGTACAAACAAAATTAATGGTAATATAATCAATAAATTTTAAATTTATTCCTAGCTTAGTTATGAAAATCCACTTGTAGCAAAAACTTTTTATATTCTTTTTTAAAAGATGTTAAGGATTTATTTTTAAGTTTATGAAATTCATTTCTATTTAAAATCTTAGGAGCATTATATGAAAAGGAATGTCTAAATAGTGCACTCTTATGTTTTGGAATATGAAAAAGTATTCTCCGATTTTGCCTTACAGAATTGGATAATTTTAGTTTAGTTTTCAAGTAACACGGAGTTCCATTTTTTAAAAGTTTATACAAGAAACTTGCAAAATGTAATTCTTGCCGCTGTTCTACCCTGAGCCATCCCAGCTCCCTAAGGTGTGGCGTAATGCGATCTTTTCTTCTTATTTATTATTTGATAGTCTATATTTTTCAACTACATCAAGACAAGGTCCATAGACAAAATTGCAATAATTAGTATGTGATAATACCAAGGATTCGCAAAGCTGAGTTTTAAGTTTTTTGTTTAATATCGATTTATTTTTGAACAAGTTTCGGAGGGAACAGTATGCGTTTTGAACTACTTTGGATACCTGACTGCGGAACTTCAATTTCGAATCAAGCATAATACCGAGATTTTTATATTCTTTGACAACAGTAACTCGCTCATTATTCAAGCAAATGTTGAGATTCGACGCAGCCCAGTCAGCGTTGGTTCCAAAGTACATTAGTGCTGATTTTTTTTGATTAAGCTTTAAGCCGTTACTCTCCGAATACCCTAATAGAGCTTCTAAGTCTTCATTTATTAATGCTTCGCATGTTTTCGCCTCAGCTTTGCTAAAGCTTGTGTATCCTTGCAAATCATCCGCATATTGATGGAGCTTACAATTTTTTATAATTTTTTGCATATCCATGGTATAAATGGTAAAAAGTAAAGGTCCTAATATCGATCCCTGTGGGACCCCTCTATCGACGTTTAGGAAGCTGGAATGTTTATCGAAAGTCTCAACTAGTTGTCTCCTTCCCTCTAGATACTGCTGGAAAAATCTTACCGCCCTCGTACTGAAGCCATAGTAAGTCAGCTTTGCACACAGTAGGTTGTGATTAAGAGTATCAAACGCCTTACTATAGTCTAGCAATACAAGTGCGCACGTTTCTCCCTTATCTATAGCGTTAATGATATCATCTAGAACTAAAAGCAACGCAGTCGCCGTGCTAAACCCCTTCCGAAAACCAGATTGACATTGTGACATCAAATTATTAACAATCAGGTATTTGATAATTTGTTTATAGATAATTTTTTCCAAAACCTTAGACAGTATGGATAGTAGACTTATTGGTCGTAGATCGGAGAGTTCTTTAGGATTGGATATTTTCGGCAGGGGCCGCACAACGGCGGTTTTCCATTGAGAGGGAAAGACACCACCCCTGAGACAACCATTAAAAATGTTAACAAGAATTGGTGAAATGGTAGAACAACACAATTTCAACATCTGAAGAGATATACTATCATTCATTCATTCATTCGTTCGATTTTAGTTCTGAAATGGCCTTAATAACATCTGGCTCGCAAATATCAGTAAAGTCAAACACACTCTTAGTAGCGCGTGTTTCCAGGTATGTTTTCACTACACGTGAAGGGACAGAGGGCGTTACACGTTTCACCGAATCAACAAAAAAGGCATTGATTTCATTAGGTTTTTGAAGTTCTTTAGGAATAGAGAAGTTTTTGTTTTTTGTTTTGGTGTATACATTAAGATCATTAAGAGCACCCCAAAGCTTTTTTTGATCTTTGTTTTTAGTTAAAGTATTTATGTAGGCTTTTTTTCATTACGTACGGCTAGCGTAAACATATTACGTGCTTCTTTATAAGTCTCAAAGTGTTCTGGGAGTTTTGATCTCTTGAAACGGGAAAATAAACGATTCCTCTCTTTTTTCATTATTTGTAAGACATCAGTGAACCATGAAGATTTGGGTTTTGTTACTTTTATAGTTCGCAGTGGCGCATGATGTTCAAAACAATTTATGATATTATCTGTTAAAATTTAGACTTTTTTATCGATATCGGTTTCATCGTGTAAGAAGTTGTGAAAGTGACCTGATCAAAATTTCTGAAATTTCTAGTAGTGACAAATTTTGCCGGGGTGGTGGAAATCTCAACATTAATTTTACAGTGTATCAGTTGATGGTCTGATTGTTCATGCATATCTAAGTGATTTACACTTCCCACAAGAAGTTTTTCATTTGACATTAGAATTACATCAATTAAAGAGGTGCTGTTTTTGGTAAGTCTTGTTGGATTAAGCACTACTTGTTTAAAATCATAAGCATCTAGAATATTGTCAAATTTTTCTGTGATAGTAGTTTGCTGCAAAAGGTTAATGTTGAGATCTCCCATAACAATCACTTCATTGACTAGGGGGACGATATCTGCAATCGAATTTTCAAGACAGGCCAGGGCATCTAGTGCATTATATCGGGGTGGTCTGTAAAAAATAGCAAATGCTAATTTTATGTTAGTAATTTTGATTACCAGCCATTGTTGCTCAAAGGAATCAAATTGTTCTTCAATCTTGATTTCTTCCAATAATATATCGGATCTGATATATATACCTACACCCCCGCCCCTGGCACCACGAGGCTCATGCCTATTATACAAATGCCATTATATCATAGTAGTTGTCTCTGAATATTGCGTACCAGACGAATTTATTTCAGCGCCATCTACCTCTCAATATGGTAAAGCCCGCCGGGTAATTTACTTAATGGCCAAGTACACGAGTTGTTTGATCCCGGCTTTACGCACTAGCCAACGAGTAACCCGCTTCGTCGGATACCCCGACTTGCACGCATCGTAGCCTAAAAGAAATTGCTTTAGCTAGACAAAAGAGCTCATAAAACATGTATGCCAAATTTCATTGAAATCGGTTTAGTAGTTTCTGAGATTGGCGGTAACAAATAATAAAGTCCGGTTTCTTTATACAGCGCGTTCCGAAACTAGGCGTCAATATTTTAACCGCTTTCAACGGCCTAAAATAGAGATAAAAGTTATATAAACTACGGTCCAAAATTGCTCTGCTTCCGAGTTACAGGGTGTGAAAGTTAAAAAATAAAAATTGTTTTTTTTTTAATATTATAAACAGTTTTAAACGTATTATTTAAAAAAATGTTATTTGGTGTTTGTTTTTGAAATTTTGAACCCTAGTTTATATAAACTTTTTTATCTATTTTGGGTCGTAGAATACGTGGTTAAGCAACTAACTTCTAACTTCGGGACACCCTGTATTCATTCATTGATTAGAATTATTCTAAAAAAATTGCCGGTGCATCCTCTTCATAAGAAACCTGTTTTTTATTAAGTTTATAAAAATATTTTAGGGAATCCTTCACCTGCCAGTACTAGAGCTAGCTACGGTCACAGATCCCTTTATAACCGAACCAATGTACGAACTTTTTGCAGCAGGAGATTACAACCAGGTTCCCGTATTAATTGGAATAACATCTGAACCTGAGATTGATGATGCTAATAGTAAGATCTCTCACATTTTTATCAAGCTACTAAAAATTTATCCTGCAACAGCAACGGTATTTTTTTTCATAATATTTTCTAAACGGTACTACATAAATGTAGGTATATCAAATTATCCGATACTATTTCAATATTTCTTCATCCTTTTATTAAAAAAAATAATATTAAGAGGTTCGGTTCGGAAATACGAACAAAAAAAATTTCTTTAAAGTTATACCTATTTTAGAAATAATTGTACAGAATTAAAGTGCAGCAAAAATCACCGATCTTTTCAAAAAGACACAACATTTGAGAAAATCAGTCAAAAATAATGAAAATCATTCTTATGCTCAAAAAGATGCCAAAAAATACAGGTACAACATGATACTCCCAAAAACAAAACGTTGCATATAAAATACTCTGCCAATATATGGGCCCCTAAGCTCACACTAGGTACTATAGTTATAGTGTACGTGTGAGCTAATATAACTTAAACCTGAAATATATTTTATTCCACTCCAGACTAAATTACCTTTTGTTTGATACCACACAAGCCATGTTTTGACTTAATCTCAAATTTTTGAAATCTACCCCCACCCTTAAAAAAAAACTAAAATGTATTTTGTTAAACTCCGGACTCAATTACCTTTCGTTTGATATCACACAGGCCATATTTTCACTTAAACTCTAATTTTTGAAATACACCCCTACCCATTTTTTTAAATAAATTAAAATGTATTTTGTTTAAGTCCAGACTCAATTAACTTTCGTTTGATATCACACACGCCATATTTTCACATAAACTCTAATTTTTAAAATCTACCCCCACCCTTTTATTTGGTTTGTGTTCGGTGGATTTTGTTCATTTTTAAATGGGACCATCTCGACCCAAGACCCAGCATAGGTACCAAATTTCATTAAAATCGGCCAAGCGGTTTTTGAGTTATGCGCGTTGGTCGTTACAGACAGACAGACAGACAGACAGACAGACAGACAGACAGACAGACAGACAGACATACAGACAGACAGACGGCGCAACAAAAAAGATTCAAAATCATCTGAAACGCAAAGATATATAAATATGTTTGAAATCGGAGCAACTTTTTTTTTCCTCGAAAAAATTAGGACCACCATAGCTCACACTACTATAGTATAGTATATATGTGAGCTAAAATAAATAAAGGGAATAAAATCGTTTAGTTTGAGGCAATTGCCTAACTTTAACCCATCTAGTTTAAGAGTTTAAGTCTTAATTTATTTTAAGCACGAAGATTCGGTTAGTAAGTAACTCACCGTTTTCTAGTGAAAACTAAATATTATAGTCTACAGGCTACACTATACTGCCGTCCTTAGTAAGACCCACCTATCTGCGTTTTCACTAATTTCGAGAAAAGTGCGTTTAAAGTTTAAATGCTTGCTAAGAGTCCATAGTAATATTTTGTTTTGTTTTTCAAAATAATATACTTTACAAAAATTTGGGTATTTTTCTTAAAAAACATATGAAAGTAACCTATTTAAAGCCATTTTCGGGCCTAACCCATTTTTGATTTTTTTGCAGATAGGTGGGTCTGACTAAGGACGGCAGTATACTACTTGGTGTGCATCCAGGTGTGGCGCTGCTCCGCTTGGTTTTTATAAGAAGTGGTTTACTTATGTTTGGTATGTCCGTGTTTGGTTGAGTGAAAACATCTTTGTTTTCCATTATATTATAAATGCAGCTTCAATAAACTTTTAATTCCGGCAGTGCGACTCCTTATGCAAAACTTTAACTTTAGACCATTAAACCCTGCGATCATCAAAAAAGGGGGCGCAGTGTAGGCGCTGAGGTAGTTGAGTATGGAAAATATGAGGATTGTAGTTTCACAATGGATTCTAGCTGAGAATACGTCACAGATTAACGATCTGGATGTTGCCAAGCCAGATTTTGGTCCAATTTTTTTTATCCCCCCTCTTATAGTCGTGTTCGCATTTATAAAAGTTCAACTAAGTTGCCCTCAAGCAACAATGACAGAGAAATTAATTAAAAATATGTAAAGTCTAACCTTAAAAGAAAATTAGTTTTTTAAACTTTGACCGCAAAAACCCCCAAAAACCATCCACACCCCCCAAAACCTGAGATTTTTAGGTTTTCTTCAAATTTTCTAAAAAACTAAGCTACTTAGAAAAATGTATAATTACCTTTATTATAGACAATAAAATTTCCTCTTAACCGATGTATAAGTTAGTGGGGTACAACCAATTGCAAACTATGCAGCTGCGTCCGTTTACTGAGGTAATGTAAACAAAACAAACATCTTTATTACATGTTTTACCCGCTTTTCTTAAAAACTAAGCTGTCTATCAAAAATTGTTCTCCATAATCGATTGTAGACATTGAAATTTTCTTTTAAATGACGTATAATAATCCCTTTTATTGGTAACAATTTAGGAGCGTCCGTAAATTAAATCAGTTTTGAAAAATCACTAAACTTAACAAATTTTATCCAATTTTCTCAAAGACTAAGCTTTTTGCTATAAATTGCTATAAAAAAAAGTAATCCTGTCTAATGGTACATCGCTTGAAATGAAACTGCATTGCCTATAATCTACCATAGGGCATAATTTTTAATAGGGAGTTTAGTCTTTTAGAAAATCGGGTAAAACATGTAAGAAACAACTTATTTTTGTAATTTTTTTACATTACCTCAATAAACGGACCCCGCTGGAGGGTTTGTCATTAGTCGTACCCCAATGCGTTGTATATCCTTAAAAAGGAAATTTGATTGTCTAAAATAAAGGTAATTATATATTTTTTTTGCTGATGAGCATAGTTTTTGAGAAAATTTGAATAAAACTTAAAAATTTCAGGGTTTAGGGGGTCTGGGGGTTTTGGGGAGTTTTTGCAGCTAAAATTTAAAAAACTAATATAATTTTATCTTTGTGGCTTTAGGGCGTCAACTTAGTTAAATTTTGAGAATTTCGAACACTACTATAAGAAGTGGGGGGATAACCAAGAACTGGCTTGGCAACATCCAGATTCTTAATCCATTGTCAAACTGCAGTCGTCAAATTTTGCATACTCAACTAACTCCAGCGCCTACACTAGCGGGCCGTCACACCTCACTGCATACCATGTATTACAAGAGTAGCCTGTAGACTGGATTATTTAGTATACACTTAACACAAAACGGTTAGAGATACTTACCAACGGAAATGTCGTGTTTAAAATAAATAAAGCCAATGGAAGTCTGAAATTTTGTTTTAACCACAAGTTTCAAACAAAAAAAAAACTCACATTTAAAAAAAAAAAAATAAAGTATCGAAATCAACAATAAAAAAGCCAGCAAATTCGTATATTTGAAAAAAACCATAATGTTGCGAGGTTAGACGATGTCATTATATTGAAGAAGTTTTACATTTTTGGTAAATCTTTATGTAATAATTTTAGACCTTGTAGCTTTAAACGCAAGCTACACTGCGGCAAGAAACAATGTTTCCCTTTTGGTACCCTCAGATCTAAATCTGGATTCGGCTGCCAGCATAGCCGCAATTGGACAAATGGTTGAAAGTATGTATTTCGATGGAGTAGAAGAAAAAGACGCACTGGGAATGTATATCCGGGTAAGTACTTTCAAATTTTTCGCCTTGGTATAAGTCGGAAAAAGATATACTAGAATATTAAATAAAAATTTTAATTTTAACCAGTACATCTCTATAGGTAATTAAGAAACAAAAGGTTGAATACAATTTAAAAAGATCATGACTTGAGTATCACAGCAGAGTATACCGACGGATCCGAAATGCAATCAGGCGTTAGATCTGGATTTGTTAGTATTCAAAAAGTCGAGATTAAACATAGTCTCGGCCAATTAGCTAATATATTTCAGGCCAAACTCGTAGCCATTGAATTGTGTGCTAGTGGATTACGAACCACAAATAGACCAACAGGACAATACAAATCCACAGAGGTTTGCTGAATGCGCTTGGTAGTGCTAACAATGTGTCACTAGTGTGGATAACTGGATACCAGGGCATTCTGGGCACGAGGGAACAGAGGTTGCAGACCAAGCAGCGAGGGAAGCGGCATCAGCCGAATTTTTCGGTTCCGAACCAGCCCTGGAGATATCATACAATGCTGCTAAATCAACAATATTAAAACGGATGGAGAATAGCTTCCAACAATACAGGACAAATATACCAGAACTGGCACACTCTAAAGAGTTCATTAAAGGACATTGTAGAAAGAGAGCCAGAAACATCATTGGACTTACCAGACAAGAGATACGCATAGTGACTGGTCTTTTCACGGATCACTGTCGACTAAAAGTATCCATGCACAGAATGGAGCTAACAAAAGGCATCGAACGTAGACTCTGTATGGAGGAGGATGAAACATCTACTGTGCGAATTTCCGGCTATTGCACGTTTGCGTCGTAACACTGTCGGTAAACATCGAATTGATTCAGAAGATCTGAACAGTGTCTCACCCAAACTGATAGCCGGCCTTTTTAAAAGCATACATACATGAGAAACTACTCAAAACTGAGTCACAATAGGTGGTCGCAGTGGAGGTGCTACAGGGCCCACTCACATATGAATCATCATAATCATCATCATAAAAGCAGATTAGGGAGTAGATTCTTGTATATTGTAATAACATTCGCACAAAAGCATTTCTTAGATCACCAGCAGCGTACTAAGCCAAGGTACTCACTTTAAGCAACGATCCGTTTCAGGCCGTTTATTCTTGACGGCCCGTGACGTGATGTGAGAGGTGAGCGCTAACCTCTGTGGATTCTCTTCCCCGTGCAAAAACGTGGTAAAAGTATTCAAATTCCACCTGTGAAAGTAAACTTTTTGCTCACCTCACCTCACGGGCAGTCAAGAATAAACGTCCCTTGTGCTTTATTCTGTAAAGGTTCTCCCAGAGGCCGTATGCTTGACGGTCCGTGAGTCGATTGCAGGGTGAGTGCAGCTATCCTCTCTCACAATCACCTGGGGTAAAGTAAGTGAGAAGCTCCTCACTCACGGGCATGGGATTCAAGAATACAGCCCCAGTAGTAAATGTTCACATCAATCCACGGCTACCATTGGTCAGTTTATGACACAACTGCTCTTCTGCTTTGTAATAGGAGAACTTTAAAGAGATATTTCCATTGAAAACACCTACAAAAACATTCAAAACTATCAAATTAAGGTCAGATGTCTGATTTCGACCAATGGTAACCGTGGATTGATGTGAAAATTTAAAATTCACTCCCGGGAGATACTTTACAGAATAAAGCACCTGCGTTTATTATTAGGGACTTATTGGAATAAATCCTGACTTTATTTTAGGATCGACTTTATTTTGACACATTTACATAGAAACAGCTAACAGCTGACCTCTCAAAATTGACATACCAAAGTCAAATTTAATAATGTAGAAGCTAATTTTCATTTAATAAATACCGACACTAATAAATCCGGTTTTTAAATATACAAAGGCTGAATTTTGAAGGAGATCAGCTGCTTTTTATATGTAAATGTGTCACCATAGGGTCGATTTTAAAATAGGGTCAGGTTTTATTCCAATAAGTGTCTATTGACTGTCAGTGAGGTGAGGTCTCACTAAATCTCAAGTCGTTATTCTTGACGGCCGTGCGGTAATGTTTACGGGTGACCTTAAGTTCACCACCTTTTTCCACAGAGAAATGAATCAACGGAAGTTTTTGTGTTATTTATAACCTTACCTTTGATTGTCAATTGTGTTTTGGCAAGATTTTTTTGAAATGTGGAGGTCCTTAGCATTAATTAGTCAAAACAATAACCAAATATAAGGTTAGAAACGTCACAGTAAAGAATAAACATCTTGAGCAAGTGTAGGGTAAATAAGAGCTTCGTCCAACTTCCATAAAAAAAAATATAATTTTTACGAAGCAAATTCACCAAAATAAGAAATAAATAAACAGAAACCACTAAACCATTCGGAGGGGTTGTGTGTGGCAACTTACTAGGTAACATTTTGTAGAATAAAACTAAGAGACAATTTATCCGTCACATTAATTTTGCAGGTTCTAACAGATTTTTTTTTTATGCATAGATTTTATTTTTAAACCTCTTGTTCTATTTTGGGTTATTATGTAATACTTTACAAATATCTCCTTATCCATAGTTTTAATACTAATATTTTTGCCCAAACGTTCAGCGCACAAATGGTCGGCGCCTTAATAATTGGCGCCCAAATGGTTTGAGGCTAAATAGTAAGTGTCCTTAACCAAACCCAAACAATCGTTCATTTCTCAAGGGTGTTTTTGGTAGAAATGATAAAATCACGTTTTTATACCTAATTTGGGGATTGCTGAGCCCCCCTATGGGAGGTAGATGGTTAAAGTATGTTCGAAAATGCTGAAAAATAATGGATTAAAAATTCAAAGTAAAACCAGCCTGAGTTTTCGTTTTTTGAAAAAGTATGAGTGGTTCTGCACCACTTGCCAGACCTGCACCACTTGCCAGATCTAAACCATGAAAATTTGAATTCTACGATTACGACACAAATAGGCAAGCGGGCAATAATTTCAGAACAGACTGGTAGCCCTTTAAGTTTTGAGTTTGAGTTGTCCGTTTACCAGAATCTAGCCTAGTATTTGGCCTAGTATTGTGTCTTCCCATATAGCACAAAATCACATCAACGTTAAATTAACGTGAACGAAAATAATAAAGTTATTTCTTACTAGAAAGCAACCTTATACCATGTACTATTTGTTTTGTCAAATCTACATGTTTAAGATAAAAATAAAGAGGAATCAAGCTAAAAAAATGTAATTTTTGCTGAAGTTTCTATTGCTGTGTATATAACGTCTTCTTAACCTTCGTTATTTTCATACGCCAAAGTTACACTTGAAAAGTCCTCTACATTTACGCCTTTTTTTGTCACGTTTTTTTAATAATTTTTTTAAAACTTAAAAGTGACGCGAAAGGAAGTTCTAAAAGTTTACTAGCTTAAGACCACAACATTTCAAAACAATTTTAAAAGATGGCGTTCAAGGCAAGACAAAATCTTTATAAATACATTATATTTTCTTTAAAAGCTTAATAAGATTTTTCAACTTTCACTTTCACACAATGTTAATGTGTCTTTATCAGGTTAATACCTGATGCGTCGTGATCGTAAAGGATCAGGGATCAGTTCATTAGCTGGTTTTTGGGGTTTAAAGGATAAAGCACTCCCGGATAAATTTCCTCGAAATGAAAAATGCCGCCAATAGGTGGCACTGCTTCTAGTAAAATCTCAAAAATATTTGGTAGAAAAGCCATGCGTTTTAAAATTCATGTAGCAAAACCTAATGTGATTTTTGTTGATAAAAATCAACTTAGAATTTACTCGAAAATAACGTAAAAACATTGCTGTTTTGATTTGATAATGGCGTTATTACAACGCTGTCGCCGTTTTTACCAACGTCGTTTTTTTATAAAGTTAATGAATGACCTATTAAGCTTGTTTTCATTCTCACGCGTTTTTTATGTGTTAAACACGTGATTGTGCTATGTGACTTGAGCTTAGAGTAATAATAATATAAAGAGAAGAAGTCAACCGCGGCCCCGTGCAACTTTTCCCTATTCGTGGCGGTCATTGCTGAAAACTTAGAATTTGCAGAATCCCGGGCGATGGCAACATATCTGCGTCACTGGAATCATCTCGAAAAAACCACACTGGGCTGAATTTTGACAGTATTTTCAGAAACATAGCACTTCTTGTTTATTTTTACGTCCAACCAAGTTCTTTTTTACAAAAATAAAACTCATCACACAGAAAAAAAACACCAAAAATTCAATATACTAAGTCCGACGGCCAAGACAACACTGCATTTAATACAAGCACATGTTACTGTCAGTGTCGACCTTAGAGCTTAGGAATATCTGGGCTAACCGTTCACGACTTGAGGACCCACCTAATTAGATTTGTTGCCATTATATAAGTGAAAAAATAAACTTTTGTTTGAAACTCGGAGACAATAATTGAGTAGAAATAAAACTTTGGACTTCCATTGTCTTTATCTGAGGGCACGGCAGTGCCTCGCCAAGTTCGCGCTGCCGTACCATCTTTTCTTGAAACATTTCAGCCCATATTTGACCTATCTAAAACTCTACTTCGGAAAGAGCTACGAATCTCATACTTTGCACAGTCGTAGACCTTCATAGAGTTAACAACCCCTCGAAGTTTCATGGACTTCTATAAAGTAGTAAAGTAGTTACGAAATTTCAAAAAACTCACTCACTGACTCACTCACTCATGTATAGATCATCAAAATTCTACTGTACTTCCAGACCTGCTATAAAGCTGAAATTTGGCGGACTGATAGAAATTATGACCAAACTCCTGGACAAAATCAAAAAGTCCCAAAATTCTAATTTACTCCCCTCCCCTATACATGTAAAATTATTTAAAAGTAACATTACCCACTTCTAGAAATGCTAGAGAGCTGAGCTTTGGCAGCCTGATAGGAACTATGATAAAACTATAGGAAAAAACACCCCAAAATTCTAATTTACTTCCCTCCCATATAAATGTAAAGTTATGTAAAAGTAACACTGCCCACTTCCAGAAACGCTAGAGAGCTGAGCTTTTTAAGACTGAAAGACACTATGATAAAACTATAGAAAAATTTTTTAAAACACCAATATTTTAATTTACTTCCCTCTCCTATAAATGTAAATTTATATAAAAGTAACATTGCCCCCTTCCAGAAACGCTAGAGAGCTGAGCTTTGGAAGGCTAATATAAACTATGATAAAATCATGGGAAAAACGCTTGTTTTCCTTAAAGTGTGGTTTCAGACAGAAAAACTACAAAACTACTAAATATTTAGAGAAAATTAAAACAATCCTATAAAATTTTCGTTTGAATGGTTAATAGTGCTTCAACTCTCCAAACAAAAAAGCCGCATTTTAAAATATTAAAATAGAATATCCTTAATACCGGTTAAAACTTTTGGAACAATGACTAATAGTTAATCGTCCTCGACTATAGGAAAAAGGATTCCCTTTTTACCTGGGGAAATAGTCCAAGTAGCTCAAAACGAAACCCGGCCCTGCTAACACATAATTCGTAATATGATGTCATACACCTGTTGCCACGTCCTGAAAAAATTGTGGGAAAAGGGGCCGTTCATAAATTATGTTGTCTAAATCAATTTTTATCGCAGATTGTAACAAGAAATACACAGCATAAAACGACGCGACGCGGGCTAATAAGCACATGTCAAATTATCGCACGGTTTGAATAGCCTAACCAACTCAAAGCACTATATATTTTGGTAAGGTAAGAAGTTGAACCTTACTTATTATTTATAAAATTTTACAGAGGCAGAGGAGGCGGCAACAGCGGAAAAGCTACATTGTTTACCAACAAATGAATGAATGACCGCCGAAACCGGGGTTACTACTGCTCTTTATATGTTATTACTCTGAGGGCTTGAGGGACACGGTATTCAGGGATCTAAATCCAAGATTTTATGCATGGTCCATACTCGTATTAATACAGCTTTGCGTGTTAGCTGGCGCCAATTTTTTTTTAATTTTACAAGATAAAATGCTTTCTATTTTTAGTGGAAAAGTGATAACCTATATGTTAGGCCTACAGTGAGACATGCACATATGGCTTCATACTTTGATGGTGGTAAAGCTTATTTCTACCAATTTTCGTATCGAGGACTTATAGGATGTGGAACTTCCAATATTACTATAAATGGTAAATACCTTCTTGTTTATTTCATAACGTATTTGTATAAATATGTGTATTGATACCAGTGGCGGCTTGTGACGTTCGCGATAAGTGACGAAGGGTTTCCCTCACCCCATTTTTCATACACACAATGAAATTATAATAATATGCTAATATTGTAAATACCTATTCTATAAAAAAAACTTACCTAATTTTAGTAAAATAAGCGAAGGTAGGTAGTAGGTTCACGATAATGCAGTTGCAATTTACTTTCGATTCGTCTATCTTTCCTTAAAATGTCGAATGTACACTTTGTCTTTAACCTTTGCTGAATCATTTATTTTTTGTCATCGTCGTTCCACCTGGAACACGATTTTTTTTGCATCGTACACAGGGAACATTATGCAAATTAATTAAAATAAAAGAGAGAACCAATATTGTCATATTTCATGCTATTTATTGTCTTTTTTTATAAAATATGTGGAAAATATCAAAAAAAATCTTAGACTTGAAGGGGGCCTGGGCCTCGAGGCTCCCCTTAGTGCGCCCGTAGTTCCATTATTTTTCTGTTGCTTCAAGTAGTAAACTGTAAAAAATAGTGTAGAAACCTCATGGCTAAAGTGTCCTTTAGTCCCTCTACGAATTGTTTATACTTGTCGCCTCAGGATTAAAAGTACCACTTTAGCTTTATTATGTATTATAATAGATGTTAACATAAATTTATAAATACTTATTTTTTTTAGGAACTGAGGGAATTGTGAAGGGTGCGGAAAGTTACTACGTAAGCAAATTCCAATTCAAAGACTGCGATAACTCGGATTTGTCCGTTTTTCCTGAAGCCGACATTTTAACTCATAATAGGATGGTCACTCTGTACTCCAATTTTGTCAAATATTTGTAAGTATTTAAACTGTAAAGGAAAAATTATTATTTTTTACTGATTAATTAGTAAGTAGCGGTTTCACCAATAATATCGTAATCAATATTTCTGAAAATACAAATCTTCGGTGTTAACTCAAAAGGGTTAGTTATATTATTAACTATAACAAAATACACTTTTGATTACATATACAAAAATAAAATTAAGTACAAAAAAAATATCAAATATATCTTTATTAAAAATTAATTTCATGATAGCATAGAAATTAACTATTAAACTTATTTTTTATGAAAAGTTTTAAAAGTCACATAGGCTCTTTTAAATTAACATGGCAGTACACCGATTGATTGACAACCGATAAATTGAGGGGGGGGGTGCTTATTTGTAGGAAGCCTTTATTAAGGGATTAAAAACATTTTGATAATGGTTTATCTTTTTCTAATGTTCGGCATACCGTGCAAGCAAAAAGAATTTTTGAAATTCTCTAAGATGTTGACTGGGTCCAAAGAAAATGAGATAAAGAAAAGTCGTAAATTATTTTTTAACACTCCTGCACATCTCTTCGTAATTCATACCGGGCAAGAACAATGGAAATTTTTGCCAGCAGGCCAATTATAAAATTATTTGAATAAAACTGCGACTCACTCCCTGGCTAACCTTATTTCTTTTTTCTCTCGTTTCCCAGCACTGGTTTTCAATTTTTTTTTGACACGTGCACGATTTCTTTTATTACAAAAAAATGCAGTGACTCGTGCGGCGATTTTTTGCAAAGTGAAGTGTTCTCTGGCTTCGCACATGGCGCTCCAAAACAACCAGGCGTGATCAGAAAACACAAATGGTAATCACGTGACCCATATGAAAACAAAATTTCCAAGACAATTATTTCGTTTCTTTTAAAACTACAAAATATCGGCAGTTCTAAACAAATGTTGATAATTTTTTCTCTAAAGTGAATAAAACCATGCACACGCAAATATCGCAAAAATCAATCGATAATTTTATATAATATTATCAACACTATAAACTAAATTTTTTTTACCCCTTCCACAACTTATTAAACGCCCTATAAAATCAATGCTTCATTAAAAATAACTTATTTTTTACAGGAACCCTACTCCTACAAAAGATTCACTTCTGCAGGACCTTACCTGGTCACCTGTTGAAAGCCTTAACTTTCAGTACTTGAACATTAATACCACTCTTGAAATGGTGCAAGCTTTCCCAAATAATGAAACTTACGTTGCGTGGAAAAGTATTTACGACAATTTTGGCTTAAGACCTTTCACTACCTATTAGAAAATTAATAGAATTTATTAAGTTCCATGTAGAAGTATATACGTCAATATTGAAGATGTACTTAGATTTTTACAGTTTTTAAATTACAGTTATTTTTATCATTAAAACCAGCGGCGGCTCGTATCAGTACAACATGGCAGTGCCAGAATTTTGAGTCAGTAAAAAAAATCGGGGTGTTGCGCCCAAATGTTTACTCACAAGTCATTAAAAGACATGTTAAGTACTATGTTTGGGGTTTCTAATTCTATTTTTCTTTAAAGAAACTTGCCTATGCCCACCGGATTCCGCCCTGAAATGACTCAAAATTTATCAAAAAATTCTGCTGAAATAATTGAAATGTATTGTAAAGGGAGTAAATCAAAACATCCATGCTTCACGCACAAAAACAATGCGAGTAATACGATTAACTAATTGCCTATGCCAGGCACAAAATTTCTTTGATTTTTCATATTTAAACAACGCTAAAATGCCCAGCATTGGCACTTTCACTGTCGCTCATACAGGCTGCAGATAAAATCTATCTCTATTCGAAGGAGCCAAGAGAAAAGTGGCAACGTGTTCCACGCTGCTTTGGGTATCATCGCGTCGCCGTCGCATCAAGTTGAGTGATTCACTGCATTGCACAGGGCTACCGAATTTCATATACAGTCGAACCTCTATAACTCGAACCTGAAGGGACAACCAAAACAGTTCGAGTTATGGAGAGTTCGAGTTGTAGAAACTCGCGTTACATAGGTTAAAATACATGTAAAAAGTGCAGGGACCGCTTAAAAGGTTCGTGTTATAGAGGGGTTCGAGTTATAGAGGTTCGAGTTAGAGAGGTTCGACTGTATTATATAAATGAAAAAGAAATGCATAAAATAAAACAAAAACCAATAAAGATGTTTAAAAAATTTTAAAAACGTGTTTTTGCAGAAAAATACGGTAGTGCCATGGCTCCGTGCTACTACCTTACAAGCCGCCACTGATTAAAACGGGTAACCACTACGCAAATGTCAAGCTTTTCTGTGACCTTTTTATAAATTTTATAAAATATTTAAAATGTATATATGTCTATAACATGTTGGGTTTTTTTCACTCTCCACTAATTTATTTTCTACAATCTAAATGTTTCGACAGCAAACTATCACTTGATGATTGTACACTTGATGTAGCCAAATATATGATGTAAGGCAATTTAGCGGGTACCTAATTACACAATGAGAGGATTTTTAAGCCACGAAAGAGAGAAGGAAATATCCAATCCCCATAAGTCTATTGTAACTCATTTTAGAGCCTTTATGCGCAAGTTCGATATAATGTTTTCTCTCTCTCTCTCTCTTTAACACTGCTTTTCCTCCCTTGGTAATTCGTAAAGAGCAAAAACAATGGAATTTTTTTTTCAGCAGACCAATTGTAAAACTATTTGAATAAAACCGTGACTCACCTTACCTTATTTCTTTCTTCAGTCATTTCCTAACAGTGGTTTCAAAACAATTAATTCGCTTTTGAAAATATGTAAATAAAAATATAAAAATATCGGCGGTTCTAAACAATGTTGATAATTTTTTCTCTAAAGTGAATAAAACCATGCAGACGGGAATGTCGAAAAAATTTTTATATAATATTAGCAACACTATAAATTGGGGGCCTACAGACACGTGAACCGAACATTTCTAGAGATTATACGCGCATGCAAGTTTGCGCAAACTAATATCTTTCTGTGTAGTTGTAGTGTTTCTGTTTAGAAGGTTTATTTTTATCTTCGTGTGTGTAGGCAATTCCACTAAACGTACATGTACGCAGACATTAGTATGCGTGTACTACTCTTAAGGCCAGCGTCACAATCTACGGAAATTTTGGAACAGCCAAAAAATTAACGGAGGGATAAAGAGATTCCCCTGGCTTGGTTGCCTATAATAGTTTTTGTCCTTTACCGACTTTAAAATTTGTCTCTCTCAAATATTCCCCTATCAATTTTGTTCGATGGGCGTCATCTATAGACCAAATTTCGACTCATACTATGGCCAACGAAAAAAAATAACACGGGCGGCGTTACTATTTAGCCTGTGATTATTTTTTTGTTGGCCTTGTTTGATTAGACAGGTTATGTCAATTTTTTAAAAAAATTTGATCTTTTTAAACAGTTTTGATTGTTTTTTAATATTTTTGAAAATTTCGATAAATATTTGTGAGAAATAGTATTTTTGGTGAACTTTTTGATTTGTGCGTCGTGAACTTGAACCTGGGAGCAAGATGACCACTGGGCGTCCACAAAATTGGGGTACAAAGAAGTTTAGGAGTTTGGAACGTTATAACAGAAGAAGTCGGAAGTTACAAAACGAGTAAGTGCTAAATCTACTAGTCAAATTAAAAAGTGTTTAGAAAATGTTTTCCTTTTTGGTTACAGTATGACATTTATTTTAAAATTTACCATATGCGGGGGGGAGATAAAAGTAATGTGTTTTTTAAAGGAAACACCATATATATTTTTACAGGTATGAATAAGGCCTTTATACAAGACATAACCATTTAAAATTTTTCCAATTATTAAAAAAATATGGTAGCACTCCTAGTATAATTTCACCTTTTACTGATTTTAATGGGCATATATGATGTCTATAACATCTAAAAATGACATTCATTTAACCGTCAAAATTGTTTTGATTTTCTCACAACCTGTCACATATAACTTAAAAGAGTGGTATGTATATACCAGGGGTGCCGAGTGGTACTTTTTTTATTATTAAAAAAGAAGTGCTTATATCTCATAAACTATTGTTCACAGCTATAAAGTATGTTATTATTTTAGAAAGAAGATTTTAAGCCCTATTCATAATATGAATGTAAAAATATATAGGGTGTTTCCTTTAAAAAAAGTTACTTTTACCTGCCACTTGTATATGGAAACTGCCAAAATAAATATCAAACCGTAAAGAAAAAAAAACATTTGCAGATCTCTTTTCCTTTAGGACAAAAATTCAGGAAAAATTGGAGGGTAGAAATATAATGAAACACCCTGTACAGGGTGTCCCAAATTCGATGTTTTTGGGGGGTTTAGGGTATTTCTAGGGGGGATAGAAAAAACTGTCCCACCTTTACGATGCTCAAATTTCAAGTGAAGCTGAAAGGTGAAAACCATATTTTAATATAGTAAGCCATAAGTCTGCATTTTGGGAGGGGGTCTATAACTTTTTTATTTATGAAAATTTTGTTTTTGTGTAAATTTTGTTTCTTTTTTTGGGGTATTCTTTGAGATATGTGAGAAAATAGGGTAATTTCATATCAAATTAACCAGAGGTTTGGCAGACCATTTCACCGATTTTGATAAAATTTGGTACACATATTCTCTATATGGGTGGGATCAAAATTCCAAAATATTTTTTTTTCTGATTGGTAGTTTTTTTTAAATTAATTTTCAAAAATCGAAAATTTTGGTCTAACACAGCTTCACAAAAATTAAAATATCTTGAGGACCACTTACCGTAGATTAATAAGATATAGTTCTTTGTAAAGACAATTTAAATACCTTTCCAACTATGTGTCACATGACCTAGTATATTTTCATCTGTTTTTTTTTAAATTTTGAAAAAACATTTTTTGATTTTTTTCAAAAAAGTTATTTTTGATTTAAAAAAAAAAAGTATTTTTTTATCAAGGCTTTAGGAAAATATGTGCCAAATTTCAAAATGGAGAAATTATGGGTTCATGGTTAAAAAAGAAAAAACCAAATAAAAGTAACAAAAAATCTGATCAAAATTGTTTGAAATTCGTATTATCATGCATACATAATATGAGTAGTGCTGTAGGAAAAAGTTATATTTTGAATATTAATTCGGTGTAGTTAAATTAAAGCTAAAATAAAAATACCCCCTTTTTTTCATCCCTCCCCCTCCCCCCGTCAGTCAGTGTGCAAACTTGTTTATTCCTGTCATTTCTACTTTTTCATTGGTGAGTGATTCCCAGCCAATCAGACCAGACAATCTGTGCCTGTTTGATACAGGAAAATTCCTGCAAGAAATTGTCGCAAGAACACGCCAAAATATAAAATATTTGCGACCAGGTGTTGTGATCCGTTAAAATTGAAGAAACATTCTGAAATATTGAGGAATGTTTCAGAAAATATGTGCTTTCATATAGACATTAAGCTAGGAAACATATAGTAACATTTAATCTTTTTATAATTTATATAAGTTGTAGCCTAAGTGGGTAGCTTACAACATTTAAGCCTTGGCCACTTAAGGTGACAGTACCACTGTCATACACAGGCCCCTGTTACAGTTTCAAAATGTCCCTAATAGGTATAGTAGAATTTTTTCTTTGTTTATTATATTGTGGCATTGTTTATGAATCTAAAAGCTGGCTGAGGGATAGGAGTCACTGGGTAAAGTAGATTTTTTTTATACAGGTTTTGAGTTATGATTTTTTATTTTTTTTTATTTCTTATGTTGTCTCCAATAATAGCATAAATAAATTAGTAAAAAAAAATTTTTAAGTCACAAGCTTTTATAAAATGCACTAAAAATTAAAAAATAATTTTCTAACATTTTAATATTATCATAATAATAAAAGCGATGGCCGACTGATGGAAATTTTGACGATGTTAGCACGATAAGATATCCGTATCAATTAAATATCACTATTTGCAAGAATCAATCTAGCAGAAAAATGCAGAGGTACCAAACCCACCCAACCCGATCCAAGATACCCCAGAATTTCTCGGACATAGGTATGGCAATGGCATAACATTGCAGGATATTTTTTTCCTAATATTGTATTGTCATGGGACCACTATGTGTGTACCAAATTTCATCCAAATCGGATAATGGGAAGTGTGTCAAAAACGCTTCACAAGATTTGATAGATAGTTAGTTAGTTAGATAGTTAGACAGAACATCTGAAGTTAAATAAAAGCTTGTAAAAAAAAAGATTCTTGTTATATGCAATAAACGTACAATTGGTCAAAACTTTACCTTATCACATATTTTAAAAAATGCATGTCCCCCACATCTCTGTTATGCTTGCACCCTGACTTCTATTTTTTATTTGAGATATTTTTTTTTGTCAGGTCAAACTTGCAATTTAAAAAAATATTTAAAACTTGCATACATCATGCTTTGACAAAAATTGTACAAGTGTTACTGAAACATTTGGAGTTTGCATTTTGTCTGTAGTATAGAAACAATTTAATTTTTTGCTCCCAGTGTTTTTTCTCAGTTTCTTTTTGAGTAGAACAGTTTTGCCTTTTAGGCCGATAAGCATAATAAACATTTCAAGTAAAAATTGACAAAATCAGTAACCTTTGTTCAAAAAACCCATTTTTTTGTTTAAATTTGAATATCTTTACCTGTCAATTAACTGCAAAAAAATTTAAAACTGTTGTAGACTAAAGCAGCCCTCATATGATCAGTATCATTTGATTTGAATATGTACATTATTTTTGTAGATGTCTTTGTTTTTCAAAAGTTATGAACAAGGACATATATAAAAATCTTGCCAGTAATACGGATCCAGTGAAGTCTGCTGTGGTACACTCAATGAAAAAACTTTTTGTTACAGGTTTCTCAGAGAAAACATTTTTGAGGTGTGAAGCAGTTTTTGCCTAGCGGTCCTGTTGCAATGATGATCCTACTAGAAATACTCAGATGCATTTGGTGATCTATTAACTTTTAAAGAACTTTTTTAAATAAATTATAAGTAAAATAAAGTTTATTGTAGTTTTATTGTAAAAAAGATTATACAGCTTCTTACATAAAAGCTTATACAGTGAGAACGAGCAAGTTGGAATAAATTTTCATAAATTTTTTTTTTAATAAACCAAAATCATGCCTACTGAGATTTTTAATGAGCAATATTTTTGATGAATTTTTTTGGACAGAACCCCAGAAAGGGGTGGAAATCTGTCAAATTAAAAAAAAAACATTTTTTATTAGTTTTTGAACAAAGTGCTACAAGTTGAGTCTACCAGTTGCAAAAAATTTTTTGGTATTACTGGAGCTCTTGTCAGGGGTCCACCACCTATATTTTAATAAAATTATAGGTTTTACTTTAAATGACACTTATATTCTCTAAAAATTACAAAAAAATAGAAATAATTTTCTTTTTGTTAATTTAAAAAAATTATTTGATACCCTTTCTAACAAGGTGCCTTAAGTGAGGTCATTCCATCTTAAAAAATAAGTTGTATGCTAGTGGACCCCTTTCTGGGGGTCTGTCCAAAAAATATTCTGTACAAATATTGCAGGTTAAAAATCTCAGTTAACATGTGCTTGGATTTTTTCAAAAAACTTAAATTTAACCGACTAGCAAGTTTATTCCAACTGGCTTGTTCTCACACTGTAGTCATATTGCATAGCGTTTTTTAATGCACTTGACAGTAAGTACTTATTATGTACTTTGAAATGTAAATAAAGAAAAATAATGTTTTTATATTCTATATTTATTTTTGGCCAACATAGATAAAGTCAGAAAAAATAGTGGAACTGGTAAAAGTATAAGATTAGGTTTACTATTTACATGCAGGGGATTTTCCTACTTGAAGCAGTTGGGCCCTTTTATTATCCAAAAATTAAGCAAAATAAGATAAGCCGTTGTACCCAGGGGGGAATCAAGAGGTATCAATGCCCCACAAAATAGTTGATAAAGTGTGTTAAAAGAGACACAAATAAGACAAAAAAATTTCACAATACTCAAATTTTTATTGATACTTTTTAATCCCCCCGTCCCTCCCGAAAACGCTCCTTTTATATATTTTTTCTTGAAAATGTGTTACAAAGTTGTAATTTTTTAAATTATTTTTAGAGCTGTTCATTCATAAATTATTAACGCAAAAATTTAGGATTTTTTACTCTCCCCCCCCCCTCCAGTCGTAAGGCATTTCCAAGAAAAAAGAAATTAAAAAAAACTGAGTGTCACAAAAGGCCACCTCTTTGCGTCCTCAAGCCCTTTTATTGCCAAATCGCGTCTTTTTTCAGAAGACCTCCCAGTTTTTTTTAAATAAATAAAAATTAAGCAAACACCAAAAAATATATTAGCTTGTCTAACGAACTGTCACGATCAGCTGTTTTTCGATCCAAGATGGTCGCCATAGGCCAAACCAAGCGTTTTCCCATAAGCCGCAATGTTAACAAAAACGTAATTTAAAAAAAAGTGAAACGATTTAATTTACAACAAAGATGCTGTTTTAAGTATTGAACCTTTGTACACATGGGAAAAATGCGTTTTTCTTAACAAAAATCCAGTAAATCTCAAATAAAAGGGATCATGTTTTGTTCAAAAGTCAGGTTATGTTTTTATTTACTTTTGTTTTTTTTTTACTTTTTTTCCAGTTTTTTACTCAGTTTGAATCATTATTATTAGTTTCTGTGCTGTTATGAATTGTGGCAGCTGGGGAGAGCTTGATAATGTTAGTTTTGATGGAATGCCAAATATTTTGACCTTAAAAAATCATCTTGATTTAAATGAACTAGGTATCAGCTCAAAGAAGGGAAAAGAAAGTGGATAAGTGCTCTATTACCTGACCTTACAGAGGATAAATTAAAATATTCGAAAGTTTTTTGTCAGGTTTGTTTTGGATAAATGTGTAACTGCCATTTTGGCAACATTTTCTATTGGGATCTTTTTTTGTGCTTGAGTGGACCTTTTGCAGAAGTGTAACATAGAATTGTTTTAAACTGTAAGAAATATTTCACTATGATTTTTTTACTATTCTAGGCAAGCAACTTTCAAAACCAGAATACAGCAATGATCATGACTGGGTCTCTCCTAAATGGATTATTGTTTCAAAACGGTTGAAAAATTTTAAAAATGATGGTTGAAAAAAGGGTCCAGAGAAGAAAGAAAAGGAAAACAATATGAGGTTAAAGTGTGAATAATGAGCTGAACCAAATTTGTACACCATCCTACAGAACTCTTAAATAAACTTTTGGTAGTGTAGCGTCCTGTATAGTGTCAAGTAAAGTCCTGTATCATCAAAGTTTCTTTTTCTTTAATAAATATTTATTTAACAGACCTCAAAACAGTTTAGAATAAACTGGTGAATTTGACAATCTCCCTAACTCAAACCTCTTTTTATCTTAAACTATTTTGGTGCAAATTTTCCTTTATCTCCATGCTTTTTGACACCTAAAACTTGTACACCGTAAAATTTGTATAGTATCTGACTGGACCTACTACAAGTCCTGTTGTAAAATGTCTACGGTACTGTTATATATATGGAAAATATCTAAAAAAATATGTGATATGGGGGGTTCGGGCCCCTAGCCCCCCGCCCCCTTGGTGCGCCCATGTAATAATTCAAAATAAGTGAAAAAACTAGAAAAAAAAGTAAAAAAAAAACAAAATAAACAAAAACATAACCTACTTTTTTGAAGAAAACATGTTCCCTTTTATTTCAGATTTTATCGCTTTAGATTAATATTTTTAAGAAAAACGCATTTTTCCCATATGCACAAAGGATCTGTTCATAAAACTGATTAATTTTTGAGACTAAAGCTCTTGTTGTTTTTGTAAAGTTTACGTTTTTGTTAACATTACGGCTTATGGGAAATCGGTTTGTTTGCCTATGGAAGACATCTTGGATTTGATCATATGTTTTGTTAGACAGCCCTATTAAAGTAAACAAAAATGTTAGGTTAGATCACTCAGATTCGTACACGGAAATTGAGATTCGAGTGGACTTTACCACTCGACTCTATTTCCGAACGAAAAACTCGTATACGAGCTTTCAAGAATTCGAATGGTGAATATCCGTATACGTTTCGCCGAATCCGTATACGGATTTATTTCAAGAATTGGGTCCCTGGATGGTTATTCTCTACTTTCTGTGAGGTGAGGTGAGTGAAAAGTTCACTTTCACGGGTGAACTTGAAATGATTTCACCACCTTATTACACGGGGAAATGACTCCACAAGGTGAGCGCTCACCTCAGGGTACAGACAATCAAGAATAAACACCCTGATCCAAACTTGATCTAAATTAACCTAAAATGTGGTTTGAACTGAAATATCCTACCTGATAACTTTTAACATGCTTTGTCAAAAACGACCTATAAATGTAGAACAGGTTGTTTTAAAAAATGTTCAATGAACACACCAAGAAAGTTCTCATAGGTACATAAAACTACAATGCAAAATTTTTGAGACACTTTTTATTGACAAATGTGTAACATTTAAATGTCGGACTCATCAAACTGTCAGTAAATTTTGTCTCAATTTTTTTGAACTGGAGTTTACATCTACCCATTATATTTTTAGTTGGAAGACAGGACATTTTAAAACTCTAAAAATTTTGACAACTGTTATTGTTATAGTTATTTTTAAGGTTTCACAACCTGACTAATTTGGCTTTGTTTTCCTGGCCATTTTTACACTTACTATTGGTAGAATCCTCCTCAATTAAAAAATAATACTTTTAAGCTTATTTTTATTAAAAAAACTACCAAACTTTACACATTTTGAGGTCAGTTGTTAGACGTAAATCTGACGAAAAAGTAAATAACTACTAGGTAACAATAAAAATCCCAATAATTATAATGAAGTGCTTATTAACCACAGTCAACTTCTAAGTTTGTGCATTTTGGTATTTTTTTAAAGAAAAATTAGCTTAAAAGTATTATTCTTTAATTAAAGAAGATTCTACTAAAGGTAAGTGCAAAAGGCAAGTCAGGCAAATAAAGTAATTCAATGTAAGTTGTGATACCTAGACAACAACTATAACGATAACAATTGTCAAAGTGTTTCAAAATGTCCCTAATAGGTATAGTAGAATTTTTATGAATATAGAGTTACATCATTTCCTGGTATCTTTGTTTATTATATGGGGGCATTGTTTATTGATCTAAGAGCTGGCTATCGAGGGATAGGAGTCACTGGGTAAAGTAGATTTTTTTTATACAGATTTTAAGCTATAGTTTTTTTTATTTTATTTCTTATATGTTGTCTCCAATAATAGCATAAAAAAGAAGATTCTTATTGAAGGCAGTAAACATACAATTGGTCAAAACTTTACCTTATCGTTTACAAAAATGCATGTCCTCACATCTCTGTTATGCTTGCTTCTAACAATCTTTTATTTTCTTTCTTATATTGCCTCTGGTAACACTACAAATTGTCTTATTTAAAAAACAAATTTGCGCCAGGAGGCATGTACAGCTATCCATAGGAAAAGACCTAGTCATTCTGGGTGTTGAGGTAAATTTATTTTTGTTGAAAATGAAATTTTCAATTTATTTGTGAAAACAACTAGCTGCTGTCGCTTTTGAGGTATATGTACTATGTTATTTTCTCAAAAATTGTGACAAACTTTGATACTACTTTCTCAATCTAAATTTGAAAACCGCGTTTTGCAAGCTATCTTGTGGTTCGTAGAATTTTTTATTCACAGGTACCAGTATTTGCGTTTGTAAAAAAGAAAGCAGCCTGTACTTTTCGTTTAAATCAATTTTTATTTAGTGTTTTATTTTTCTTGGGTTAGAAATATTTGTTTTTACTGGAAAAGTCAAAAACAGCTGTCCTAGTGTAACAGCGCCGCTGTGTAATTGATGTCAAAACTAAATTAAGAATTAAGAAAAAATTACAGATATCTATCAGAAAGTACCGCTGGCGTGCAAAGCAAAAACCTAGTAACTCGACTTACTCGAAAATGAGATTTTTATATCATTGAAATAACCGTAAAAAAGGCACCACTGTTTTTCTAGAATGTGGCTTAAAAAACAAGGAAGTTGAATGTAGTTACTATGTAGTTAAATAAACTATGGTTAGTATGTAGTTAAATAAACTTCAAACTCTATTTCCCAAAACACTAGTTTTTGACTCACTAGGTTTCTGCTTTGCACGACAGACCACGTCTGTCTCTCTCATCTTCCTTTTTCGCAGTCCGTGAATCGACGATCACGTGATCAAAATAAATTTACAAAAAAACCCATACAATTTCAAAATTTGGGCGATCAAGCCATATGATAGAAACCAATTATAACTTATTTTTTTGTTGTGTTAGATAAACAAAAGAATTTCGGGGTGCTGACTTTTTTCCGATTTTGAAAATATGGTCTAAAACGATGGCAAAATGCGAAAAACCCATAGAAAAATGTGCATATTATAGAATAAAGCTGTGGAGGAGAAAATAGGGGAGTACAAACACGCATCGTTGCCAAATTTCAAAAAAATTAATTTCTAAAATGTTTAATAAAACCCAAAATAAGGCAAATTTCAAAAAAAGAAAAAAAGTCAGCACCCCCAAATTCGATGAAGAATTTACTAGAAAAAACAAAAATTCCTCTTATGCTACCAGTTTCTCCCTGGATGACCTGGTTGAAAAAGCATCATATGGATAATTTCCAACACTGCAATTGTGTAATTTATCTCAAAAATAGGGATGAGACGGGCACCTTAAGAAATGTTCGCGTGTCTGTAGGCCCCTTCAGTGGCGGATCCAGGATTTCCGAAGGGGAGCGGCCAAAGTGGCAGCAAACATCAAAATGTTTGTTATTAGTGGTTTTTGATAGATCTGTGGTGTGAATTTTAGTATCTGAAGGCGATTTCTGGTGCAGAAGGCGAAATTTTTTTACAAATTAAGTAGAATTAGTTATATGTCTGGGAGGGGGGCCCTCCGCCCCCGCCCTGGATCCGCCACTGGGCCCCTTGAATAAAATTAAACATTCTAAGCAGAAACACGCACCGTACGGATATTATCTATGCGTTTTGCCTAGACACCGAGAGATTTGTACATCGTGCGCGCGAACAAAAATTAAAGCGGCGCCGGCGCGGCGACTGAATACATCTTCGAGAAATTAAAGCTGAGCCAGTGTTGCTAGAATTTTCTGACGATTTTCCTTCAACTAAGTGACAAAAAACTTTCATATCCTTCACAACAGTAATGGGTGGGAGGCCGACACCAAACCAAAAAAAAAACTTTATATCATGAACATATTTTTTAATAAAAAAGGAAAAAAAAACAAACAAATAAAATATTTATAAATTAAATCATAAATTACAAAAACCAAAATTAAAAATAAAAAAATTCAAATTTACCTACATAAGTTAAGTTTGGTAAAATTATTGAAATATTTTCAAAATATATAACTTTGCCTCAAAATATTCAAGAATCTTCAAATTCGGATACAAACCTTCAATAGTGAAATTTTTTGTTCAAAAACCTTCATATTGAAGAAAAACCTTCAAATCTAGCAATACTGAGCTGCGGGTCCACTAGGTCGGTGGGGCAGAGAGGCGCGATCTTGCACCGAGTTTCGTGATCCCTCCTATATTCGAGCGTTGTGGCTCTTTTTTTTTGTAGTTCAGTTGTGTACACGATTAGCTGAGCAATGAGCAGTGACTATGTATGATTCGAGTGATTCTGACGAAGAAATGTTGTTTCTGACCACAGTGGTAGAGGAGGTATTCCTGCACAAGCAAACTAAGGTTTTCCTCAGAAAATTCTTCCATTTTCGTAGTAACCTGATGGATAAAACTTATAGGACACAGATTTAAATGATTTTACACGTTAATATTAAAAGAGTTTTATAGCAAACTGGTGAAATTCCATTGAAAGACTTACCAAGACAATGTAGTAACTGCACACTTCACACTTCTTGTATGAAATATTTCCGAAAACAGTCGGAAATCGCCGAATTCCAGAAATTCCGCTCCGCTCTGGATACATATTCTTGAATTTTTGGGAGGAGAATGTGAGTAGTCCTCACCGTAAAAAGGTGAATGCTCTATTCCCAAAGCACACTCTCGTGAATTCAAGTTCACCACCTCTCACGAGGTAAAAACGAGTTCTAACCTCACTTTTTTGTTTTGTTTTGTCAAAGTGATTTGGCAAAGTAAAAATAGAATTTTTAGGTAAAGCCTTATTTTTATATATGTATGTGCATTGAAACTAAATTGCTATACTGCGGTGCCTAGGTTAAAAAGAACATCGCCACTTTCAGACCCAATTGAGTGAGAGTGTTTAATTTAATGCATAAAGGCCGCTTGACATGGTGCATGACAATAAAATTTGCAGGCAAATGCATGAAATTTTGCCCAGGTGCATGCGCAGTACAAATCCAGCTGATTGTTGCAGGCAATCCATTTTTATCGGTCCGGTGCCATTTTTTTGCATGCAAACTGTACTTGCATGCAAACTGGGGAATTTTTACCTAGATTCTGGGGAATCCATGCATGGCCATTCACAATGTCAAACGAAAAGAAGATTTTTTGCAGGCAACAATTTGACCGAAATTTTTTGCTTGCAAATATTTGCAGCGCGTCATGCACCATGTCAAGCGGCCTTAATATAAATGTGTTCCTATAGAACACATTATATTACATTTTAGAAGTGAGAAAAGCCGCGTGTTTATTAATTTGACACTACAGATAAACGCGGTTTAAAATAATGTATAATGTAGTGTTCTTACAACAAAATTTCCTAAACAATAATAATCATAACTCAATTTGGCCTAAAAATAACTCACAGGAAGTTGCAAGACCTTCTCCAATCTCCTCAGATTCTAAGAGGAACTCTATTATAAATAAGACGATGCGGTAATAAATAATCAGACTACATAAAGAAATCATGGGACTTACCTTTTCTTTATACCTATGATCAAACTTATCAGTCATCATAATTGAATAATATAATGTCTAACTCTTTTTAATAATGAATTAGGGATAATGGAGCAGTAATAAGATTAGGCAGAGTTAAAGTAAAATTTCCCTTTTTAATTAATCAACCGCTGCATAGTACAAAATAAAAGATGATGTAATGATTGCAAAATAATTATTTAAGTCTAATTTGTTATGTAATAATGATTATCCTTGAACCTAGGATTTGTTACCTAATAGTGATCACCATTGGTTTACATTTACCGTAACCTAATTGTTAAGGACCTAGTTACGCAAATGGCTTCCGAAAATAGCCATGATAATTAGCAAATTACCTAAACTTAAGCGCATTACTATGAGTTCAAAACTGATAAATTAGTTTAAATTAAAAAGGAAAGGCGTAACTTATTACTAAAGTTAACGGATAATAATTTAATTATTAATTAATTAAAATTTAAATAAATTAATCATGGTGATTAATATTATAATATCAATGCTAAATATCAAACCCCATTAGTAATTAACAGAAGCTAGAATAACTAAAAGGTTAGATCATACCAAAAGCCAAAATGTCGCATGGGCATCTTTTCCGCTCGTCTGACTGAATAATCATAGGAATATCTTAGTTAAAAATCAGGTGTGGTAAGACCATTGAAGAATCTGACAGGTAGTTACAGGGAACGGTGTACCAAAACCACTCGGTTTGAAAATTTGTAGAAGTGCTAGTCAAAGCACCCGTAGCTGGAACTAGTTGGAAGAACCAGTTGAAAGAACCAGTCCAGAGAACCAGTCCAAAGAACCAATCCAAAGAACCCTACAAAGATCAAGTTATGTAGGCAAAACCATCAGGAGGAAGTTTTATTTTGTTTGTGGTGTTTTTGTCTTTTTTTTTTTTTAAATGTTATTATAATAAAATAAATATATATTTTTTTTATGAAAGAATTTTTGATTTATTTCCTTTTATTGTAAAAAGATATAAGTAAATATTTAGTTTAATTTTAAATTGAAGGACATTTTTTTATTTAATTTTATTTAGCTGCATTTTCCTAATAAAAATGATTATTTGTAATCTTTAATAAAATTTATATGCATACAGGAAAATAATTCTTTTGTGCAAAAGGTGTAGAAAAAAAATATCTTACAACCTGTTTTCTGTATCAAGATTTAATTAAAGAAAAAAAAAGGAACACTGCCTTTTTATATTATTATTTCAATTCTGGTAAAAAAACTTAATTAAATCGAAATTTTTTTTATACTGAAAGTCAACTTTAAAATAGATAATTATGACCAAAAACACAAAATAAAATATCGACCGAAAAATTAAACCTGATAAAATTAATAGAAATTCATTTACCTCAAGTGCTGTTAAGAGGGTCAGAAGCTGCGTTTCCTACAGCTAACATGCAGTCCGTTGTCCAAAGAAAAATCCTTCTTACGAAGCAATGCAACGCGCAATCACCAAAATAAATACCACCAAGTGAATATCACGAGAAGCTTGTTGCAATTTGGAATAAAATCTTAATGAATCCGATATGATGACCCAGATAATGGTCGAATATAAAATTCTACTCCTCACAGGACGACTGCAGATGGTAAAAAGATACGTCCTTTTTCCTAAGGAAAAATGACAAGAGCGAAAATTAGTGGCGACACCCATGGCGCCTTTGGATACTAACATCAAAATCAATTAAATCTTAAACTAACCTAAAGAAGGACTTAAAAATATTACTTTCACTTTCTTACACATTAAACAAAACAAGAAATCAAGAAATCAGGAGAAAAGTAAAGTAAACCAATAAATCAAAAGAAAATATCTAGCCATCCTTTTCTGTTCCATACGAATGGGACAGGACAAGAAATAACTAGTTTCCACTTCCAAAAGTGGCGAAAATTATGGAGCTCTCTGCGCCTCAAAATGAGAGAGAGATAGATTTATGGGGAAAATCAGTAGAAGAGAAAGATAGGAAATGCCATTAAAGAGAGGCTGCCAAGTTATATAAATACTATCAATTCTACTGCAAAGGGCTGACTAGATAATTTATGTGGAAAACCCGTGAGAAACGACTTATTTTTATAAAAATAGAACTCAAATCCTAGCTACAGAGCAACTAATTAAAATAATGAAAATATATTATATAAATTCCCATCTCAGGAATTTCATCTGAAGTGATTAGGCAACGCCGCATTTTGATCCAAGATTTTCCAAAAATAGAATTTATTTGTGTGTCCCAATACACAGGTGTCGTAAATTAAGGTTAAAATAATTGTTTTCAAAGTGTTTATTTACATATCAATAAATCGCTGGTGGAAAATTCGATTATTAATTAATAAAAAAAAAATCACTAAGGCTTGGAAAAATTAACCAGTGGCAGTGTCGGTACTCATCTTCAAATAGGATAAATAAAATAGTCTAAGGTAAGTCTAGGATAGGAAAATAGATTAATCTAAGGATAACTAGTAATCAATCAATTAATTTTAAAATCAATAAAAATACTTTTGTTTTAGGAAATGAAAGCAAAGCATACACAGGGTAGCTAGACTAATCCTAGACAATACAATAGATAAAAGAAGACCTAGAAGAATAGAAAACAATTCATAGAAAATAGGATAGACAATTGGCAAGCAAAGGGTTAAATGAGTAGAAATGGATTGTAAACTGGATCACCCTGGAACAATTAATTAGGTAGGTACCATATTAACATAAATAAAATAGACAAATAGGTAAATTAATTATCTGTTTTGTTTTAGGCGATGTTTTTAAGCTAGAATAAATTTTATAAAAAGCTAAAAAGGGATTACATAATAAATGGACTAACTTAATAGCTAAAACTATGTAGAAGAACCAAAGATCATAGAAAATTGACTATTCCTAGCCAGATAAGGAGAGAGAAAGATTTCAAAGATAACTAGATAAAATGGTGAGTACTAGAATAGTAAAGAGCACAAATAGATAATTTTGTGTATGGATAGGTTTTACTAATTATTTCCAGGTAATTTAAGTAATAATAGATTATTATTTGCTTTTAGGTGAAGAAGGGGACAAATAACTAAAGAGAAAATTATTTAATGGAGAACAAAAACTAAAATCAGACAGAAAAGAGTGGACTAGAATGTGGACGTTGAAGTGAGGAAATTTATAAATGTAGTCAGTTAGAGAAGTTGTAACAATAATTATTTTAAATCAATAAAGGTAACTTTTTTTTATGGTGAAATATTTTTGTTTTATTTATATTACGCAATATTATGTGGAGCGAAGTGCCCTCATATTTTAATTATTTTCATAATTAAATTATCGATAAATATAAGATATTTTAATGGCAAAATTAAAATGTTACAACTCCCCCCTTCCAAGGAAAGGACGAAAATTATCTAAAATAATTTTCGGACGATATAGACTGGACTAAAGACAAAGAGAGTATGTGAAATAAACAACAGTAAGAGAATTTATAAGATAGTAAAAGGTAATTATCTAAACTAAACTAATCTAAACAGATTGCTACATGAAGTAACATAATTACTAGATAAATTTAAAGTAACAAAGTTCGTGAACTAAATAGATAGGAAGTCTCGTTATCAAAAATTATAGCAAAAATCGGCCTAAATGTTATAGTTTATTCGGAATCGGAGCTTATGCCAGGATCAGGTGGTTCTGGCGAATGGACAGGTTTAAGATCTTGCACATGCCAATCCCCTTTATAGTTACCTTGCTCGTCAGTAAGTTGATAAGTCCAACTTCCAGTTTTTCGTTTTATAATGAAAGGACCAAGGTACTCTGGTGCTAATTTAGCACTGTAAAATTTGGTGGCATCCGAGAGACTTTTATTTTTACGCCAAACCTTCTGACCAACCGTATACTGTACAGGGCGCCTCCTTAAGTTATAACGATGTTTGTTACGCTCTCTTGAGGTTTGTATACGTTTCGCAATTTCGGAATGTAATTTAAGGAATGCTTCGTGCCTTTTCTGTATTAAATTACTTGGATCAAAATTTGATTTCTTATCAGTTTTAATATTCTCTTCGTAATCAGTACCAAATAGTTTGTGGTCACGACCAAAATTGATGAAATAAGGGGTATAATTGGTGGTCTCTGATTTTGAAGTTCTCACAGCACAGGCAATAGCTGCTAAGTTCTCATCCCATGTTTTGTGGTTGCCTTTTGAAATATACGATCTCATCATCCTTTTAAGAACACGATTAACACGTTCGGTAGGATTGGCTCGTGGGTAATAACTGGGAGTATAGAAAATCCTGGTTTTGTAAGAAAGACACAGATCCTGAAACTCTTTTGACTTCATTTGAGGGCCGTTGTCACAGGTAAGATATTGGGGCGTTCCATAGGTTAAGAATATCCCTTCTTCGACAAATTTGCATAATGACTTAGACTTGGCCGAACGACAAGGAAATAAAACTGAATATTTGCTGAAGTAGTCAGTAACAACGAGAAGGTAAGTATTTTGAGATTTTGATCTCGGTAATGGGCCAATGTAGTCAAGACTGATAGCTTGCCATGGTTCGATAATTTCTGGGCGATCACCCATAAGTCCGGGTGGAGCTTGTTGTTCTACCTTATTCTGAGCACAAATGTGACAAGATTTAATATATTTGGTAATGTCGGATCTCATTTTTGGCCAGAAATAACGCTCACACACTTTCCAATATGTCTTAAAAACACCCATATGACCGGCAGCGGGAATATCATGACATCTTACTAAAATGTCTTTTCGTTTATCCTTTGGAACAACTATTTTCCAAGAACTATAGGGATCTCTGAGTTCTGCATATGATGATTTTACGTGTTTATATAATAGGTTGTTTTCTACTCGCCATGAAGGATATTTATCAGGTTGTTTCTCTAGTCTTGAGAACATGTTTTGGTACCATTTATCTTTACTGTTGGAGAAAGTGGAAGATGAGGTTTCAAGTTCTTCAATTTTTACAGAATTTACATCGACAGCAGGAACAGATCTAGAGAGAAAATCGGGAACTATATGGTCTTTTCCTTTTCTATGGATGAGTTCAAAGTCGTAAGGTTGTAAACGTAGGCACCAGCGAGCAAGACGACCTTGGGGGTCTTTTAAATTTGCTAAATACAACAAAGAATGATGGTCGGTGATGACTTTAAATTTTTGACCTTCCAGATAGTGTCTCAATTTTTCGACACTCCAGATAACCGCCAGGCACTCTTTCTCAGTGACTGTAAATTTCATTTCCTGACGTGTTAAAGAACGTGATAGGTAGGCTATTACCTTCTCACCTTCGTCAAATTCTTGAGTTAGAACAGCGCCTAATCCAAAATTAGATGCGTCTGTCTGTAAGATGAAGGTTCTACTAAAATCTGGACAAGTTAAGACAGGTGCAGTGACAAGTGATTCTTTGATCAGGTTAAATGATTTTTGACATTCGTCAGACCAATGCCATTTAACGTTCTTTTTAGTTAGCTGATTTATAGGTGTCATAACAGTAGAGAAATTCGGTATAAATCGCCTATACCATGAAGCTGTTCCGCAAAATCTTCGTATTTCGTGGATGTTTTTAGGAGGTGGTATATTTACAATAGCTTCGACCTTATCAGGATTTGGGCGTAAGCCCTGGATGTCGACTAAGTAACCAAGGTATTCTAACTGAGGTTTACAAAATTTACATTTTTCTTTGGAAACCATTAGCCCAGCATCTCGTAATCGGTCAAACACAATATTTAAAATTCTTAGATGGTCAGAAAATGCACCTTTTCTGCTAATTATGATAATATCGTCAAGATAAACCATCACGTGCTCCTCTAAATCGTACCCTAGAATTCTATCTACTATTCTTTGCCACGTGGCTGGTGAGTTACTAAGGCCGAAAGGCATGCGAGTAAACTGATACAGCGGACGTCCTGGCACAGTAAATGCAGTGTATTCCCTTGATTCTTTACTAAGGGGTACTTGCCAAAATGCAGATTTAATATCAATTGAACTGATGTAACACGCGTCCCTAAGGCGATCCAAAATTGAAGATATGTATGGCAGTGGATAAGCGTCTTTTTTGGTTACCATATTAAGCTTTCTAAAATCTATGCAGAAACGATAGGAATCGTCCTTCTTTTTAGCCAAACACACTGGGCTCGACCATGGACTTTTCGATGGTTCGATTACTCCTAAACGTAACATCTCTTGAAGTTCATCGTCAATAATTTTTTGTTTAATTGGAGAAACAGGGTAATAGCGTTGCTTAATTGGCTTGGTTCCAGGTAAAAGTTCTATTTCGTGTTCTGCAACTCTGCAACATCCAAGTTCCTCAGGTATTTCGGAAAACTTCTGTTTCACTAAATGATCTAAAGCTATTCGCTGTTCTGGGGTGAGCATATTTTCATCATGAAGACTGCAAATTTGAAAATCTGATTCAGCAGAAAAATGCCATATATCTTGCTTTAAATCTGGAACTAACTCCATTGCTTTCCAAAAGTCGATTCCCAAAATTAGCGTATGGGATAATTCAGGCAAAACAAGGATATCTATGATTTTTGTCTTGTGCATTAAGGTCATAGGCACTTGAAAATAGCCAGTACTAATACAACTCTGACCATTAGCTACAGTACAGTTTAAGTTATTTTTAAACATTTTGAAACCCAAGTTTTTTAAAGTTTCAGAGCCTGGTAGACCGACAATCGTCCTAGAGGCCCCAGAGTCTAATAAGCCTCGCATGCGGTATCCCATTATTGCGATTTCCAAATATGGTCTTTGATCACCATTCGCATGTCCAATTATAAAGTCCAATAAGATTTTTTGTGGAAAATCTGTAGAAATAGCCGATAAATCGATAACGGAAGAAGTCTCACGGCTTATTGATTCCCCCTTGAGCCGTTTCCCGAAGGAGAACACTTTTCACAAGTAAGGGTGGTTTTATCTGGATTTCCACAACGATAGCAGTGTCTTGTTCTTGGTTTTGTACATTGCCTATTAAAATGTCCAAACTCTTGACAATTAAAGCACTTTATTGATGATGTGCGGTGGTTAGATGTTGTTCTTTGAGAGCTATATTGATTCACAGCATCCACATCTACACCCATGTCAGGAAAACTATCAACAGATCCGGAAGGTGCAGAAACAAATGCAAAATCAGGCTCAACCATGGAAGTTCTTTTTCTTGAGGGAGGGACATAATGATCCGCTCTATACTTCTTTGTTTCCAGCTTCAAGCATTCCTCTTCTAACTCTTCGATAGAATGTACAACATCAAGTTGTGTTCCATAAAATGGTGCCAAATTTCTAATGATGATGTCGAGCTGCACGTCAGCGGGAATATTTCCGTAGCGTCGGAATAAACCATTCATGTCAGTAAGATAACTTACAATTGACTCTGATGGATCCTGTGTGCGATCCAAAATTTGTTTAAAGAGCCGTGGTTTATAGTCTGGGTCTTCATAATGTTTTCTGAGCAAATTACATAATTCTTTCCAAGTCTTGCAACGACTTTTGTTCGATCTATACCACTCAGTGCCTTTAGATTCAAATAAATCAGTAGCAGATTCAAAAAGTTGTGATTCGGTAACATGACGAGCTATCCTAAGTTCTTCTACTCGCTCCATAAAACTGTGTACGGACATAACTTTTGTGTTGCCATTAAACTTAATTCCCCATTTATCAATTTGCTGTGATTTGTTTATGAAGGATGGGTTAGTATTGGAGGTAGACGGTACCGCAGCAGGTGGAGTATTTCTAGCAAAGTTTTGATTACGAGAACTGGTAGAAGCTCGGTCCTCTTCAGATTCAGAGCCGAGATGTGCATTATCCATTAGGACACTTAAATCAGGATCTTGCTTAGTGCATTTTTCCAAAGCGTCCATGGCTGCTAGGATTTCTAATAATAAATTTGATTTTATTTTAATCTGGTCCTCTGATAATTTTTCATTCGCCATTTTATTTATTCTGTTAAGAAAGTGTACCAATCTAGACTGCAAGCGCTCAAATTTCACTCTAGCTTGATCACCGGCAAATGATTTCATTAGTGAGGTAATCTCTTTTACGCTGTCACTAATATACTTTTCTTCGTCTTCAAAATCAAAAATATATACAGGAGAAGTCATAAATTTAGATTTCTTTTCCAATTTTAGAAGTGGCCGAAGCGCCGTCTTCATTTGTTCTACAGTAGCGGTGTCTTCAGTAGGTAAGCCACGTGACTTCAGCTCCCACTGGAGTTCAGGCTTCCTTAAATGATCAATCTTCATTTTATAATCCATGTTTTTTTTTTAAGTCCACTCGCACAAACACCAAAAAAACTAATTCCGTATTTAAACTATTTAAAATTAGCCTTTAAAGACCAAAAAGAATCGTGCCGAAACAAAAAAAATTGAATTATACGCGTTATGTAATAATAAGCACAAAATTTAATTGCGCATGCGTGTTGACTTAGTATTAAACTACTGCGCACGCACGCAAAATAACTTAAAAATAAAATTTTATTTACAAAGGTTTACAAAAAGAAGCAATGCTACCTTGCTTTTAATTAATTTTTAAATTAAATTAGCTAAAATGCAAAATTTGTTATTGCGCATGCGTCAAAACTGACGGAATATTTTAGCGTAGGGTTGAAGCAATGTTGAATTATTTTTTAAAAGTGAACCGCGAAAGCTGCACTTAAAAATCTCTTGTAATAAACGAGTTAGCTTCTGCGCACGCGCGAGACTTCAAATCTAATTTAACCAAATTTCAATGAAAAGTAGTCAAAAACATTTTGATTAATTAAAATTATAATTAGCAAGAAACACGCAAATTAAATCAAGGGAAAGGGGAAAATAATACAGCGCATGCGTATAAATACAGGGTTGCGCCACTTAAGGTATAGATACAATATTGAACAAACAGTAATCAATAATTACTATATTTATATCACCAAGACTGTAAGAAAAGGGCAAAGTAAAAAAACTTTACTGCGCATGTGCAAACTTAAGTTACTTACTCAAGCAGTGAGTCATACCACAGCATATAATAATATCAAATAAGTACATAAGTACCAAGTTTCAAATCAAAAAAAAATTATAAAATAAATTTTCAAATAAATCGCTTGCGCAAGCAAAAAAAAATTGCTGAGCATGCGCGGGGGATCCTGAGAAGTAAGCTTTGATTTTGGCTAATAAAATAATCAAGTCAAGTTATGACCTCATTCACTTATTTTTTTTTATGGGAAAAAAATATTCAAGGTTTTTCCTGTGTAAAAACGTATTATTGTTTAAAAAAACTTACTGCGCATGTGCCCCACGTTGGGCGCCAAAAATTGCCACGCCCATTTTTGGTTTTAAAATTTGTTTACAAAAATTAAAGTTAAAATAAGTCAAATTGGAAAAGAGCATCCGTTTTATCCAAATAGAGCTGCGAGCGTGCAATTGTGTTTGCCCGTAGTGCTCAGAGTTCGAGAGCGGTGGGGGGGTTCGAGAGAGAGGTAAATAAATAAGAGGAGCACACTTAAAATATGGTGCCAGGAAGTTGCAAGACCTTCTCCAATCTCCTCAGATTCTAAGAGGAACTCTATTATAAATAAGACGATGCGGTAATAAATAATCAGACTACATAAAGAAATCATGGACTTACCTTTTCTTTATACCTATGATCAAACTTATCAGTCATCATAATTGAATAATATAATGTCTAACTCTTTTTAATAATAAATTAGGGATAATGGAGCAGTAATAAGATTAGGCAGAGTTAAAGTAAAATTTCCCTTTTTAATTAATCAACCGCTGCATAGTACAAAATAAAAGATGATGTAATGATTGCAAAATAATTATTTAAGTCTAATTTGTTATGTAATAATGATTATCCTTGAACCTAGGATTTGTTACCTAATAGTGATCACCATTGGTTTACATTTACCGTAACCTAATTGTTAAGGACCTAGTTACGCAAATGGCTTCCGAAAATAGCCATGATAATTAGCAAATTACCTAAACTTAAGCGCATTACTATGAGTTCAAAACTGATAAATTAGTTTAAATTAAAAAGGAAAGGCGTAACTTATTACTAAAGTTAACGGATAATTTGCAATTGCAATTATTTAATTATTAATTAATTAAAATTTAAATTAATTAATCATGGTGATTAATATTATAATATCAATGCTAAATATCAAACCCCATTAGTAATTAACAGAAGCTAGAATAACTAAAAGGTTAGATCATACCAAAAGCCAAAATGTCGCATGGGCATCTTTTCCGCTCGTCTGACTGAATAATCATAGGAATATCTTAGTTAAAAATCAGGTGTGGTAAGACCATTGAAGAATCTGACAGGTAGTTACAGGGAACGGTGTACCAAAACCACTCGGTTTGAAAATTTGTAGAAGTGCTAGTCAAAGCACCCGTAGCTGGAACTAGTTGGAAGAACCAGTTGAAAGAACCAGTCCAGAGAACCAGTCCAAAGAACCAATCCAAAGAACCCTACAAAGATCAAGTTATGTAGGCAAAACCATCAGGAGGAAGTTTTATTTTGTTTGTGGTGTTTTTGTCTTTTTTTTTTAAATGTTATTATAATAAAATAAATATATATTTTTTTTATGAAAGAATTTTTGATTTATTTCCTTTTATTGTAAAAAGATATAAGTGAATATTTAGTTTAATTTTAAATTGAAGGACATTTTTTTATTTAATTTTATTTAGCTGCATTTTCCTAATAAAAATGATTATTTGTAATCTTTAATAAAATTTATATGCATACAGGAAAATAATTCTTTTGTGCAAAAGGTGTAGAAAAAAAATATCTTACAACCTGTTTTCTGTATCAAGATTTAATTAAAGAAAAAAAAAGGAACACTGCCTTTTTATATTATTATTTCAATTCTGGTAAAAAAACTTAATTAAATCGAAATTTTTTTTATAATGAAAGTCAACTTTAAAATAGATAATTATGACCAAAAACACAAAATAAAATATCGACCGAAAAATTAAACCTGATAAAATTAATAGAAATTAATTTACCTCAAGTGCTGTTAAGAGGGTCAGAAGCTGCGTTTCCTACAGCTAACATGCAGTCCGTTGTCCAAAGAAAAATCCTTCTTACGAAGCAATGCAACGCGCAATCACCAAAATAAATACCACCAAGTGAATATCACGAGAAGCTTGTTGCAATTTGGAATAAAATCTTAATGAATCCGATATGATGACCCAGATAATGGTCGAATATAAAATTCTACTCCTCACAGGACGACTGCAGATGGTAAAAAGATACGTCCTTTTTCCTAAGGAAAAATGACAAGAGCGAAAATTAGTGGCGACACCCATGGCGCCTTTGGATACTAACATCAAAATCAATTAAATCTTAAACTAACCTAAAGAAGGACTTAAAAATATTACTTTCACTTTCTTACACATTAAACAAAACAAGAAATCAAGAAATCAGGAGAAAAGTAAAGTAAACCAATAAATCAAAAGAAAATATCTAGCCATCCCTTTCTGTTCCATACGAATGGGACAGGACAAGAAATAACTAGTTTCCACTTCCAAAAGTGGCGAAAATTATGGAGCTCTCTGCGCCTCAAAATGAGAGAGAGATAGATTTATGGGGAAAATCAGTAGAAGAGAAAGATAGGAAATGCCATTAAAGAGAGGCTGCCAAGTTATATAAATACTATCAATTCTACTGCAAAGGGCTGACTAGATAATTTATGTGAAAAACCCGTGAGAAACGACTTATTTTTATAAAAATAGAACTCAAATCCTAGCTACAGAGCAACTAATTAAAATAATGAAAATATATTATATAAATTCCCATCTCAGGAATTTCATCTGATGTGATTAGGCAACGCCGCATTTTGATCCAAGATTTTCCAAAAATAGAATTTATTTGTGTGTCCCAATACACAGGTGTCGTAATAACAATAAAATAATTGTTTTCAAAGTGTTTATTTACATATCAATAAATCGCTTGTGGAAAATTCGATTATTAATTAATAAAAAAAAAATCACTAAGGCTTGGAAAAATTAACCAGTGGCAGTGTCGGTACTCATCTTCAAATAGGATAAATAAAATAGTCTAAGGTAAGTCTAGGATAGGAAAATAGATTAATCTAAGGATAACTAGTAATCAATCAATTAATTTTAAAATCAATAAAAATACTTTTGTTTTAGGAAATGAAAGCAAAGCATACACAGGGTAGCTAGACTAATCCTAGACAATACAATAGATAAAAGAAGACCTAGAAGAATAGAAAACAATTCATAGAAAATAGGATAGACAATTGGCAAGCAAAGGGTTAAATGAGTAGAAATGGATTGTAAACTGGATCACCCTGGAACAATTAATTAGGTAGGTACCATATTAACATAAATAAAATAGACAAATAGGTAAATTAATTATCTGTTTTGTTTTAGGCGATGTTTTTAAGCTAGAATAAATTTTATAAAAAGCTAAATAAGGCAGAAAAGGGATTACATAATAAATGGACTAACTTAATAGCTAAAACTATGTAGAAGAACCAAAGATCATAGAAAATTGACTATTCCTAGCCAGATAAGGAGAGAGAAAGATTTCAAAGATAACTAGATAAAATGGTGAGTACTAGAATAGTAAAGAGCACAAATAGATAATTTTGTGTATAGATAGGTTTTACTAATTATTTCCAGATAATTTAAGTAATAATAGATTATTATTTGCTTTTAGGTGAAGAAGGGGACAAATAACTAAAGAGAAAATTATTTAATGGAGAACAAAAACTAAAATCAGACAGAAAAGAGTGGACTAGAATGTGGACGTTGAAGTGAGGAAATTTATAAATGTAGTCAGTTAGAGAAGTTGTAACAATAATTATTTTAAATCAATAAAGGTAACTTTTTTTTTATGGTGAAATATTTTTGTTTTATTTATATTACGCAATATTATGTGGAGCGAAGTGCCCTCATATTTTAATTATTTTCATAATTAAATTATCGATAAATATAAGATATTTTAATGGCAAAATTAAAATGTTACACACCAAGGGGAGGGTCTTAAGGTCTCGAGCCAGAGCTCCCTAAAGTTAAATTTTTTTTAGATAATTAAGGACTTATTGCAATAAAGCCAGGCACTAATTGTGCACTATTCGACAGTTTCCCATTATAAGAAGAGCTGTCTTCTCTCACAATTAGGCCTTTGTGTATTATAAGAGCCGGAATTAATAGTGCCGCCATTATTAATGGAAAATAAACTACTGGATTTATAAATTCGACTTTGGTAGACAATTTTGAAAGATCAACTGTCAGTTTTCAATGGAAAACTGTCAGAATAGTGCCCGGCACTATTACTGCCTGGTTTTATTTGCAATAAGTCCCCAATTTAATAAAAAACTTCTTGAATTAAAAAATAAAATGGCATAAAACGCTCTTTGATTAGTTGCGAGATACGCGGCAACGTTGTGCACTGGAGTTGCACGGCGTGATTCTAAACCCTGCACTTACAAACCGCTTTCATTCCCGAGAGAAAAAGTGAGATTGATTTCCCGGGAACGTTCCCGGGAGCACTCCCTTCACAAACTTTGAAGAATACGGCTCCTGGCGTCCACAAAGTCGGTGTAGTAGCGCGGCGGCGTAGCGCGCCGCCGTTCTAGACAAGTCCCGGGTTGCCGGGAGCCGCTCCGCTCTTCTGCGACGCGCCCCGCTCCCCTAATGGACGCGTCCCATTTATTCTCATGCATTTTTCTTTGGAGCCGCGTCGCGCGTCTCTGCCTCACCGACCTAGTGGACGCTCAGCTTTAGGCGGATATTGTCTACACACGAAGAGATTAGTATGCGCCAACTTGTACGCGCGTACTAATCTCTAGAAATGTTTGCGTGTCTGTAGACCTCTATAAACTAAAAATGTTTTAGCCCTTCCACATCTCATTACACCCCCTATAAATTCAATGCTTCTTTAAAATAACTTATTTTTTAACAGGAACCCTACTCCTACAAAAGATCCACTCCTGCAAGACCTGACGTGGTCGCCTGTTGAAAGATTTAACTTTCAGTACTTGAAGATCAACACCACTCTTGAAATGGTGCAAGCTTTCCCAAAGAATGAAACTTACGTTACGTGGCAAAGTATTTACGATAAGTTTGGCTTAAGGCCTTTTATTACATATTAGAAATTTATTAAAATTTATTGAGTTTCGTATGGAAGTTTACACGTCAATGTTGAAGATATACCTAGATTTTTTCAGTATAATAAAAAGATTTTTATAAAATTAGTTATTTTTGCCATTGAAACTACAAAGCAAATAGCTAGCGACATTTCTACCTAGGTATTTAAAAAAATATATAAATATGTGGGGTGGAGTTGATTGATAAATCAAACAAAGTAAACCATTCTTCTCTCTCCACTAATTTATTTACTCTTGTGTTATGTAAGACAATTTAGCGGGTATCTAATTACACAATGACAGTCTTTTTAAGCGAAGAAAGAGAGAAGGAAATATCCAGTCACCCATAAGTCTATTGTAACTTATTTTAGAGCGTTTATGCGCAAGCTCGATATAATGTTGTGTCATAGGTTGAATTGGAATAGTTTCACGGTTTTTGTTAACTTGCAGCGACCATTCAATCTGACACTTGGCGCGTTTGCACACTTCGACAATGCATAAGATGAGATAGACTTATTTGATGTTCATATATATCTCTATCTCACTATGTTGGCTTAAGGTATTGGCCGAAACACGCTATATATTCTTATAATATACCGTCAAGTCGGGTGTATTGAAAAAGCCGGGTGACGTGAAACAAAACTTTTCAAAAATGTAAAAAGTGACTCGGTAACCTTAGATTAAATTGAATATAACGATACCAGTATCTAACAGCTTTAGTAATCTTCCACTTTACCTAACATAACCTATGGTTGCGATGTCACATTTATGCAAAGTTTTGTTTCAAGTCACCCGGCTGTTTCAAGACACTCGACTACGGTATTTCACTGATCCCATTACAGTAGCCTAACTTTACTATAGTGTGGGCCAAGCGCGGATCTGGGTCAAAATCTAGGGGGAGGGTTAGTAGGGTAGTCGACGAAAAAATTATTTGTAATATAATAATAATGATATAATTTTCTCAAACCCGCGCTTGGTGTAGGCTCAAATTTAGAAACTATTACATTTGCAGCATGCAAATTTTATTGTAAATTCAGTGACTAGTTTTATTGTAAATTCAGTGACTAGTTTTATTGTAAATTCGTTGGTAAGTTATATAATATAATCATTGGTAAATTTTGATCCAACAAAGTAGTGCGACTGCGATCAAGGGTATAACCGAGAGTATAACCTTAAAAAAATAACACCTTATGCTGTCGAAACAAGTCGGTTCCACAGACATGGAAGGGGTAGATAGCTTTTCGACGAGTGCGCAGATGAATATCATGGGGACACCATGGGGATCTGTCAGTCGGCCATTTTGTGGTTTTCTTCCCCTAAAGTCTTATTCAATACCAGCTTATAAATAGACTAGTTACAATAAATATGAAAAAATCATTTAATCTTTTGCCTGCCACAAGATTGCAAAGCTATAAATACTTGAATTTTTAGTTATTAAAGGTAAGAAGAATAATCTTAACACAATCGTTTTTTTAAAATCTACTATAAAGAAGTATTCAATTGACACGAATCACTTCTGTGTATTAGACTTCACCGCGTACCCTAGTTTATTAAATCCGAACGTCTGGTCATTACGCAGTGGCGTATATAGAAAAAAGTTTCGGCGAGGGCCCGAGACAGTTTCGGAAGGGGCCCGAAACCTCATATGAGGTCATATTTTATGCTATTTTATGTTTATATTCATGAAATATGTGAATATCTAAAAAAATCTTAGCTTCGGAGGGGGGGCCCGGGCCCCCCGTCCCCCTTATATACGCCACTGTCATTACGGTAGGCATCCAGTCATCCACCACGCATGGCTTAAAACAGTGGTTTCATTTTTGTCGAGCGCATTATTTTCTTTTTTTGAAGTTTTTAATAGGTAGATTTATTATTTTACTAAAAATGTTAGCGACTCAAACTGCAAACCAAAAGGCTTTGCCTACGTTCAGTCCTTTTAAGAAAAATTCAGTCAAAGAACATATATCAGTGATTCATTATTTGTCAATTATAAATAAATCTCCTATGGGCTTAGGCTACCTGCAGTGACGTCTCTTAATGTAAAAATGGACACCCAAGAAATCTCAACGTTAGCGCAGGGAGGAAGGGTAATCTATTCGCCTTCCATTTCTTTGGTCGGTTGGCCTCCCGCTAAAATTAACAAGCCTGATCCTACTTTAATTGGCAACAGTGTCGGAGTCTGACAGATCTAAAATTTCTATTATTTTAACAGTCATTTTGAATCAGGACTGTGGAAGAGTGGAGAATGGCCGGCTTTGTTTGATTTAAAAATATATATATTTAAATTGCTTTATTAAAAATTTAATTTACAAAACCACGCAAAAACAAAACGAAGATCCTGTAAAAAATGTTTGAAGAAAACTGGAAGTTTGATGGACAAAATCTCGAATGTGGGCCCCAAATAACTCAAGTTCAAAATAGAATTGTTCGAAGGGAACTTACAAATATTCTATTAAAATTGGCTTTTGAGTTATGCGCACATAAGGTTACCATTAAACGACATACTTTGACGAGTCATTCTCCGAAAGTCAGTCTTCATAGTAGAGGACCCCTCAAATGTCCTTTTATTAGTGTAATTGGTTCAGGACACGCTTGAAGCGGACACACACAAAAGTTAATAATAATGTTAACAGCTGACATATTTGGTGCCGGAAAAACTGATCTTGTCTTTCCAGATTGATTTCTGACAGCTTACGATTATTTCTGTACATTCTTTTGTATAGTGTGTGTTCATATTTTGACATAGCTGATTAAAAGACAATGACCGTTCGCATAGCTCTAGAATAGGTAGGTACATTGCCATAGCCAATTCAATATAAAATAAGCGCCGGTACACACACGCGTTTTTCTGCAGCGCGGTGTCGCAGCGTTACTGCAAGTGCGGTCCATGGCGCCGCAATTGCGGTAACGCGGCGGCGCCGCGCTGCTGAAAAACGCGTGTGTGTACCGGCGCTAATTCATACATTTGTTTCACACCATGGTGGTATCACAAGATAAAAATTGCAGACTATGTTTTTACCAATAAGCGAAGTTTCCTATGTAAAGCCATAGAAAATGCACAAATCCTTGCGCTGTGCAGTTAAATACGAATATATAAAATAAATCAAAATTCATCAACCAAAAACAAGTCGTTAAAATTACTAAAGAGCTAAATTAGAAAAGTATATTTTTATTATCATTTTAAGTGAAATTGATAACATTTCGTACGCACGTCCCACTTTTTAATGTCATTTTAAAATTGAATAGATTCGTCTGCAAGTCTGAAATTTTAGTGGGTTTTCATAACTGCTAAAGAAAATCACTTAATAAATCATGATACTTATCTAACTCCATAAGGTGTTACCGAACAACCTACTGTTTTTTTATATTCCACAAATGGGGAAAAAATTAGATTTTTTTTTTTTTTTTTTTTTTATTTGTCAAACACACTGTGTTTTTTTTTTTATTACAATCTAGTCAGTAAGACTAATTAGCAATTTTGTTTTAACTTAATTTACTAGAAAAGTCAGATTTAAACTTAGGGTTCACTCAACAGTTCTCCCCGCTTTGTTTAGTCTGTAACTCACAATTGTGTTGTGTTTATAGCATTATTTTGTTTTATGTGTAATTCACTTAGTTTACTAGCTCAAACGGCTTCACTCTTTTTAGTCGTCGAACTAGCATAGTATTGTCTAGAAGCTGAATTGCTTCCACATTCACATGCCGATGGAGTCTATCTTCATGGCTTTTTGCGTACTTTTTTATAGTCTCTGCTACAGTTTCGATTTTTAGATCTCGATGAAGGTCACTATTTCGAACGTACCAAGGTGCATTCACAATGTTTCTTAATACTTTATTTTGAAATCTCTGTACAACTAGAATGTTACTCTCTTTAGCACAACCCCATAGTTGAATACCATATGTCCATACTGGTTTCAGTATTTGTCTATAAAGCAGTAACTTATTATGAATTGTTAAATTGGACTTCCTTCCAATTAGCCAGTTCATTTTTCTATACCTTATCTCAAGTTCTTCTTTTTTTTTCTTAACATGTGCTTTCCAGCGCAATTTGGTATCAAGTGTCATACCTAGATATTTTGCCTGATTCGAATATGGTACTGGAATGTTGTTAATTGTTATTTGTATGTGATTTATATTTTTGTTTGTAAAATCAACATGAATTGATTTGGTTTCATTTAATTTTATTCGCCACTTTGTGGTCCAACTGTGAATTTGGGTGACTGCATCCTGAAGTTTCTCTATGCATTTTTCAATAGATTTTTCTACCGTCAATAAACCAGTATCATCGGCAAATGTTGCTAAGTGACAATTTTCTGGCTTTGGGATATCACAAGTGAATAATAAGTATAGATAAGGGCCTAGTACGCTACCCTGGGGCACGCCTGCTTGAATTTCTCTTAAATTTGAGTATGAGTCTTCCTGTTTTACTCTAAAATGTCTATCAGATATGTATGATTCCAAAATATCCGAATACTGTTTTGGCAGAAACCTTTTTAGTTTAAAATTAAGGCCTTCATGCCACACTTTGTCAAATGCTTGTGCTACATCTAGAAAAACTGCAGAACAAACGTTTCCCTCTTCTAGTGCTTTTTCTATTATATTAGTAATTCTGTGTACTTGATCTATCGTGGAATGCTTGTCTCGAAAACCAAATTGATGAGATGGAATAATTTCTTGTCTTTCTATGATGGGTTTTATTCTTTTAAGCAATAATTTTTCATAGAGCTTGGATATAATTGGCAGCAAAGATATTGGCCTGTAAGATGACACGTCATGGAGTGGTTTTCCCGGTTTTGGAATCATGATAACTTCTGCAACTTTCCACAGTTTAGGTACGTACCTAAGCCTAAAAGACGCATTAATTAGGTTGCATAGTTTTACGATAGCTTTTCTGGGGAGTTGTTTTATGACTACCCCGTTAATAAGATCATACCCTGGGGCTTTTTTCGAATTAATATTTTTGATTTCTGTTAATATTTCTTTTGGTGATGTAAGCTTAATATGGTCCTCGATTTGATGGGGTTCATTTAAATGAAAGTGTTCATCTGGTGCTTCGTGGGGCTGAAATGTTTTTTCTAAATGACTTGCAAAAATATCTGCTTTTTCTTCGTTACTCCTTGCCCACTGGTTGTTAGGTTTTCGTATGGGTGGAATTTGGATAATTGGTCTTTTAAAATCTTTGGTTGCTTTCCAAAGGGAATAGTCGGTATTTTTATCATCTGTAAGCTCATTAAGAAAATGGTTAATAGATTCATTTTTTATTACTAGAATTTCTCGCCTAATGCGCTGCGTCATGTTGTTGAGATTTGTTTTGTCCCGAGGATCACGGCTTTGTTGCCACTTTCTTCTTAGTTTCCTTTTTTCCAATATAAGGTCTCTAATTTCCTTTGGATAGTTTTTTCCCTTAAAAATTCTCTTTGGTTTTGGACTGTTTTCCCAAGCTGCTTGTTGAATATTTGTAACAAAATAATCAACTTCTTTATCGATTTGTTCTGGCGTTTGCAATGGTACTGATAGGTTTATTTTTTCTGACAGACTTTGTTTAAAACTAATCCAGTCAGTCAGTTTATTAACTAGTGAGATATTTGCTTCTTTCTTTATTATATTTTTACTAAGAGTTAGAATAATAGGTGAATGATCTGAGTGTAAATCAAAACTTTCTTCTATATCTACAAAACTTAAAGATATATTTTTTACTATAAAAAAATCAATTAGATCTGGAATTTTTCCTGGATCTGTTGGATAGTATGTGGGCTTACCAGTTGATATCGGCTCACATTGATATTCACTAATAGCTTGCAAAAGTTCTTTTCCTTTAGAGTTCGTCAGTCTAGATCCCCAGTAGGTATTTTTTGCATTAAAGTCACCTCCAATTATAAAACGGTTTCCTAATTTTCTGAGAAAATTAAGATATTGATTTTTCTTTAGTAAGTGCCTTGGTGGTATATAGACAGCACTTATGACTAATGTATATGTTTTGGTTTTTACACTTACTAATGTAGCTTGAATCTCTATGGTTTTATATCCCATCTCCTCATAGTGTGATATATTTTCTTTAATTATTACAGCACTTCCCCCATGTGCAGTATTGCTAGGGTGAGTTGTATGATACACTTTATAACCTTTAAATTTAATGTGAGACTGGTTAGTGAAATGCGTTTCTGACACAAGACAGACGTCAATTTTTTCTATGTCTAGAATAACTTGCAAGTCTTGCTGATGTTGCAAGAGACCATTGGCATTCCAAGCTAGGATTCTAAGATTACTGACCATTTTGAGGCATATTGGTAGCTCCGTTATTGCTACTTTCTAGTTTAGTTAATCGCTCATCAAGTTTGTTCAATTTCTCCAAAATTAATTGTAGTGTTTGTTCCATAGTATTTTGACTACTGATATTAATATCAGGTATAGTAGCTGTTGCTGCTACTTGGCTGTATGTCCTTGTCACAGAGTTTTGTGTGACTGTGTTTCTTGTCTGTTGGTTTTGTCTATTTGTACTCACGTTTGGTATGAGATTCGGTTTCTTAGGTTTATTTTTCAATTTTTGTATTTCCTTAGCAACAAGGCATCCTCTGTAGTTAGCAGGATGCTTGCCTCCACAGTGGATGCATTTTGGCTCAGATTCTTTTGGTTTGGGGCATTCTACAGTAAGATGTTTGAAATTAGATAACATTAAAAACGTGGGAGAGTGTAACTATAGACTAACTTACATTTCTACTTGGGATGAGTATACCCCTTATCGTTAATCAATTCAGGAGCCCCCGACCAATAGTGTCGACCGTACTTTTTGACGTTGCACATCATCTTGAGGGTCAGGAAATAGATTATTTCCACCATTGATAAGAATGAGAACCCGGTGAAGAGACCCAGAATACCACCACAGTTGGCGAGGAAGTCGGTCTGGCCGTAAAGTTCGTTACGTTCGGAAGTGATGAATTGTTGCTCTTTGAAGAAGACTGTTACTCTGGATAGCGCAAGTCCTTTGGGAAACTCACTAAAAAAGAATTAATAATTTGAAATTGATCATGATAGTGTGTCTCGCTATAAATGTCCAACTTTACCTCTTTAAAATGCTACAAAAATGTCTACTTAGGATGACAATTTGATAAATTTTTACCCAAGAATATATCGGGAGAGTCTAGTAGGAACTCTGCCGACCTGCCCAGACTCACCGACCCTTTTAAAGAGAGCCTTGCATATCGGTTTTTTTAGCTGATAACTTATTGTACGTTGCTGGATAGAAAGTATTGGCTTTACCTTCTACAGTGTTTTCATAGTCAGCTGATTTAAAATTTTTACCGAAATAATAATAATACTTTTTGATAATTCGACACTATTTGATATATCTGCGATTATTTCGAAGAGCCCTACAAAAAAATATTTAAATTTATTGTACTATTAGTTCATTTGGACTTGTTCTATCCTATATTCGCATGCGTATTGGCTGAGCGGCAAAATATATGCGATTATCGCCAGACAGCACACTTCGTCCCATTTTATGTCCATTTTACGTCGGTACGTCCTGGGACCAATAAGGTACGTATTATGTACGTACAATTGTGTACGTACATAGTACGTACATTAGGTACGTACATTTTACGTTTAACGTACATTTTACGTCGGTACATTTCGAACCAATTAGGTACGTACTAGTACGTACATTATAGGTACGCAGATTTTACGTACATAATACGTCGGTACCTCTCCGGCCAATTAGGTACGTACTATGTACGTACAAGTGTGTACGTATATAGTACGTACATTATAGGTACGTACGTTTTACGTACATTTTATCTCGGTACTTCTCGGACCAATTAGGTACGTACTATATACATAGAAATATGTACGTACATAGTGCGTACATTATTAGTACACACATTTTACGTACATTTTACGTACATTTTACGTCGGCACTTCTCGGGCCAATTAGGTACGTACTACGTACGTGCAAATGTGTACGTACATAGTACGTACATTATTGGTACGCACATTTTACGTACATTTTACGTCGGTCCTTCTTAAGACCAATAAGGTACGTACAATTTACGTACAAGTATGTACGTACATAGTACTATGTACGTACATAGTACTTGCTTGTGCTATCTGGGTCATATGTTCAATGCAATGCAAACTACTTCATTTTCATCTTACCTAAAATTGGCCTTATAGGCGACAAACATTGCGGGCCAGTTGAATGTTGCTTGTGATGTTTCAGCATTGTAAACCAAAGAAGTACAGCTTGGCAAACAGTCACATGTATCTGGATCTTGGGCTTCATCTTTCGAGCGTAGACCAGATTTTACGTTCTTCTGAAGAAGGTCGGCTAAAATTCAAAGAAGGTATATTAGGAAACCGCAATCGCCCCAAGAACAGATAGCGCTTATATATTACGAAAGCTCAAAACCAAATAGCAATTGTAATTCTTAGTAAATCCCATAAAAAATTTGACTGATATTTGGTATAAATCGTCTGTCAAACTATAACATGGGCTTCAAATTTTTAACACTGCTATTATCTAGTTACAATAAGATACTCTTTTCAAAACATCAGATCCTTCCGGTATTTTTTTCATTGTGTTACAATGAAAAAGACAAAAATTAACTTTTTAAATAATTGTTGGTTTAACGTTGAAGCAAGCCTGTCTATCAAAATTAAAATTAACAAACAATATATACGTTAAGACCACGCTTTTTTCTATCGAATGAAAATTCAGAAATTAATTTTATTTTTTTGTATTCTGGAATTAATCAATTCCGATATTGCTCTTTTAATCATATTAAGGGGCTAAATTGCGAAAGTCTACCTCTCTCTCTCTCGCCCTCTTTGGCTCCTACCCACGTCAATTCTCAGCCTCTCTCTTCCTCTTATGCAACTGTCGTCCAAGTTACACCACACATAAGATTGAAGTATCAATTTACGTAAGATGGAAGAGGGAGATATTTGACATATGTAGAAATGAGAGCACTGACACCAGTATAGTAAAACTCTGATGTAAGCTTTGAAATTTCATAGTTTTTATAATCTATACGGTAGGGGCACGGTGGAAAATTGGCAGTTCTAAATCCACGAAGGTGGTTTCAAATAAATTGCTTATGTATATCTCTATCTTTTTTTCCAATTAGACTGTGGGTTAGAGAAGGAACGCCAATCTAGCTATTTAGTTAAAAAGAGATGTTTCAATTCCACAGGCTGGCAACTTTACGAAAACTCCCTAGCGATGCCCCTACCGATACCGTCTAGAATTTAAATACCGTGCGAAATTAAGCCACCAGTCCATATTCATCCGTGTATTACTCATTCTAAAAGCATTCGCGTCTCATATGTCCCTGCACCCGGTATTTTGATTTATTTTTGATAAAGATAAACTAAATACTTACTAAGGGCATCGAACATGCATCTTAAGCTGTTTGATCCACACATTTGTGTATTTTCTTCATCTGAAAAAAATATATTAGATTCCTTTACATCGGGTACAGGTTTAAAGAGTACGAAAATGTGCGGAAAAATGCACGCAGGTTCAAGCGCGCGCAAGTAAAATGCACGCATGTATAAAGGCCCGGAGTTATGACTGCGCATCCTCTACAAATGCACGCTCCTTCAAATTAACTCGAGGGGGGCGGACGACCAAGGATTGTTGGTTAAGTTAGAATATACCAATACAAATGCGCGCAGGTTTACGTAACGCGTGCGCCAACCAACCTACTCAAATCGAGTTGCCCTGTCCAGCCGAGGTGGACCAGGTTGAGGATAAATAGTAGCTGATTTGGTTGGGTGATCAAAATTGATACTTAGTAGAATTAAAAATTCACAAACTTTTAAATGGTCATCTTATTACCAAAAACAACGAATTTATCTAAGCGTTTAATTTTTTTTTAGTTAATAACAATTCCGAGGGCTCCTGCGAAACAGTAAAAAAAAACAAATTTTAAAAAGACGTTCGATGACGTTTATTAATTCAGGCCACTTGGTAATGGGACCTTATCTGCGCTTGATTGAACAGAGCTGACTAAAAAAAAATGTGTGCTACTATATTCCGAAAACCACATATTGATGCGACGCACAGTGCGGACAAAAAGAGGAATTTTGGACAATAATCAATATCTTTGTTGTTTTTCAAAAAACTTAATTTTTTTATAGGGTATGTGATAAAGTATAGTCTGAAGGTTAAAATAAGTAAAACTTTTTAATATATATATATATATATATATATATATATATATATATATATATATATATATACGTCATTTTATTTAAAATATTAAAAAAATAAATTAAAGTACATTCAGTTTAACCTACACTTACGTTCAACATAAAAATCAATTTACTTTTGTGTTAGAAATTAATTATTTTTTTTATTCGAATTCATGGGCGTAGTTAGGAAGGCTTGGGGGGGCTAAGTCCCTTTCAGAAAAATTAAATTAGCAACCCTAAAATAATTATTTTGACCATACACACACACATTGCACCCTCAGTTTCCTTGTTCTTAAAGATGATTCTAAGAAAGCCGTTTTAGGCCGTCCACGACTCGGTCCGGTTCGGTTCGGTTCGGTTTTTCTGAATCCGTTTTATAACAAAATTTCTCAGATATAATATCTTTATTTAACCATTCGAAATAACGGTTTTGAAAATAAATTTTGTTTCGTCCCGATAGCTTTCATTTGAGACTGAGACTTTTGCAATGATGCCTTATTTAGAATTTGGTTATTTTTGTCAGAACATTCTTCTAAACCCAACAAGGGTTGAATTTTTTGAAAATATTTAACACCTTCAGATTTTCGTGAGAGGTCACTCATTTAGCAAGTCTGAATGTTTTATGCTTATGCGTTCTAAAAGTAAAAAAAAGTGATAAAATAGTATATTATCTTCTTAGAGACTTAAGTGGCACTTTTATCCCGAGAAGAAAAAATTGTACGTAGCTACAGTTCGCCGAGTGCTCAAAAGATACTTTAGTCATTTTTGGGCCCCGTTTTTAGTAAAATTATTTTGCAAGAAAAACAGACTTCCCATTTTTAATGTTTTATCTTTGAACGTCACTTTTTATACACGGGATAAAAAGTGATACTTTAGCCCTAAAATTTGTGATAAAAAGCGCACTTTTGATCTCCAAAATGCAAAAAAACTAAATTTTTTTAAATATTCGCCCACACAAACACCAGAATAATTTCTGGCATACAATTTTAAGACTGATAGCAGTATTTTTATACTTTTATTGACCACCTCAAATAATTGTTTTTGTGCGTTCCCATTGACAAAAAACGGCCAATACGATATGCGATTCTAAAATATTTAATTTTCCATTTTGCTCACAGTAGTATAAGGTGACTTAGTACCATAAATATTTTGGGAATTCTTTTAAAATTTATTATCACCTATAGCACTCGCCATCACCGAATAATAAGCCTGATATCTTCTCCAGATTTAGTGCCATTTTTGACACCTTGCTGCCGCCATTTTTGACGTTGATGAGAGCTGTCACAATTTTATATTTGTCCAAATGGCGACAAGACTGGTTTTAAGGGTATACCTAAACAGGAGATGATGTGAGCCCTCGCAACCGAGGTGGTAACCAATGTGTTATAAATTATTAGGATTGAAATATATTATTTAAAAAAATACAGCACCCTTAGTAGCAGCCAGTAGCAAAAAATATGTATGCTACCTTTTTGCTAATTCATTGGACTAATATTTAGGATATATGCCAGACCTTGCAAATCTTTGCAATTTTTTATAACCTTAATAAAATTTAAAAAAAAATTTTTTTTGTAAGCATAACAGTTTTAATTAAATTATTTTAAAAGCGAGACGTCAATTTGAAAAATTTTTATTTAAACAAATAGCGTAAATATATATTATATTATATTATTATATATATATATATATATATATCTGTAATACGTAAAGTTATTTTTTTTATATTTAAATGCAGAACCAGTAAAATTAATTTTCTGATAGGTATTTTATACGATTTTTTTGTACCTGTTTTAAAATAACGACTTTAACTATTTATTTTGTTCACTTTCGCAAGTGTGACTAAATAATAGGTTATGATTACAGATAAACTGGACATTTATCTATATTTTTGCAATATTAAAACTTTTAAAATGTAACCTCAGTTTTTCGAATATTGCCCACAGGAGTCCGCACTGTGCGACGCTCCGGTAAAAAGTTTTTTAAAATTTTTTAACTGTCAAAAAACTGTCATTAGCACACATAAATTTTAACCAAAATCTAATCAGCACGTTGCAGTACACCCAAATAACACATTTTTGGTATTATCTCAAATAAAAAATTTTCCTTGAAACTAGTACCGTCTCTAGTCATTGCTGCGCAGGCTAGGAAGGTACAAATGTGGCATATTGTGTATCTTGTATTCGAAATACTGTGTGACTTCACTGACGTAATTATGTGGTAACTGATGCTGTATTTTTTTATTTTTTAGAGAGCAGAGCGTGGCTCTGTTTTAAAATCGGGCGTCTCAAAACAGTTCATGTTTAATAGCGTGTATCTAATTGATGCGTACTATAACAGCAAATGTTCAACATAACGCGTAGTCAAAATAGCTCCTATTTAAATAAATTGCCCATTTATTAGCCTTTCCTTCGAGTGGTCGAAATCGGTGTTAATCGAACTTTTGCCAATTGAATGCAAATAGGTTAGGACACTGAAAGACCGGATGGCATATTGGTATAATTTCTTATAGTTCGAGTAAGTGACCCTAAACTTGTATTTTATTAAGTGATCTCCCCTGTCATCCATCGGGAAATCCAAATCGGTTTTAACCCAATCCTGGTCTATTGATCGCGAATGTATCCTAACCTACACACGCCCTGTGAACTTTTTTAAATTAATAAAATTTAACAAATTTGGACTTTTTCTAAACCAAAATTAAATAGAAAAATTATGATAGGAGTACAATTCTTTTTCTTTAAATCCAAAATTTTTTCAAGTCAAGTCATAAATTCAGTAGCGGCTTCAGCAGAGTAGAGGACTCTTTACCAAGAAATAACTTTTATTTAATGTTGGTAAAAAATAGCAAATGCATAAGCCACGTTTTTTTTACATAAACGTCTTGATTTTAAGGTATTATTTTGATGGTTTTTGAAAATTTTTATACTGCCTGTATAAGCGATGCATTATTTTTGTTTTTAATATAATTAAGTAATAATTAATGCTTTATGTTAGGAAGCCCAATTGCACCCATTTTGTTTTGATACATTCAAAATGCTACAAGAAATTTAGACAAGAGCATTTAAGTAACCAAGTAGTTTGTTCGCCCTCGACGACGCTAATTATTATTTTACGGAAGCCAACAAAAACAAACCGTCGACTGTCGAAAAAAAAATTTGAACCAGGGGGCCGATTTTTTCAATTAGCTTTCCGATCGTTTTGGCCGACTAAAAAATTTTTGCCACAAGATTTAAACTGAAGCCCGGCAACGCCGCCGTTATAGACTGCACAGCACGCCTTGGCAGTGGCGATGATCGCGTGTAGTGTCGTCGCACAGTGGGACCAATTGTTATAATTTAGCAGTTTTGTATTACAAGATTAAGGAGTAGTAAATCCTCAAAATTTTAGCTACCGATGTACCGGGTGACCTATAAAAACATTTCATATTTAAAATGCAGCTAAATATTTTACTAGGTACCGAAAAATTTAAAATATATGTAAAGTAAATAAGCTTTTAAATCCAACTAATCAAAAATGATCGCAAATATAAAATAAACATAGCAGACAATTAAAAGCTGAGAGGTATTTATATATTTTCTTTTAGTTAAAACACTGCGCTTACATCAGTACATCAATACAAAAGGTACAAGGTTTTTATCGCTTATTTCAGGTAGTACTTAACCAATTTTAATGAAATTTGGTATACATGTTTTATAAACAATTCTCCCTTGTTAAGGCGATTTTTTTACGCTATGACACGTGCAAGTCAGGACTAACCAGCGAAGCCGTCTATTGTTATTTTGGTAGGTCAGTTATTAATCAATTGGAATAAGAAACCGATACCTTTCTTAAGGCTTTAAATGCAAATAAAGAATAATAGGGATTTTTTAAAATTCAAGATGGCTACTGTACACTAAAACTATACAACTTATTTGTTTAAACTGACGTAATATTTATATTTAATTTGGTTACACGGTTACAAAACTAGACTGCTCAAAAGTCAAACTCCCAATATATCCAAACATAAAATAAAAATAACTCCATTTTGATGGTTATATTGTTATAATTGTGAAAATGCAAACGTGTACTTAATTAAAGTTTTTTTTTTAAATAATAACTAACCAAACCACTTTTTAATTAATGTTTTAGTACAGTTATTTCTTAACTTAATAAAAATTTGATCTAATTTGAAAAATAATATTTATGTTTACTAATACATGCCTACTTTTTAAAACTCTTGGTCATCTTTAATATGTATGAAATAATGTCTAAAATACTCGTAGTAAACACTTGTTTAATCGAGTAATTAGGTCAAAAGTCATAAACCTAACCGAACCAATTCAAAAAAAGTGCGGAAATTTGTAGCCTAGCCTACAATTAGTAGCTTAGACTATTGCGCCACCGAGGGAAGCGACTTTAATAGGTTTAATATTTAGATCGGAAAAAGATTTAAGTAATGTATGATATGAGGAAACTCGAGGGGCGATCAGCTGAACCAAATTTGTACACCATCCTACAGGACTTTAATTAATTTTTGGTCCTGTATAGTCCTCTACATGTCCTATATAGTCCTGTACAAGTCCTGTATAGTCCTGTACAAGTCCTGTATAGTCCTGCCTGTAGGGTCCTGTATAGTCCTCACGTCCGTCTTAACTCGCGTTTTTCTTAGAAAGCCGATTTGCCTTTGCCGCCTTAGTACTTAATCATGCGTGGGCACCCTTGTAACGGTTTTTTGTTACAAACTAAAATGCTCTCGGTAGCTCAGTTGGGACTGAGGTCGTGGTGTTCACCTCAAAAAAAAACTCAACAATATTCATGTGAAATAAATTAACTTTCTTTTGCCTAAAGGGCGCCAATACAAGCTTAAAAGTAAAATAGAAAGAATGTATCGAGATCTTAGTGAACCTTGTATTATTCACTAAGTATTAATAAAGATGGTGAATGTTTGATTAAAACGCAAAAGGTTTTTTAAAAAATAGTCTCTAATTATTTTTATCAGCAAACGACTTGCAAGAAGGAAATTTACAAAAAAATAAATATATAAGGATCTTTTAACCTAAATACTTAATTATATAGCTATCGATTAAAAATATTATTTTATATCCTTATTTCTTATCACAGAATGTTCATTACCATTTATTTTTATTATCTCAAGAATGTAATTTAATTTCTATTTATAAAGAGTTGGTTTTTTATTTCAATAAAAGAATTTATCTTATTATTTTATGTTAATAAAAAGTAAGAAGAAAATACACGGACGATAAAATCAAGCCACAACAAAAAATTATCGAATTACCTAAATAAAAAGTATGTACCTATTTGGCTAAAAACAAAAAAATATAATATATTTTAGGGACCTAAGAAAAATTAATACCTTGGGAGGGTAAATGCGCATCTACTCAACAAGGGTGCATTGTTGCCAGATCTTAACAAGGGCAATAAATAGGTTTACCAAAAATATTAACAAATAATAACCAGTGCTATAAAAAGGAAATATATCACAGTTAAATAAAATGGTTAGTAAAAATAGGTATTAAATCTTATCTGCCAAATCCCACGCTGGAGGTTGAGTCCTCAAAAGATTTGAGTAGGTAGTGTGGTCGGTACTTCAACAAAACAGATTTCAAAACGGGACAGCAAAACAAAAAGAAAGCAGTAACATCGACTAGTACAACATGGCTTTCACTTCAGTTAACAATTACGGGCTTCTGCTCAAAGTATGTGTGATGTACGGGCTTCAAAACATATACGGATCCCCGAAAACGAGCTCCAAAAAATGGAATGGGCTTCATAAAATGGAATGGACTTCATAAAATGGAATGGGCTTGATAAAATGGAATGGCCTTCATAAAATGGAATGGGCTTCATAAAATGGAATGGCCTTCAGAAAATGGAATGGGCTTCATAAAATGGAATGGACTTCATAAAATGGAATGGGCTTCATAAAATGGAATGGCCTTCAGAAAATGGAATGGGCTTCATAAAATGGAATGGACTTCATAAAATGGAATGGCCTTCATAAAATGGAATGGCCAGTAATGAACAATGGTCCACCTTTTTAATCACACCAGCATTTTTCACGAAACTAACTCTGTTACAAAACACTGTACAATTTCTGTAAGTTTTACAACATTTTGAGTAGCAGTTATGCTTGGTTAAAATAAGTTTTTAATATATTTTATTAGCACATATTATAATGGTGTTAAAATGCTCTCTCTGAAACACACAAAATCCTGCGATCTAACGAGACCTTGCTATAGCAAAAACAAGGTAGTTCGGTTACCATATAGAAGTTAAACTACATCGAGAATCCGCATGTAGCTGACTCTCTCGGCTACGTGCATTTGAAAAGAGACGGCGGGTTTCCCTGACCGAACAAAGCAGCTTGGATCAGTCTGAATACAGCCGCGCGACGAAGTGGGGAACGTGCCGTAAAGCGACTCTAAACAACGCTTGTTGAAACAAACTTTATCATGAAGCACCGTGGTCCAGTGGACAAGGCGTCAAACGCTCACGCACCACAAGCAGCCACCGGAGGATCGCTCCACCGACGATACTGTCTTTTTTTTTATGTGGATAATTCTTTGATTTATTTCTATTTGTACAGGGTCTTACAAGTATTTTAATTTTTTTTGTTAAAAACGTTACTTGCTATTAGGGTTAAGAAAAAAATCGTTACACCACCCCTCTCCTAAAAGAATAAAATTTGGGGAAAAACAAATTTTATTTATGCAGTATGAATACTACTAGTTAAAAATGGGAAGTTAGAAACAAGAATATTTCCATAGGATTAAATTGTACATCTATACTAACAAACTATTAACCTAAGTGGTAAAAAAATATTAACTTAAGAGAAAGTTGCTATGAAACAAATACTGGCCAGGTATTCATTACCAAAGGTATTTATGAGCATACACAAATTCATTTTATGTGCAAATAGGGGTTCCTTGGAATGATTCTTTATAGAAGCTTGATATCTTTCGTGTATCACCCGCCAAAATTGGAGTCACTATCGGTCAGTCTAAATTAGGAAAGGGACAAAATAAGTAGGGACTAATCTACAAAGACTTCACAAGGCAACTAAAACATGATAACCATATTGCTCATACTCAAAAATCGAAGATATCGAAACTACATACCTTAAACAATATCAATAAGCTAATGGGGAATCGACTGCAGTATTACACAGGGGAAATTCGCAAATGACTGGGGTACCCAAATACACTTCCTCACCACGAAACTTATTTGCATCTTTACTCAAAATTCTGGTCACTCTAAAACATGTAACTCGGTACTTAATTTTCAATTTTTTCTTTCAAAAATAACACTCAACCGCCTACAAAATACTCAAAACTAATTATCAGAGCCTACGGAAACGTCAGAATTCGAACCAAGATAAGGCTTCAAATCCTTAATGTGCCATTCGCCTGCATTAGAACCGTCAATATGAACTAGCCGATATATTAATCGAGAAATCTTTTTAGAAATCTTACATAGAACATATTTCTTTGCCAATTTGGCAGCAAATTGATTTGATGCGTCAGACAACACCTTATTACGCTTCCATACTTTATCTCCGACATTAAACTGAACATCACGTTTTCTCAAATTATATTGGCGTTTATTTCTCTCATATGCTTGATGAAGCTTTTTCTTAACATTTTCATATATTTCCGAAAGTCCTTTTAAATTATCACAAAACTGAACGCGCTCTCTGGACAAAAGTTCAAGATCTTCAGTATCTATAATTTCACCATAATACTTTCCAGTAATAGGAACATTGCGACCAAAATTCATAAAATTAGGACTAAACTGTGTAACTTCATGAACCGATGAATTAATAGCAAATTGTATCCCTGACAAGTGTTGATCCCAATCTCTATGCTCTTTAATATAGCTACGTATAGCTGTACCAACTACTCTATTTGACCTTTCAACAAAATTAGTCTGGGGATGATAACGAGCATTAAACCAAATTTTCTGAACTTCATATTTTTCGGCCATTTTCTTAAAAACCTTTCCAGCGAACTGGCTGCCATTGTCGCAGATAATAAATTGGGGTACTCCATGTACCAAAAATATTTCCTTTTCCATGAACTGACAAATCTTACTTGCTTCAGCTTTTCTTAAAGGATGTAGTATTGTATACTTAGAAAACCAATCGCCCACAACTAACAAGTGACTAAAACCAGAACGACTTCTAGGCAGAGGACCGATAATATCTACTGCAATAATTTGAAATGGAAAGTTACAAGACTTCTCAGCACCCATTAAACCCATTCTAGCTTCATTTGATGCCTTTTGTTCTCCACATACTACACAAGATCTGATATATTTAGCTACATCTTTTCTGATTTCTTTCCAATAATAAGTTTCCTGAATTCTACTAATGGTCTTAAAAAATCCAAAGTGACCTGCTACAACAGGGTCATGATGTTTCCTAATTATTTCTTGAACTTGACTTTTTGGAACTAAAATTTTCCAGGGGGTCAAATTAGATTTAAATTTAGTTTTTAAGGAAACGTGCTTGTAAACAAAATTATTTTAACCGCACCAATTAGGAAATATTTCAGGTTTTGATAAAATATCTTGTTGCATCTTTAAATAAAAAGGGTCAAGGTTTTCTAAACGGATATCTAATTTCTGTGTCTCAAAATTAGTCAAAGCTAAAACATCAACATTCTCATGGTCGTTATTAACTAGATTATCAGAAGGGATCCTGGACAAACAATCTGGAACTACATTTAATGATCCTTTTCTATGAGTAATAGTATAATCATACTGTTGCAATTGAACGGCCCATCTGGCTAATCTTCCAGTTGGTTCTTTCATATTATTTAACCATAAAAGTGAATAGTGATCGGTAATAATTTTTAGATTTGCAGTACCCTCCACATAGGGCCTAAATTTTGATAAGGAAAAAATTACAGCAAGACATTCTCTTTCAGTCACAGTATAATTACGTTCTGTTCGAGATAAAGATCTACTAGCGTAAGCTATAACTCTTTCTGAGCCATCTATTTCTTGCAAAAGCACACCGCCCAAACCGGTATTAGAAGCATCAGCCTGAATAATAAAAGGAATATCAAAATCGGGGCTGCATAAAATTGGAGCAGAGACCAGAGCCTCTTTTAACTTAATAAAAGCACTATCCGCGTCAGGAGTCCATTTCACAGTTTGACCTTTCTTTTTACCTTTCAACAAATCGTTCAACGGTGAAACAAGAGTAGAAAAGCCTTTAATAAACTTTCTATACCAAAAAGCCATACCAACAAAACGTTTGATCTCAGTAGTAGTTTTACACTGAGGAAAATTCACTATAGCAGCAACCTTGTCACTGTCGGTACGTAATCCCGAGCAGTCCACTACATAACCAAGGTACTTGAGACTTGACTTAAAAAGTTGACATTTCCCAAGGTTAACAGTTAAATTTGCATTTTTCAATTTTTCTAACACTTCATATAACAGTGAAATATGTTCAGAAAAACTACTGGAAGTAACAATTATGTCATCCAAATAGCAAAACACCTTAGGAGAAAGCTTTGGGGTTAAAACTTTATCCATTAAACTTTGCTGACATTGAGCAGAGTTACGTAAACCGAACGGAACAACATTAAAATGGAATAGACCACGACCTGGTACAGAGAAAGCAGTTTTTTCTTTACAATCAGGGTGCAGGGGTATCTGCCAAAAAGCTTTTCTAAGATCAATGGAAGAGATATAACGTGCATCACGCAAAGTGTTTAAAATAGTATCTACTCTAGGCAGAGGATATGCATATTGCTTTGTTATTTTATTTAGACGACGTCCGTCAAAACAGAAACGGTATTCATCGTTTGCTTTCTTAACTAACAAGACCGGAGAATTATAAGAGCTATGTGATGGTTCAACCACATTTAAGGCGAGCATTTCATCTAGTTCTTTATTTAGTATGTTCATCATAAAAGGTGACAAAGGATATTGTCGTTCTCTGAATGGTGGAGCATCTCCCGTATCAATATTAAATACAAGTTTATCTGTGCGTCCTAGTTTATCTTTACAACTGATAGCTTCATAAGCTAATTTAATTTTTTCGATGTCTCGCAACTCACTTTCTGAAAAGTTTTGACTTTCAATGCCCAGAGACGTATCTTTGTCCTCCGAAGAAACAGAGAAAACAAAATTACTGACAGAACTACAAACTGTCCAAGAATTATCCTCAAAATCAATCTTAACGTTAAAGTTTCGACAAAAGTCACTTCCCAAAATTAATCCATGCGATAATGAAGGTACAACTAAAACTTTTGTAATCTTACATAGATTATCAGCACATATCGGCAAATAGATTACACCCACAACTTCTTGTGGTTGTCCACTAGCTGTGTACACCGGGTTATTTTTTCCAAAACTGTCAACTTCAAGTTCAAATTTTGCTATTAAGTCTAAAGATTTCCTGCCAAGCACACTGTGATTTGCACCACTATCTAAAAGTGCAGTAACTAATGTATCAAAAATATTTATCTCAATATAAGGCCTATTATCATGAGGTAAACCAACAAATAATGGAGCTAAAGAACTATCATTAGAAACCAAATTCGATTCAACGGTACTTAAATTTTCTTTATTACCAAATTCCGATACTTTAACTTTATTATAAAAATCATAAACAAATTTCTTCCAATTGTCCCATTCAAACTGACAAAAAAATTTTCTTTTATTATTCTCGGCCTTAAAATTACAAGGAGTTCGTCGACCGTTACCAAAGGTCCTCGAAACTAGTTTTTTGAACAATTGCAATCACGAGTTGTTACATTGGATTTTCCACATCGGTAACAAAATTTATTTTTCGGAGCTTTACATGACGAGAAAACATGATTGGGTAATCCACAATTCCAACACACTATCTTAGAAGACTCACTAGATTGAACTGTTTTAGGATTGTTATTAGTATCTGAAGTATTAATAGCAGTTACATTATTACTCGGATTTAAATTATCTTGAAGATTTCTACTCGAATTTCTATTTTTAAAATTACCTCGAAAACTACCACGATGATTACTAAAATTATTACGTTGACTGTTAGACTGCGAATCATGATTGCTACTCGAATAGTCATGATGATTTCCATAAGATCTGCCACGATTCGAATTAAATTTATTGTGCTGGTTACTGTAATTTAAATTATGATTGGTATTCAGATAGCCATGCTGATTGCCACGACCTCGATTGTTTTTAAAATTGCCTCGATAATTTCCAGATAAAAAGGATGTATTTTTAAAATTATTTTTATGGTTCTGGTTTTGGTTATAACCAGACGTTGATGGTTCACAAAAATTGTCTCGATCATTTGAGTGGAAAGAAGAAACCAGAAGAGGGTCTGTCGTTTTTGAATTTTCTATTTTTCGGCAGTTTTCCAATAAAGAAAGGATTGAGTCAATGCTGACCAAAGCTAGAGGAGATTTATAAAAATCACACATATTTTTCCTTAAGTATTTTAACTTTGTGGTTTCGCAGGGTTGTCTATCTAAATGTCTAAATAATGACTCCATATTAGCAACAAAAAGATGAAAAGGTTCTGTTTTATATTGTTTTCTTGCTTTAATATCCTCCCAAATTAAATCGTCTAAATCTTCAGGCAAAAAATCGGTTTTTCAAATTTAAACTAATGATTCCCAATTAGTAGCTCTATTAACAGCAGATTTAAACCAGTTATGCGCAGGTCCTGAAAATAACTCTCCAGCACTCTCGAATAACTCTATTTTTGAAACACGACGGGACTTACAATATTCCTCAACTTTATCTAAAAATTCTAGAACAACATGATAATCTGCTTCGCCAGAAAATGACAAATTCCACTGATGAACAGGTATTGACTTGCTTTGAGTAAAAACAGGGGTAACGATAGGGGTTGGAGCAGGAAAAACGGTTTGGTTCAAAGTTAGGTTCGAGTCGCTGTCGTTTTGTTCAAAAATAGCAGCTTTTTCAAAAAGGTTAGCTTCTAGCTCTAAATATTTTGCATAAGCTTCTTGCTTAAAATTAATAACGACAGAGTCTTGGTCTATAAGAGGGATTATAATCCGACAAATACGATTCGAAATATGAATTAATCGCGATCGATAGCGCTGAAAAGCAGAGTCTGTTTGTGGTCCTTCAAATTCCGAAATTAAAACTTCTAAAGCTACTAAGGTTTCCTCGATAACCTTTTTTTCGTTTTCGAATTCATACTGCGGATCCGAATAAGAAAGATTTCGATTTTTATCCGCTTGTATTCTGCGATTTAACATTTTTCGTTTTTGTGCTGCATCTTGATGTCTCGTAGCAATAACTCCACGAATTCTTAATTCATAAGATAACTCCGGTTGAGTTAAATGAATAGGCCTCATTAAATCGATATCACGGATATCCATTTTAAAATTAAAAAAAATTTAGCAACAAAAAAATTTAAAAAAAAAGAATGTAAAAAATATTATTTATATATATTTTTTTTAAGTCGCAATCGTCGTATAATTAACAAAGAAAACTTTAAAATCGAACTGCAGTATCTTTAAATACCACCGAGCGCCCTGCATAAAAAATACAAAAAAATAAAAATCTCAAAATATAGTTTTCATAACTCGCTCTTAATTTAGTGGAACGTATGCAAAAACATTAAAATGAATAATCGGTCCCCGCACAGACTGATCAAAACGTACTCAAGATTCAATCACGAAAATACCCAACACCAAAATTGTTAGTAAAAAAATTCAATATACAAAAAAAATATATGGCTGATAAAACTTTAGGTAGGTACCATCTATATATAGTTCAATACTGGCCACGTAGAAAAAAAAATAAAAAACAAAAAAATTATTAAAAATATTTTTGGGTAAAACTCTATCTAGATTTAGCCTTTGTTTTGCCACTAAGAAAAACTCTCGTTTTGCTGAGCCCCTAAATAACAATTATAAATATTCAATTCAAAACAATCTAAAAAGAAAAAACACAAATAATTTTATTTGTATGTTTAAACTGTACTAGATGCCATATAAGAAGAAAAAAAACCGCCTTATTACTTTTAGCATTAAAATTTACCTCCATAAATGCAAAAATTATTTTTATATCAATTTTATTAGGTTATATTTGTTCTCATTTATTTTAATTAAATAATATTTGACTTTATTTATCTTTATTTAAATATCTTAGATTTATCTTGATTTATTTTTAAGTATTGAATTTTTTAACAAGTTATGAACCAAGGATATAAAATTTAAAAAAACTCAAAAAAATTATCTTTATTTATAGGCAAAAGAAATTTAAACAACAATAAAAAACTCAGGCCCCGCGTTGGTCGCGCCGCTTAATCTGTAACGGTTTTTTGTTACAAACTAAAATGCTCTCGATAGCTCAGTTGGGACTGAGGTCGTGGTGTTCACCTCAAAAAAAAACTCAACAATATTCATGTGAAATAAATTAACTTTCTTTTGCCTAAAGGGCGCCAATACAAGCTTAAAAGTAAAATAGAAAGAATGTATCGAGATCTTAGTGAACCTTGTATTATTCACTAAGTATTAATAAAGATGGTGAATGTTTGATTAAAACGCAAAAGGTTTTTTAAAAAATAGTCTCTAATTATTTTTATCAGCAAACGACTTGCAAGAAGGAAATTTACAAAAAAATAAATATATAAGGATCTTTTAACCTAAATACTTAATTATATAGCTATCGATTAAAAATATTATTTTATATCCTTGTTTCTTATCACAGAATGTTCATTACCATTTATTTTTATTATCTCAAGAATGTAATTTAATTTCTATTTATAAAGAGTTGGTTTTTTATTTCAATAAAAGAATTTATCTTATTATTTTATGTTAATAAAAAGTAAGAAGAAAATACACGGACGATAAAATCAAGCCACAACAAAAAATTATCGAATTACCTAAATAAAAAGTATGTACCTATTTGGCTAAAAACAAAAAAATATAATATATTTTAGGGACATAAGAAAAATTAATACCTTGGGAGGGTAAATGCGCATCTACTCAACAAGGGTGCATTGTTGCCAGATCTTAACAAGGGCAATAAATAGGTTTACCAAAAATATTAACAAATAATAACCAGTGCTATAAAAAGGAAATATATCACAGTTAAATAAAATGGTTAGTAAAAATAGGTATTAAATCTTATCTGCCAAATCCCACGCTGGAGGTTGAGTCCTCAAAAGATTTGAGTAGGTAGTGTGGTCGGTACTTCAACAAAACAGATTTCAAAACGGGACAGCAAAACAAAAAGAAAGCAGTAACATCGACTAGTACAACATGGCTTTCACTTCAGTTAACAATTACGGGCTTCTGCTCAAAGTATGTGTGATGTACGGGCTTCAAAACATATACGGATCCCCGAAAACGAGCTCCAAAAAATGGAATGGGCTTCATAAAATGGAATGGACTTCATAAAATGGAATGGACTTCATAAAATGGAATGGGCTTGATAAAATGGAATGGCCTTCATAAAATGGAATGGGCTTCATAAAATGGAATGGCCTTCAGAAAATGGAATGGGCTTCATAAAATGGAATGGACTTCATAAAATGGAATGGCCTTCATAAAATGGAATGGCCAGTAATGAACAATGGTCCACCTTTTTAATCACACCAGCATTTTTCACGAAACTAACTCTGTTACAAAACACTGTACAATTTCTGTAAGTTTTACAACATTTTGAGTAGCAGTTATGCTTGGTTAAAATAAGTTTTTAATATATTTTATTAGCACATATTATAATGGTGTTAAAATGCTCTCTCTGAAACACACAAAATCCTGCGATCTAACGAGACCTTGCTATAGCAAAAACAAGGTAGTTCGGTTACCATATAGAAGTTAAACTACATCGAGAATCCGCATGTAGCTGACTCTCTCGGCTACGTGCATTTGAAAAGAGACGGCGGGTTTCCCTGACCGAACAAAGCAGCTTGGATCAGTCTGAATACAGCCGCGCGACGAAGTGGGGAACGTGCCGTAAAGCGACTCTAAACAACGCTTGTTGAAACAAATTTTATCATGAAGAACCGTGGTCCAGTGGACAAGGCGTCAAACGCTCACGCACCACAAGCAGCCACCGGAGGATCGCTCCATCGACGATACTGTCTTTTTTTTATGTGGATAATTCTTTGATTTATTTCTATTTGTACATGGTCTTACAAGTATTTTAATTTTTTTTGTTAAAAACGTTACTTGCTATTAGGGTTAAGAAAAAAATCGTTACACTCTTTAGGCCTCGGGGTCCTGTATAGTCCTGTGGAAGTGCTGTGGAGTCCTGTAGTGGTCCTGTGGAGTCCTGTATAGTCCTGTGGAGTCCTGTGGAAGTCCTGTATAGTCCTGTGAGGTCCTGTAGAAAAATTTGTATACCTACTGTGGGCAGCTGATCACCCCTCGAGGAAACTCGTACAAGGGGGACGAGTGTGATAGAGTTTAGGTAGGCTAGATTTGTTTGTTGAAGATGGGCTTCACCTGCTAGTACCTAAAATAAGTATGTATTGCAAAAAAATACAAAAAATAAGAATTTTTTTCTTCTTCCCTCCCACCCATTAACCTTATTGTGCAAATGACAGAAAACATTCAATGAAAAAAATTTCGCCGCGTACAAAAATTTTGGAAAAATTAAGCACTATTAGAAAAAAATTTCGCTTCAAAAATAATTATTAGAAAATATAAATAATTACAGGAAAAATTGAACAGACCAAAAAGTTTTCGGAAAAATAACGAAAACGACCACATCCCTAAAACTCAGAAGCCTACAGGGATTGATGTGTAGAGGGATAACCGGAGCTATGAGAACTACCCCGATCCTGGCCCTAGAGACAATTCTGGGACTACCATCGCTACCAACTTGGATCAAGAGGGAGGCGATGGGGACCTACCTACGTCTAAGGGACACGGGTCAGTGGAGAGGAAGAGGGAAAACAGCTGGTCATCTAGCTATAGAAGAGCTGACAATTAGAGAAATCCCCCTCACGTCAATGACGGTCAGCAGAGCACACGCACCTTGGAGGCTCGAGAAGAGGTACAAAATCCACATCCCAGACAGGGAAGCGTGGCAGAGAGACGAAATGATGTTTGAGGAGAGCGCTTTAGTTTGCTACACTGATGGATCCAAACTATCAGAGAGGCAAACCACAGGAGTATACGTTCGGAACAGCGAAGAGGAGCTTATATATATATATGCTCTGACAGTCAAGCAACCCTAAAGGCGCTAAACGCACCCAAGATTGCTGACGGCTTGGTGGAAGAATGCGCAGAGGCGCTGGAGACCCTAAGCGATGGCAAACGGGTAACGCTGGTTTGGTTTCCGGGACATACGGGGGTACCAGGCAACGAGAAGGCGGACGAACTCGCACGACTCGGGGCAGGAACCGCCTATGTAGGACCGGAGCCACTTTTGGGCGTGACAAAAAGACAAGTGCAAAGGGAACTCAACAAATAGGCCCAGGACGCGCTATTAAACTCCTGGGAAACAGGAACGGGTTGCAGACAGACCAGAGAGTTCGTAGACCGTCCAAAAGTGACCAGAATTAGATGGATGCTGGGACGGACACGAAAAGACCTCGGACTGCTGATAGGTACTCTAACCGGACATAACCGGTTGAGGAAGCACATGACACGTATAGGAGTCGAGAATGACCCTACCTGCCCAGCCTGTGGACAGGAAGAAGAGACATCAAGACACCTCGTGGCAGAATGCGAGGCCTACGCAAGGATGAGACAACAGGCACTCGGAGCGCCAACTCTGAGCGAGGAAGAACTGCACATGCTCAAATGGGCAGACTTACTGGACTTTGTAAAGAGAACAGGAAGGCCCAATGAGTTACCCGACCATCAAAGGGAAGTGCAGAGAGTGGGTTAAGGGACAGACTTGGGGCATGGCAAAAAGGGCCTACTCTGGCCTACTTGTCAGACCTGCGGGTCAACCCCCCTCACTACTACTACTACTACTACTTTCGGAAAAATACCTGAAGTTTACCGCATCCAAATCGATGTTTTTCTTATAGTTTATAGTAGGGTTACACGTACAGTTTTTTGTAAATTATGTGTAATGGATGTTCTTTTAGATCTGTCAATTTTTTTATTAAAAATTAGGTAATATTTTGTCGCATGTTCAATTTAATATTACAAATCCCAGTTTTCCTTTTAAAACTAATAATACAAAAACTAACTGTTATTAGTTTTTGAACTTTTTAAATATAAGACAGTAGGTTATGTTTGAAACTTCCTGCTGAAATTAATTTGGCATTGTTCCTTATATGTTCCACCTTCTTTAGATAGCATATTGGTTCTATAATTGAATTATATATTCTAATGGTTATTTAATTTAATTGAATTTAATGGCTGCTATTACTAAAAAAACGAAAAACAATTAGGTACTACATAACTGAAGTATTATAAAAAAGGATAAGGAATATATTTCTGAGAGAAAGTCGGTTAAGTATGATAGCAATTTGTGGGTGTGCTGTGTACATTTAGGAACCACAAAGCGACAGAAATCATATTTTAAGTTTAATAATAATTAATAATTAATGTTTGTATTGTCACAAAAAAAAATATATAAATAAACATGCTTCGTATATCTAAAACTATGATGTGTGGCAAAGGTCAGAGTTCGCGCTGCCTGCTAGTTTGTTTAGCACGCTCTTCCACTCAGGCCCAGATATACAGGTTGTTTCAAAATTCAATAACATAATTCTTCTTGAGTGATTCTAAGACAAAAAGTTCATATAAACATAGGTCTACATACGCTTAGTTTTCGAGATAATATTTTTTATTTATTTTGATATAGTCGCCATGCTATACCGAAGCATTTTTTATTTTGATAATGGCAGTCTTTGGTGCAAAAGGGTTTTTTTTAAACGGTTAGAGATACGAAAAAATTGCAAGAGACAAAAAAGTTTGCAAAGGAAACAACGATTTTATTTCTTGATTTAGAATCTACCAGTGGATTACAACAAAAAAATATCCCAGGAAAAAGCTGACATGACCCCTGAAAAAGTATAACCTTGTAGATTTTTACTATCGTTTGGCATGTCTTATAGTGTACTGACAACATTGAGCAGCATATCTCAAAAACTGCACGAGCTATAAACAAAAAACTAATAAATATATGAAATTTTAACACCCTGTATCTCGAAAACTAAGCGTTTGCGTGTCGATGTTTATATAAACTTTTTGACTAACAATTACTTAAGAAATTCAAAACTAAAATTATTTTATTGAGTTTTGAAACACCTTGCATAAATAAAAAATTGTATATTTTAGAAATTCAGTAGAAAAAAAACTGTGTACCAAGTAAAACATAGTACATACATAAGTTTGAAATACATATTTTAAGTCCTACAAGTTCCACAACGGCACAGAATTTTGTCTTCTTTTTAAAAACATTTTTTGTATGAGAAGAGGACACTCTGATCTATCTTTTATATTTCACCAGAAAGATTTCGTTGAGCCTTTACTTATGGATAATAAAAACATGATCTGGTTTATTTAGGAAAATACCTGTTATGTCTGATCGTGGACACATTTCCCTACCCAAATGCAAAAGTGAGTTTTAAAAAGTTATGTCATATCATTAAATAAAACTCTTCAGTCCTTATGATATCGGACTGGGGGCAGATTGTGGTAGGTTGGTTGTGAGGGGGCTGGTTGTGGGGGGAGGGGAATCTCTTACTTTACCCCTTCCCATAGAAATACAGGCAGTTATCCTTTTGTAGGAATCTATTTGTATATTATTATTAAACTACAAAAACAGCAATTAAAGTAAAATAATGTTTTCCTTTTTTAGGGAAGCTTAGTTTTTTATAATGAGTCACTTAATTATGTTACAAAAATTCTAGAAACAAAAGAGCAGGAAGGCCTAGTCCGCATGCTATTTGTGGACTTGGTCTGCGCCGCTGATAGATTATGTTCATTTCGTTTGAAGGGGGCTAATTTTGATCTTAGAGGGCTTACCCTCCTTCCCCCAAGCTACTTCCTTGGCGTATAAACATACATTCATTCCATTCTTTCAATAAATTTTGGTTTTGGTAATATCTAGTTCTACCAAGAAAAATTGCATTGGATATCTGATTTGGCCCACTGTGCTTGTTACTACGTCATCTAAGGCCCGGCAGTCTGCAATTCACAACAAAAAATAAGCTTGTGTTCTCAATGAACTTCTAAACAAGTTCATTGGGTGTTCTGCATAAAGTGGGTTAGGAATTTAATGTTTATATTTATTATTTATGTTCAACGTTCGATAGTTTTGGTTGTTTAGCTGTTGGGCCGTATGTTCAAACGTAAGTATTAGTCTAGTGTTGTCTAGTATTTCGCTAACAAGCCCTTTTGGGCACCCTTTGCCAAAAAAATGTTTTTTTTTTCACTTGGAAATATTTCTAAAGGCAGGCTTTTCCAAAATAATTAGAGCTGGAAAATTTGCATCTTCTTGAAAATTATTGGTTTTTAATATGGATTTTTTTTGTTACAGGTTACTTATGTGTCTACAAGGCAACAAAGACAAACTTCTTAAGGTTGCAAGCAATCCCTATCATCTGCTATGTTGGTCCAAATAAAAAACTTGTTGCAGAGAAATAAACATCCTTCGAGACCAGCACAAGACCAGTAGATGCCACCCAAATCTCTGATATGATTTATTCTGTTATAGTAATGTAACTATGTGAATGTGAAATAGAATACAATGTATTATCAAATAATATTTGTTAATTATTATCAAAAATAATAGTATTCATAAGAAAAGTGCATAAAGTGATTACATTTCCACAAACAAAAACAGTTGAACAATATATGAAGTGAAGTTCAGTTTGATAATAGTTTGTGAGAAATAGGTACCAGGCACATAGATAAGGGAGGGCACTGGGGGACATTTCCCCCCTTCTTGAACAAGTTTCTATCATGAAATTTTAGTGTCTTGGACAAAAATTGGGCACATCACCACTAAAATGTTCTGTATTCAGTGGATTTGCCTCCGTCAAGCATTTCTGCCTACCCTGTTCAAAACATCATGCACCGTCACTGAATAACAGCACAGCACTTTCTATATGGGAGTATCCCCCCAGAAAAAAATGCTATCTATGTGCCTGCTACATACTTTGAGTACATGTTTTACAGAACATTTTTTGTTCGGTTCTCCAGAAGGATAATTATTCAATAAAATTTTCTTGAAAATGTTTTTGCACAAATTTCCGTTCAAAGAAAATGTTTAGGACGAAATAATTTTGTACAAGTTTCCATTTAAACGATAAAATTAATTTTAAAGATATTTGTGCAACCTGCTTTTTTTCTATGAGGGTTATCAAAAATAACTACTACATACATATTTTTACTCAAATGTCAAAAAATGCTTCAAACATGCCCCATGTTCTAAAAAAATGTAAAATCTTAATTTTAGAGAGTTTGTTTGCACAAATTTCCATTTAAAGAAAATGTTTTTGGGGAAATTTCCATACAAGGAAAATGTTTTAGGAGAAAATGATTTAGAAGAATTTTCCATTTGAACATATTTTTACTCAAATGTTACAAAAACTGCAAAATCTTAATTTTAAAAATTAGAGTTTATGTGAAAATATGCCATGTGTCATGCCAAACGAAAGGTAATTGAGTCTGTAGTTAACATAATAAATTTAACTTCTTTAAAAAAAAGGGTGGGAGTCAATTTCAAAAATTAGAGTTTAAGTGAAAATATGTCGTCTGTGATCTCAAACGAAAGGTAATTGAGTCTGGAGTTAAACAAAATACATTTTCGTTAAAAAAAAGGGTTGGGGTAGATTTAAAAAATTAGAGATTAAGTCAAAACATGGCTTGTGTGGTATCAAACAAAAGGTAATTGAGTCTGAAGTTGAATAAAATATATTTCAGTTTTTAGTTATATTAGCTCACACATACACTTTAACTATAGTACCTAGTGTGAGAGGTACCCATATATTGGCAGAGTATTTTTATAATCACCAAAAATACATAAAAAAAAATAAAGTACCTTACTAAGATTCTAAATCAATAATTAAATTTAAAAAAACATTTTCTTCAAAAGGATAATCATTCAATAAAATTTTCTTTATACAGAAAATTGTTCAAAAACATTTTGTTCGATTAGAAGTTTGTTCGAACAAATTTCTATTTAAAGAAAATGTTTTTGAACTTATTTTCGTTCAAGGAAAATGTTTTAGAAGACAATTATTTCAAATAAGATTTTTTATTAGAACATATTGATACAAAAAATGTAAAATTTTTAGATAACTTTTTTTTCTATAATAACCAAAAACTCAAAGTTTTTGATTTAAAATAAAGGACTGAAAAGTCATTATTCAGTGACCCAATAAAAGTGAAAAAAAGTACCTACTGCATAAGGTTTCTAAATAATTTATTAACAAAAAAAAATTGAATTATATTATACAAGTAAATAATAATTTATTCAAGCACTGTCGAAACAATGATTCTTCTCATCTCATCCAGCGGCGTAGCGTGCCCGAAAGGGCGGGGGGGGGGGGCGACAGCTAAAAAGGGCGCCTCTGAAAACTGATGAAAAATCTTGTGGCAAAAAAAAAACAAAAAGGTCAAAAAGGCGCCTCTCACAAATCTTGCGACCAAAAAAAAACAAAAAAAAACAAAAAAAACCCCCCGCGCCCCCCCCACGCTACGCCGCTGATCTCATCTTATCTTCATGGACAGTACCTATAGGTATGCAAAGTTAAATTTAAAAAAATACAAAAAATGGATAGGATATATGTCATAGGCTTGTAGCAATAAATAATGATTTTTGTTGTGGGGGTTGCTATAGTCTATAGTTAAAAAAGCTATAGTAAGTACCTATAAGCAGATAGTGTACCTATAACCCTGCCAAATTAAATTAACAAAAGAAGCACCTATTAAAAATTGGTAAACTAACCATGTATAACATGGGCGTAGTGAGGGTCTCACTCAGGGTGGGGCAAAAAAGCAAAAAATTTTATAGCTCCCCTTTAATTCTTGTATTACTAAATGAGCTAAAGCCAGGATGGTGCAGGTGACAAGACAGGGTGGGGCAAGTGCCCCACCCTGACTACGCCCATGATGTATAACCATCCAAAGAACACCAATATTATTTAAATGTTTTATTACCAAATTTGATTTAAGCCCCTCAAAAAAATTGATCCAGTTATATTCCTTATAAGGAATATAAACACTCAAGAGGGGGAGATTGGCTTTGCGTCATGGTTACAGGCAATGTTTTTTTAATGTGTTTTTTCTTGAAAATGCGTTACGAGGGGGAGTTAAAAATCCTGACTTTTTGCGTTGCATAATTTAAGGATGTTCCCCTATACATATCCATCATTTTGAATTTTTATGATAATTTTAACTTTGTATACTAACTATAGGTAAGTACGTTTCTTTTCATATTTCATCAGGAGATTTTATGAGTGAAGCTTCAAGACTATGTAGAACTATTATCTTCTCGTCTTTTGTGAGGGGCATATTTAAAAGAAATGGAGCCCCTCTGGGATGGACAACTTTGTATACTATGTTTCCCGTCTTATATCATCAGGAGATTTTATAGGTGAGGCTTCGTGTAGAACCACAGAGGTTATCCAAGTAGAGCTATCCAAATCTTCTTGTCTTTTGTGAGAGGCGTATTTAAAAGAAATGGAGCCTCTCTCTGGGATAATAATCCGCCCCACAGAACACCATATCCGCACGTGTAAGAAATCAACTTATCATTTTTTTATAACTAGTAATATAATTTTTAAAAAAATTCTGTTTGTTTATTGTGAAATTCCTTCATACTTATCTGTCAAAGTAACTGTCATAAAAATCACGGCGAACTCGATTTTCTGAAATAAGTGAAAGAATTCTACCAAGCTGCACTGACAACACTGCGGCTCGCGATCACTGACTTGCATGAACACTGAGAAATAAATTCGACGTACAATTCGTGTCGGAAAACGGTTTTTGTTTCCTTCATAGAATGAAATTCGTAAGAAAATTAGCTCTAGAATGTTGTGTTTACTAATATCTAAGGTTGTTTTGCCTTTTTGGTTCAAAATATTGAGCAGAAACCTCCCACGATATTTTGCCAGTTCTAGTTGAACTCAATGCAGCCCAATTTTATATGGCTAAAAATTTTAGCTGGCTAAAAACGATCGGAGGTCTAATCCACAAAAATCGACCCCCAGGAGTAACGCAGGCCTTTACACGATAGGTGAGTTTTTTGTGCTACAATTTCAAAACGGCTTAGTGACATGGACGATAAAAGATCGGACACAATCATTTACTTAAAACCTAAATAGGAATTTTAATTATTAAAAATATTAAAATAAATGTAATGATACCAGTTGCAGCTATGCGGTTATTTTCGGCTCTCTCTTTCGCGTATTTGAAAGTAATAAAATAACGAAAACAAATAAGTTACAGACTTAACCCTGGTCAGCTTTGTTTGTCTTAATTTTTCTTTATTAGCTAGTGCACGAGAGAGAGGTAATCACACTGCCGCTACTGTAATCGTTATAGTTCTTTTTTAAATAGTGCGTATAATCAAAAAGCTAAATAGCAACAGAAATCATTATTTACAGGAAATTTACTGCAATTATTTGCCAAATCGCGTGTGAGGTTTTGGATTTTAGTCTTACGATTGTTCTGTTTACTTTCCTCATCGTCAAGCGAAATATTCATCCAAAAACTACATGCTTGAATATATAAGAGATTGTGACAGTTGAACAAAGAATCAGTTTTCCATGTTTACTTAAGTTTTCTTCTTTTTTTCCGGTCTATGTAGTACATTTCAAGAAAAATTATCTTATGTTTCAAATTTTAAGACATTTTGTTAATTGCGGCCTGTTTCGGCAAAAATCAATTTCTTCAAAGTAATGCGCATTTAAACGTTTACACCAAAACCTAGGCTTAAACTTAGGCCTGTAAAATCGGTGTGAGAGTTTAGACATAACCAAATTAAAAATTTTCCCAGAACGTTTTAAAAATTCACATGCGTAAAAACCGTTTCTTAAAGCAATGGTTACTGAGTATCCTTTAATACAAATTTGACCCCTCAATATCTTAATAACTGCTTCCATTAAATTAATAATCGAAAAGACAAATAATTTTTGTAAATTCTTTTTGATCAATTTGGCTTGTTTGAAGAACTTAAACCTATCCTAACCCAAAACTTTATGTTTGGAAAATGGGTAAAATACCATCTGGTTAAGAAAGGCTTTCCTAATGTCTTTGCACCATTAGCGTTATTCAAAAACTTATCGATTTGTTTTTTTTATATTTGTGCGTTTGAAAAATCATCGATTAAGAGCAGAACTATTCTACCCAAGTGACATTTTGGCCATTCTCGGTTTTTAAGCGGGCAAATTAGTTGAAAAATGGGTGTATCTTGTGCAAAGATAATTAATCTTAAACTTTAAGAGCTATTTAAGGCAAAATCATGAAAAAAAAGGTTTTACTTTGGAGCAAAACCCCTCTACCAGAAAATGCAATTTTTGGATGTAACGCCCATACACACACATCGATTTAGGTGGTCATGATGGCAGATGGTACGCGGCGGTTAGTAGCCGCGAAAGAAAGACATGGCAAGAAAAGCGATATGTTCCATACACTACAAAATATCCGAGTATCCAAATGATTTAACACGTGATTTATAGTGACCTATGTTTGTGTTTGTTTTGATAGCTGTCATTTTAAAATTGTTAATATATAGTTCATTTCATAATTTTTGAGATAACTTTTTGATAGTAATCAGCTGTTACCTTACTAAATAGCATAGGCCAGCGAAAACAAGTCGTAAAAAGTTATCCCAAAAATAATGATATGAACTTTAGTTGATATTCATTCTAACCCCTGATTTATAAGTTGCCGTTCACGGTTGACATTCACGGTTTACAGTTCGTAGACGGATTTTAGCATTTATAGGTTGCGGTCTTCCGTTCGCAACCGTTCCGTAATAATAACCTAAAAAAATTGGAGGAGGAGCTTCTAACCTTTTCTGACTAGGCATTTGTCATAAACAAAAAAAAAAGGAAAATAAAAAATAAACCAACTAAGTGTGACGTACGTGGCCGACTACGAATCTCTAACGGCGAAAGATAAAGATGAATTATCTACAACTTTCGCGAACGACAAGGCCGAACTTTGCTCAACTTTAACGAACGGCAATGTATAAATCAGGAGTAAAAAGTAGTAAACAAACAAAAATTGGTTTTAATAAAATATGGTTTAAAATTATACAAACGCTATTAATGATAAGAAATGCGCCGACCAAATGAGAAATTTTTAGTGCATTTTTGAAAAAGAAAAGGTTACTCTTAACGCCTGAAATTAAAATAAGGAGTTGAGGGCCAAATTTTACTTAAATATTTAGATATCTTTGTAAACTTACGTGGCATATGATATGCAACGCAGTTGCACATCTTTAATGTATAGTTAGTTAGACATTCAATCTCACAATGTTGTTGTGTGTAGAGGTTGAAAAAATTCAGTTTTCTTTCATAGGGAAAGTAACATTGTCGACGATGCGCTTCGTATCTAAAAACCAAATAACAAACTTTTACACTAGAATTAACGAAAGGTCATAAGCGTTAGTATACAACTTGATTCACTTCGGTCTATATACATTTTTTGCGAGGTTGTCGGCTCAAGTTAATAGACTTGTAAAATCGTGCAGTCAACGGCAACGCTGCAAAAAGTATATAAAATCAAATCAATTTATTTTCATAGGACAAATTACAATTTGTATAGGAATTGTCAGACTATTTAAAAACTAAAAAATCTTTTAAAAAAAATTAAATTAAACGAAGACAATTAAAAAAAAAACAGTTTACATAAACTCTTCAACCTTAATAACATTTATCCAACAGGAATTCCTTAAGTGCCATTTTAAATGAATTCTCAGACTGACAAGTTTTTATCTCACAAGGCAATTTGTTAAAAAATATTGGGCCCAAACCCGCATTCTGTGTACTCGTCGTTTTCGAGATGTTGAATTCTACTGTGAATTTCGACATGTCGAGTGAAGGTGAGATGAAAACAATATTCTGTGTATCGCTTGGTTTGGGTTTGGTCAAAATTGGAATTTTTCAACATGTCGAATTTGCAGTACTAATTGTTCTGAAAATATTTTTTTTAATTTTGGTAACTTTTAATTTTCGCAGAATTTATAGCGATATTTCGGACAGAACTCAGTGAAAGCTCGTCATTTTCCGTTCTGTTCACAGATTATGTTATTCTTTAAACCATTTTAGAATAAATGAAGATGAAACAGTTCTCTGCGAGCCGATTCGCCGCGAGGACTCTCGCCGCGGGAACAATTTGCCGCCGACGAGGTTTAAGCAATTTTGTTTATTTCGAGCATATTTTTAAAAAAATATTTTGTTCTAAAAAATGTTTTTTGCGTTATTTAGAAATGGAAATTAATGGAAATTAATTGGAAAATGCTTTTTAATTTTTTTTTAATTAGGAGAAATAAAAAAAAATCGTTTTTGGAGTAATTACTTTTTAAAAAAGTATTTCTCAAAAATAATTTTTTGTAATTTAATGATTTTTTTTTATAAATATTTTTTTTAAAAAAACTACTTTTTAAAAAAAGTATATTTATTTGAAAAAACATTGTTTTTTGTAAGGACATTTTTTTGCAAATTAGGATATGTTTGCGATCAAACACAGATTTTAATCTTCCAATTAGAGGAGAGGGAATGAATAAATGTTTTGTGGGCGGGAAAAGTCCCATTAGGTCACCTTGCTGGGCCTGTTGTACCCCACTATCCATTGTATCAGCCTTGAAAACCTGCCGCCTTGGCAAAGGAGCAGATTTTTCTGGGTTGAAACATTTTGACATCGTCAGGGCTAAGCACACAGCTTCCCAAAAGCGACATTCTCCATACACCAACGAGACTCCGAGTTTTCAACGATTCCCAGAATGCTAATGTGTTTATTAAGGCGACAGTGTCCTGTCAAGAGTGTAAGAAAAGACCTCGTTCTGGAGGAGCTCACCTCCCCGATAAGTGGCTTGGCCTGCCTCATTCCGTCCGTGTCTTCCCAGAGCGCCTGAGAGCGCCTGTTCCAGTCACATTTAAGGGTCATTATGGCAAGAAACTCCGCGATGCCCACCATGGGTTCCGGCCCTACTGGTTCAGGTGATGACCCCATTCTAGCAAGTTGGTCAGCCTCCTCGTTTACAAGAATGTCCTTATGTCCTGGAACCCAGAGGAAATCAACCTTGTTGTGTCCTGCTAGGGTTTTTGGTCTCAGCTACAAGTACAGAGCTAACTCTGGCCAATTTGATGGCAGACAGTGCAGCTCTCTCTCTGTCAGAGACATATCTAGGTTTTTATAACTACACATTAAAATGGCATATACCTCTGCCTGGAAAGCAGTGGCATACTTGCCCAGGGCAAGATGAAATTTCGCTCCTGTTATTCTGCAGTATACTCCTGTTTCAGACCTCTCCCCCATTTTGGAGCCGTCGGTATGCCAGACTACTAGATCGCCGAGGCTTTGAAGTCTATACATAGTCCTCAATGCCATGTGTTCTAAGAATAGGGGCAGAGGGGGCAGTCCCGCAAGCCTTTCAGTGGCCCTAGTGGACGCTGTCCTCATCGCACCTGTAATGCCCAGGCATGCAAGCCGCTGAACTCTATCAAGTTGAGTTCTTGCAGCCTTTGTCTGTATTCCTGGCTACCAAACTATGACCCCATAGGTTAATATGGGTCTTACCACATCCATTGGATATACTGAGGTTGAAGTCCCCAAGTCGTGCTGTAAGCCCTCTTGCATGCCCATAATGTGGCCTTTTGAATCTTGTCAGCCACGTGGTCCTTTCAGTTTAGCCTTGAGTCTATAATAACCCCAAGGTATTTGGAAGAGCTTTTGTAGCTTATGACTTGATCAAACAGTCGAAGTTCTGGTAGGTCAACCAGAGCCCTCTTTCTTGTAAATAACACCAGCTCGGCTTTTTGAGGGTTGACTCTGAGCCCTTCTTTAAGGCACCAATCTCGGACCCTATCAAGGGCTCGTTGCATTAGTCTCCCCATTTGTCCAACGTTGTTTCCAGGAATTGGAATAACAACATCATCTGCATATGCAAAGGCAGAGTACCCAGCTTTGTTTAACTCTACGAGTAGGCCGTCAGAAGAGTAATGCTCTTCTCGGGTGTTGCTGCTTTCAATAAGCGGGGAAGAAAGGGAGTCGTGTAGAAATCGGAGCACAGAATGCAAAATTTGAGAAGTGATATGTCGCTATAGAGTTCTATAATACACGGCTCCAGTAGAACGCGAAAAGAGATGTGGTCACAAGTGGACAGGTTAAATTTGATTTAATGTCGGGGAGCAACTGTACAATTTGCAATCGAATTCAAGCTATAGCGAAAGTCATGAAGCAGAGACAAAGCTATTAGCATGCGACTCTACACTCTACACTCAAGAATTTTCAGAAGAAGAATTAATAGTAACTGATATTTCAAAGCATGCGCGAAAGCTGTCGACCTATTTTTGCGAATTTCAATAGACCGCGGAGCAGCTGCATAAATAAACAAACCCAGGGGCGCAACTAGCTCGGTAAATTCGGGTGGGCTACTGCCCCAGGTTATTATAAGTGATGATTTGATGGGACCTTATAATAATATTACAATAAATTACCACAGTCGGTCATTACCTGTTTTGGGGGGATAATTTCGAGCTAGGGGGGGCTTAGCCCCCCCTAAATTGTGCCCCTGCAAACCAATAGTAAATACTCTATTATCCTATAAATGATTAGAAGAGTAACAAACTGATTTAAAATAAAAACTATTAATTTTCAAATCAGGGATGCTAACATTACATTAATTGTTAGTATTGTTAGCTCATAACTCCGATGACCAACACTGACGAAATATGCAATTAACTCTTACGTAACTTAAGTTTGAACTTAACAAATTTGTGGGCTATTCCCTGTAAAAAATCTTCTCCCGCATCAACGTACGTATGACCGAACATTAGTTCGTTTGATTCCGTTCGAGAGCAAGTAGAAAACGACAGTCACGTGATACTTCTAAACCATGCAATAATAATTATTTTAAGGAGGTCTGAAAATTTTACAAAAATTAATTTAAAAATTAGTTAATATAACTGACGCTGAGCATAACTTACCCTTTTAAACCGTCAGATGTAGTCATCATATCTGGTTTAACTGATACAACCACTTCCTGATTAAGAGGCACTCGAAAGTATTGAGTTCCCACTCTTGGTGTTTCTGCCGGGTTGTGCAATAGAATCTGTAACAATAGGTATTAGCATTAATAGACCGGAAAACTGGATAAGTATTACAGGTCAACATAGGCAATCTGCGGTAATAATAACTAATTTATCTTATGATGGCTACTACCACTCACTACACGCTACTTGCCAGCACTTGGTAAGTAGCAAGTAGTAGTGTCACTGCATCCAAGACGCCTGGCGTCTCCAGGGGTAGTGAGACCAACAAGTGACTTTATCCGGAAAGTTCATTGTACTTTTGACCATATGAGTTTACGTAATATGCCTACGACCCTAATTAATTTATGTAAATACTTGTTAAGCTCGTTACCCGTTTTGATCATTATATAAGTTCGTAGTACCATTCAAAAAGCAATTTTACATGGCGCCCTTTCTATTTTATTTCTATCAAAGGCAAAACCAATGTAGACGTTATAAATTCCATTTTTCCTGACCTTTTGAAAGGAGGTATTCTTCTTTCTGTTGTAATTCCTATACTTTCTAAAAACATAATATATACAGGGTATCCTATTTTTAATGGTATTGAATGGGAAACTCAGTTATTTTAAAAGTCCTGGGGATTTCACATTAATGTCCTTAAATTTCGAGACCTAAAAAAATAAGTTCAAAGTTTTTCAAAAATCATATCATTTGTATTAGTGCAGATATTTCAATTTTGTTAAAACTTCGCTACAGAGAGTTGATCCTGTCAATAAAATGACGTTGTCAAATATTTGGTCCGGCGAGTCGGATTTGAGATTTCAGAAAATAAATTCATAGGTTAAATACGGACCTGGATTTTTTGTTCAATTTTTCGCTTCGCATTGGGTCCCCAATTAACCCTAGGGTTGGGTTATATATCAAAAAATTTAAAAAAAAAACCAGATCCGTATTTTTTCTTCTTAAATCTCGAATTCGACTCGACGGATCAAAAATTTGACAACGTCATTTTATTGACAAGATCTGCTGTCTGTAGAAAAGCTTTAATTTTTTGTCGTAGATTTAAAACTACAAGGGCTAGAAAAAAACTTTTAACATTTTTTTGGACGCAAAAGAGGACAGTAATGTGAAATCCGCAGGTCTCTCTCTTTTATAATAACTGAGTTTTTCATTCAATACCATTAAAAATGGATCTGGATTTTGTTGCGCAGTAACCAAGTAATGTAAAAAAAAACTTTTTGTGCACCTTAAATCCAAGATAATGGGGAGAGCCGCCCCCCTCAAGTTTGAAAACTTAAATTTGATTTAAGAACTCCAATGTCAACAACATATGTCAACATCGCGACTACACCCCTTTTTGCAACCTAAAATTCTATAATGACTGGACTATTTAAGTTGGTGTCGTTAGCCCTGAAGACGCCAGGATTTCAGGATGCAGTGACCCTAGCAAGTAGTGTGTACACCGACTTGCACTAACTTAGAGATTTACATACACTTATCATCGCTTGTCGGAAAACGGGTGCAAGTCAAAGGCGGCATTTTCCAAATAAACCGACACTTTCAAGTAGGCATCATAGATATAAAAAAATAATTAGATAGCGCTTTCACTACTGCGCAATCCCCAATAGAGGCGACGTTGGCCGCCATTTTTTCACAGATTTGGAATACAAGCTGTTACACCTATAGTTAATATTGTATTAAAGTGGCACCGCGTCATAGCTAGGGGACCAAATTTTGCAGCAAAATCTAAGTAAAGAAGTCGTAAAAAATTAGTGTTTCACTTTGTACATGTAGTGTGCCGCTCGGGGTTTAATGTTCGAAGGATAAAACTCTAAGACCCATTAAAGGAGAGATCAAATGAACCTAATAAATAAAGATCCGAAACATAAAAGATGATCCAAAATTATATTAAAATGTGCGCAAATATTGATTTAGTTGCAACAAAGGTAAATTGTTTTGTAAAAAGCTCCGTCATAATTTGTTTGATATAAACAGTCAAAACAACAACGAATAGAAAACGTCAAAGCTCGGCTAAATCAATAATATATTCGTAACAACCAGATAAGAGTATATAATATGTTCCTTTCTAATGAAATCGTTTAGAAGAAGACATCAATAAAAAGCAAGTAAAATAGTAAGCTAATGACTAATTAGTGCAGTACCTCATTTTGGGAATCAATATCAATAAAAAAATTAAGGAAGTGCGTGCCACTGTGTGTACCCCTCTACTCCCTTCCCACCCATCAAGGTTTTGATCACGCGGTGTCACTTTAATACAATATCAACTATAGAGGTCGTTATGGTGAAGAATCATCGCAGCCCACGAGAAAAACAGACCCGGGCGCGGAAATATCACGTGACCGTAGGAGGGTCACAAAAGACCGCCTCCCGGCCAACTGTCATTATAAAACCTAGGTGTTTCCAGTTTTGGTATGTTTGTTTACGTTGATTTTTTTGTAATTCGGGCATGAATTTTATGTGAATTTTATCAAAGTAATTAAAATAACGCAGCCCACGAAAAAGAAAACAATGCTGCGAACGTGTAGTGTTGTTGGTTGTCGGTTTAACTATAAAACTGAAACCGAATATGTGTCAACTTTTAATGTGCCAGTGGATAAACAAATGCATAAAATTTGGTTGCGAAAAATTCCTAATCATTTAAGTATCTTAAAACGTCCACAAGTTTGCATCAAACATTTTCCTAACCAGCAGGTTATTTGGTTTGATAAGTGTGTTGTAAATGGAGAGTGTTGAAAATGTTCCGAAATACCTAAGTATACAACCTGTATCTTCTGTTCGATTAGCTGATGTAGAGAGGCAACAACTGGAAACTGTAATACAAGATTTGTAAAATATCGCTAACAGATAGTAATCTCTCCGATAGTGTGCAATATTTAAAAAGTAAAATACAGCTCAAACAAGTTTCATGGCTAATCGGAATACTGTATTATACTGTAGTATTGTTTGGCTTAAAAATTCCGTTGATTGACGTTCACTGTCTTGATGACGGGTAAAAATGCAAAATGCGTTGATCCGGCCTGAAAAGACAAAGAGCTGTCGTAGGTCACGGACTATAGTTGTTTTCTTTTATTTATTTGCATTCGATCTTTTCATTGATCGACATTGTATAGCAGTGTTTCGCTGCTTTTGGTTTTTTGTTTCTCTCGTATCTCGGTAGATGGCGCCTCTTGCTATAGTTCGCTCACTAATTACGTTTAATTAGAGACAAAACCGTCTGATTAACTTCGCAAGATTTGTCACTTGACCAGCAGTGTTCTGAGGAGTCCCATAAGGACGAAACGGTTAACTGTCAACACTTATTAGGTGTCCATTAGATCTTGGACCCCCGAGAAGTTAAGCTTTCAAGCTACCCACGGAAAAATATAAGGGAAACAAAAAACTCCTTTTTGCCCGATTAGCCATGAAACTTGTTTGATTTTTAAATTCACGGGTATGAAATTTCACGTTTGTTAGTAAAATACAGCTTTTAAAAGAATATGAGTTGGTAGTTAACTTAGACGTTGATGAAATTTATAATAAACTTTGTACTGAGTAATTTTTCAAAAAATTATTGACGACCAATACATTCAGTTTATTGAACGTGAAAACCATCTCACTTATTCACAAAATCACTTGTTTCTTTTAAATAAGTTATTGTGAAATGTTTTACATTAAAAAATGTTCTTTAGATAACTCTAGCGAGTGTTTTTGTGGCGAAAGACTATTGTCAAATCTTGAAAAAATTAGTTTAAGGGCATGTAAAGTTTTTTTAAATAATTTGATTAAAAAGCATAATGATTTAGTGTCTGCTAATAAATCTTTGAATAAGAACACAGACAAAGATGATGACACTCAAAGAAAAATTAAAAAACTTAAAGCTTAGGTTTGTTATTTCCAATTTTAAAAGACTTGTATAGATTTCTTTTATCTATAATAAACACATACATCAGCAAAATATTTTTTTCAATTTTTGCCCATATAAGAACAACAAATTTTTGTCAATTTATTTAAATTGTGTAAAAACAGATAATATATTAAGCAATACAATAAAGGCCGCTTGACATGGAGCAATAGACTTTCAGTTGCATGCAATATTAGGGTGCCTGATATGATATCTATTGTATAAACAAACAAAAATGTTATTCAGGGACACTAATCTTGCATGCAACTGCCAGTGTATTGCTCCATGTCAAGCGGCCTTAAGAATCCTGGAACTCCTAAGATCACGTGACCGCCGACTTGCTTATAACGCGCCATGGCCGGTCTTTATCGTTGGCTGCGAGAAGCATATATAGGAACTTGATAACGAAAACTGCATGACTAGGCTTCAGAACGCAGTCACCTTACAAGCGTGGTATAAGCCGCCACTCCTAGACGTCGTCGTGGAAAATAAGCAATTTTGTCAAAAATCTTTAATTTAGACAAGTGGCTCGATATGATATTTTACCACGAGTTTTATTCAATGCCGACGCCTCTCAAAATCGTGCCTGTCAAAGTTGGCCTTGCTCGATCTGTGGAAAAATGGCGGGTTTTAATTTTAATATGAGAGTGAACTGTCTACGTGAAATCTGTCAAAAGCTATAAACTATCAAACCTTATATTTTCAGTTTTTGTCAAAATTCACAAATTTGTTGTTTTAAAGAAAAACCCTATTGGGTGATATCTTGTTTGAAAGGCCTTTTAAAAACCAACATTTTGGCGTAACTGACTCTTGCCTATGTCAAACGTAGCAAACTTATTCTTTTCCATTTTTGGCAAATTTCAAAGGTTTGGGTTGTTTACGTCAAATATTTTTTCTACATTTTACAAGTTCAGTGTTTTAAATGACATGATCAAATGAAGATAAATTTGAAGTTGTTTTTTTTACGGAAAAAAGATGTTACAGGGAAACTAAACTCCCTTTCAACAATGCATTTACCGACAAACCTGTGACCCCTAAAAAATTAACTTCATCTTCATTTGATCGGGGCATCTTAAAACATTTCAAACTAAAGTATGTCAAAAAATTTGGAAAATATGTTTAATGTAAATAAATGACAGTCGCGTCAACATATTAGTTTTTAAAATACCTTTTGAACAAGCTATGGTTAGATAAAACCTGTAAAATTTGTCAAAAATGGTAAAAGAATAAGTTTGACAGTCAAAAGACCTTTCAAGCAAGATAACAACCAATAGGGTTTTAGGTTAAAACAAGAAACTTGTTATTTTGGATAAAAGCTGTAAAAAGTTTATTTGGCGGTCCATAACTTTTGACAGATTTGACGTAACGGCCTTTACACCGATGTAACACTCGACAGGGGTTTCTATTTTAAAAAATTTAGTCGTCCGCCCCTATGCTGCCCCCTAATGTAAGGGCGGCACACCCGAACTTTTAAAAAATAGATCTCTTAATGTTATCGATCACGGCCAAATATGGTTCAGTTATCTTTAATAGTTCAGATAATATTTGGGTGGAATCGGACTTTTGGGACACGCTGTATATATAACATTTGCGCAGGTTTGTCTAGCGTTCAATTTTTTTTCTATTTCTATGGTAAGCACATAGTGTGTACAGTTAACTTGGAAGAGACATGGACTTTGAAAAGCACATTCAGTTCAGTATATTCCCAGTCCGGTAACTTGACAAGTCCCGTGTAGTGAGTAGCCAGCAATGGCAAAAAATTAAACATTTCGGGACTTGGTGGTAGTCGTACGAACGACGATCCTTGCAGAGTTTGGGTATACCATCAAGCGTGAAAAGTATTTTTGCGCCCATGTTTCAGCATTTTCCCGTCCCTGACTGCCGTAAAGAACTCCTAAAATTGATTTTTTGATTTAATCAACCTAATCCAACCGTCTTTTTCCCTTCCTAGTCCGCGCAGCAATGGCTAGAGAGGGTATTGTTTTCGACGAAAAAAAATGTTTTGAGATTACGCCGAAAATGTGTTATTTGGGTGTATTTTAACCTATCCTAGCAATATCGTCGTGATGTCTGTCTGCGTGTGTGTGTGTGTGTATGTCTGTCCGCAACACGATAGCTCCTAAACCGCTGAACCAATTTTGATGAAATTTTCAGGTAAAATAATGTTCAATACTGCAACGAGCTGATTAGATTTTGGGTCAAAATTTATCAATTCTAATGACAGTTTTTTGACGGTTGAAAACTTTTTTGTCATTGGAATTGATAAATTTTGACCAAAAACTAATCAGCTCATTGTAGTATTGAACACTATTTTACCTGAAAGTTTCATCAAAATTGGTTCCGCGGTTTAGGAGCTATCATGTTAAGGACAGACATACAAACACACACGGCGTTATTTCAAAAAAAAAATTTTCGTCGAAAACAATACCTTCTCAAGCCATTGCTGCGCGAGCTAGGAAGGTAAAAATCAAATGGAATAAGACAATTAAAAATAAAATTTCGGACTTCCATTGTCTTTATTTATTTTAAAACACGACGTTTCGGTTAGTAAGTATCTCTAACCGTTATCAAGTGTATACTAGTCTTTAGGCTACTACTTATACTACTTGGTGTACTTTTTTAATCCTAAGACGCCTGTTTTCCTTAAGGAGTGGTTTCCATATGTTAGGTATGTCCGTGCGTGGTTGACTGAAAACTTCTTTATTCTGCATTATAAACGCAGCTTCAATAAACTTTCGTTTGCGCCAATGCGACTCCTGATGTAAAACTTTAGCTTCTGATCACTGAATCCTGTGATCATTTGACCATGCATGATCTGCTAAACCGGATTTTTCAATATCCCCTAATTGGGTACTTTTTAGATGTTCATTTACTCTAACCTGAAGAGGGCGTTTCGTTTTACCTACATATGATTTACCACACTCACACGGGATTTGGTAAATACATTCCTTATTATTTGAGGGATTGTCTGGTTTTGTTTTAGTTACAAAATTTCTTATCGTATTTCCCGAAGAAAATACTGTTTTTATATTATAGTGTTTAGCTATTTGTCTTGTTTTCTGAAATCCCTTGAACATATGGAATGTTAATAACACCTAACGGATTACTATTTTGAGAATTTGGTACATTTAGTTTGTTTTTAATTTTAAATATTGTTGAGTTTATTAATTTCTCGGAATAACCATTCTCTTGTAAGTTCTTTTTAATGTTGTTAATTTCTGTGGTTAATTCTTCATTATTACTACAAATATTTACGGCTCTTAAATACAGATTTCTTATAACTCCTTGTTTTGTAGCAACAGAATGATTAGACTTAAAATTTAGGTACTGTCCCGTGTGTGTAGGTTTCCTATATACAGTGGTTTGAATGTTTCTGTCTGATAGTTTGACAAGAACATCCAAAAAAGGTAAGGCCGAATCTTTTTCAATTTCCATGGTGCACTTAATTGTTGGTCGAATACCGTTTAAATGGTGTAGAAAATTCTGTAGTTCGTCTTCATTTTCCGGCCATATAGTAAATGTGTCATCCATGTATCGTAGCCATAGTTTTGGTTTGACTCTTGCTGTGTTGATCGCATGGTCTTCGAACCACTCCATGTAGATATTTGCTACCACTGGCGAAAGAGATGAACCCATTGGGAGTCCATCATTTTGCGTGTAAAACTTATCTTTCACTTGAAAGTAAGAGTTACGGAGACAGAGCTCCAAAAGCTCCAACACCCCCCACCGATAGCGTTGTTCTCTCGTAAAGTGTATCATCAGTTTGTTATTTGTTTTTGATGATACTGAGTGACTCATTTATTGGCACGTTGGTGTAGAGACTTTCTACATCAAAACTTACAAAACTATCGCCAAGATCTAGTTCGATACCTTTTAAAACCTTGACAAAATGTTCCGAGTTTTTGACAAAAGATTCGGACTTACCCTGTAGTGGTTCAGTTATGTCCAACAAAAACCTCGACAAAGTGCTGGTCGGTGAGTCCCTGGAGCTGGTGATTGGTCGCAGTGGTATATCCTTCTTATGGATCTTTGGTAATCCATAAAAATGTGGTGCCTTACTGTGGTGTGGAGGCGGGATCTAACAGCGTCCGGGATATTTTTAGCATACTTCTTCAAAGTCCTGTAGATGCGTCCTTCTATGGTATTGGTTGGATCTTTGGGTAGTTGCTTGTAGTCTCCTTTCTCCAGAACTTCTTGGATCTTTTTGTCGTAAGTCTCGACATCTATGATCACCGTCGCGTTTCCTTTGTCGGCCGGTAGGATCTTGATTGATTTGTCAGCCTGCAGGTTCTTGATTGCCCGTTGTTCTTGACTGGTGATGTTTGTCTTTTGTTGTTTCTTTCTTTCCAACGTTCTTACTTTATGGCAAAACTCATCAGCTTCAGGTTGAGGTAGACTAACGGTTTCTATTGCCGCAGTAATTTCCAGTGTCGGTGTCTGTGCCGGTGCAATGGCGAACTTAAGTCCCTTACTGAGTACCAATTCTACGTTGGTGCTCAGAGTCCTTTTGGAGATATTCACTATAGTGGTTGGTGTCGTTGAGTCTGTTCTATCTTGAGTACGTGTCTGTAGTTTCTTAAGTTTTTCTCGGTGAGTTGATCTTATCTTCTGTCGTTCTCTGTTGCACGTACTGTCAATTTTACTCAGTATCGGTTCGTAGTCTTCCTCCCATGTATGTCGTCTAATTTCTTCAAAACGCTCCTCCATTTCGGTGTTGAAGTTGGCTTTTCTCCATCGATGGTAACTGATTTGGGATCGGATTAGTGCTTGGCTGGTCCTCTCTAAGATCTTCTTCGTTCTCACTCCCGGAAAGTTGGCTTTTAGGCGGAAAGCAACCGGAATGACACCACTGTCGCACGCCTTGCACAAGAATGAAATGTGTTCTTCTTCCTTTATCACTTTAATTTTGGTCTTCTCGTAGCCTCTGCGTTTATAATGCAGAATAAAGAAGTTTTCAGTCAACCAAGCACGGACATACCAAACATATAGAAACCACTCCTTAAGGGAAACAGGCGTCTTAGGATTAAAAAAGGGGGCGGGCCGTCACACCTGACTGCACACCACGTAGTATAAGTAGTAGCCTAAAGACTAGATTGTTTAGTTTACACCGAGGGGTAAATATCTGCCCAAAATGTTGTACACCATAAATCCTTTTTTGCAATTAAATCCCTAGAAATTCTAATAAATCCCTAGAAATCCTGTTAAATCACCAATAATTTCCTATAAATCCTAATCAGAACCGATTATTCCCTATAAATCCTAATAATTCCGAAGAAATCCCGATAAATCCCCATAAATCCTAATAAATCCGAATAAATCCCCGTAAATCCTATATAGTTTTACTTATGTAGCTTGTTTTTAATTTAAACTTGGAAAATGACCTGACGGCTTCGATGCGAGCGGCGAAGGGGCAAATAATAAGATGCATTCAAAGATTTTAATAAAAATTTTTGTTAGCCTTATGCGGTTAACAAGAGATTAACTAATAACATGTCAACAGTTCTGCTTTTTATTTTTTGAGACCCTTGGCTTGCAAGAGGTGGAATAGTAGCAATTTTAGGATATGTTGTTTATCATAGGAGTCCTAAACAGAAATTTGAGTTTTCGACATTGGGGGTAGCCGGCTCCCCCCAGCCATCTTGGATTTTATGTGCATGAAAAGGTTTTTTTTAATTACTTGGTCCCTGTCCCCTCGGTTTACACTTGATAACGGTTAGAGATACTTACTAACCGAAACGTCGTATTTTAAAATAAATAAAGACAATGGAAGTCCGAAATTTTATTTCTACACAATCATTGTCTACGAGTTTCAAACAAAAAGACAATTAAATATACATACCTTGAAACCCTGCACAGGGCCCCTGCAAAGGTAATCAAGATCATTCTCATATGCTCTCAATAATAAGAACAATCCCGCATTGGACCCAGCGGACATAGCTCGTCTGGGGAAGGTATTGATTTCGGCTTCTGTGGGATAACCGTCCTCGAGGTTCCAACCTTCCGATTGTTTAGTTTCCTCGTTGTATTTTTTAGGCAAATATCTAGAATATAAAATAAAAAGTCAAATGAGACTTATTAAAAGTCCAGCAGAAATTAATACATCAACTTTATTTAAATAGTGCTGGACCTAAGCGCAGATTCAAGGGATGTAACGAGGTAAAATAAGTGAAAACTTTAATTAAATAAGTAGGTGCTGCATGACTTTATGAATGGGTTCACCCAGGGGTGAACGGGGGGCTGCTCGAGGCCGGGGCCTCCAAGCCTAAGGTTTTTTATATTTTTTTTATTTTATGAGAATAGCATAAAATACGGCATTATGAGGTCTCGCCCTCCCTAAGACATCTTCCTGCGGCGCTACTGCTTTATGCGTGCATCGTACTAGAGTCTACTGCAATCCTTACTAAAGTTAAACTTATTACTCAAATAAGTTTTTGTGGCTAATCGGGTAAAAAGAAGTTTTTGTTTCTCTCATATTTTTCCGTGGATAACTCGAAAGTTTATCCTCACGGGGGTCCAAGATCGCACTGGATACGTAGCGGCCCCGGCGGGGAGCAGAGCCAAGGGCCCCGTTACCAGTGACAGATCCAGGATGTCTGGGGAGAGGGGCCAATGAGGAAAAAAAAAACAAAAAAAATTGCGGAAGTTTGAGCATTTTATGAAAATTAAATGAGGCGCAGACGAAAATTTTTGAAAAATAAAGTATTTTTTACCTAAAAATTTTGAGAGTTTTGAGATAACGCCGAAAATGTATTTTGGGTGTAGTTTCTTAAACATTTTAAAAATTGATAAATGCTTACTTTTTAATGGAGCATTGCATCAATATGATGCCGTTTACGGAATTTGTTAGAACTAATTTTTCTTAATAATTTGTGATAAAACCAAGCAGGAGCTTTTGAATTTAATTTAATAAAAAACTGTGTTCAGGGCTAATATGGCGTGAAGTTCACTTGGAGTGTGCTAATGGGTGAGGTAGGTATTAGATCCGTCATGGATCCATTTATTTTTCAGATATTTTAAATAAAAATTAAGGTAATCTAAAATAATCATATAAAACTAAGTTTTACAACGTTACGTTTGTAGTATTTTTAGATCACACCCCACTGACTCGACATAAAAAGTTGCGAAGGCGGAAAAAATGCAATATGCATCGATCCGAACTGAGGAACATATTGTGTCACGGCCATGGGTACTGTTTTTTGTTTCATCTGCCTGCCTTTTATTTTTATTCTGGTAGTTTCTTTTGTATTTGTTGATGTCGCCATTTGGTATCGCTGGCATTATTTATTTATTTCTCTTACCAATATTGTAAGATGAGATTCATATACCGTTTCTATAGCTTTACAAAAGTGTCACATAAGGACGAAACAAACAAACTGTCAACACTTAATAGGTGTCCATTAGATCTTGGACCCCGTGGGTGTACAGCTTTCGAGCTGCCCGCGGAAAAATATAAGAGGAACAAAACTTTTCTATGCCGCTAAGCCACGAAAAATTGTTGTTGTCTTTATTCACGGGTACTAAACTTTACGTTTTTTAATAATGTTTTATTTTTTTCAACAATGATTTTTTTTAATGGGTTTTATTAAATAAAAATAATTTTGTGTCTACATTTAAATTAAGTCGTCTATGTACAGCTGTTTTATTTTAGCCTATTAATTTATTGAATTCAATTATTCTTCTACTATTATTTTATTTTATTTAGTTTATTATTAACTTGAGACTTATTATAAAATATATAATTATTATTATCGTATCTAACCATCTTCATTAGTCTACTATATACATAATAGGGACTTATTGCAATAAGGCCAGGTAGTAATACTGCCGGGCACTATTCTGACAGTTTTCCATTGAAAATTGACAGTTGATCTTGTAAAATTGACATACCAAATTCGAATTTATAAATCCAGTGGTTTATTTTCCATTAATATTGGCGGCACTATTAATTCCGGCTCTTATAATACACAAAGGCCTAATTGTGAAAGAAGACTGTCAGAATAGTGCCTGGCACTATTACTGCCTGGTTTATTGCAATAAGTCCCTAATAGGTCTACTATATATACACATTCTTCGCAACAACGATCATGAGGGGTTGGTCTTGACAAATTTTAGCGTACCTTTTCCGATTGGAGCGGGCGCAACGATTCCGAATTTTGCTGGAAGTATTATTCTTTGGGGAAAGCGTGCGGTACCTAGTATCATTTTCAAATCAAACAACTACACGCGCGTTTATATCTCAAAAGAAGTTAGTAGGTAGTAGCGCCCTAAAGAACTTACACTTTTTCTGTAAATAGCTCCTTTCTATTTAACATGTTAAAAGTATAGCAGGCGCCGTCTTCAGTCAAAGTTCGAGTAAAAAGATTATGACATGATTCGTTCTGTAGAGTCCATTTACATTGCCAAAGTATTTCATCAAAATCGGATCCTATCTAAAACAATATTTAAACTTAAGTCTAGTGAATTAGTAAGAAATACAAAATATTACACACTTAACACACACACTTAAGAAGCTGGTCCCGGTAATAAGCAAAATGCGAAATAAAATTTTGAAATAAATGAATAACTGAAATAAATCGTGTGCTAATTTTTGTACACCAAAGGACATTGAAACGAACAATCCAAGTTTACACTTGATAACGGTTAGAGATACTTAATAAACGAAACGTCGTGTTTAAAATAAATAAAGACAATGGAAGTCCGAAATATTTCTTCTGGCATTGATATTATTATTAAATTAAAAATTAAAAATAGTTTATGATAATATATGTATGTAAGTAGATTCGCTTAAAAAATATCTGTAAAAAAGCAATTTACACCAAAATAAAAAATTTGGAAATAAAAAAGTTATAGACCTCCTGCCAAAATGCAAACTTTTTAAAAATCGAAGTTTAAGAAGGGCTCCATGCATCAAGATAAATTTTCAACTTTTTAACTTCTTTTAAAATGTTAGCTTTGCAATCGCAACAAGAGTCAGTTTGTCCTATCTCTGCTGCATAGAAGTACCTTAAACCTCTCAAAGCTACCCAATTTAAATCACTTTGTGTTAACTTTATTTATTAACATATTTATGTCCCTTCCTAAACATTTTTATTTTCTTCTATTTTCTTAAAACTACTCGTATAATTTCTTACACATTTTTGTTTTAAAAAGAAACTTTTTATCTTGAAATCAAGATTAAAGCAGCCTTAAACTTACACCCATCAAAAAATCCAACGAGCTATAATCAGTGGTCTTGTTTCCTCCAGAATAGAGATGATTATCACAGACTAATGCCATGTCCGAAAATTTCTTTTGCCTAAAAACCGAACACTCTTTATTTGTATAAAAGCATTGATATTTAATACCTACCTTTGTTGTTCGACGCGAATATAAATTTATTTTCTTGTCTCAATAAGGTTATGGTCGCGGTATGAACGGTCAACAATATATAATAAATAATAATAAAAGTGTAAGAGTAATTGTAAGACCATCGTACCTACGCGTGTTATTAAATTATAGTGGCGTTGGTTTTTTCTGTTCTTAAAAACATAGGCTTAAGGGTACTTCACCTGCCTTTTAAAAGGATTTATGAAGAATTAAACACGATTGAAAGAACAACAACAACCTTACAAGAGAGCGCCCACGGATAAGGATCCCCTTCTAAAAGATTTTCCTTTCTTCAACTTATCCTACTGCGGAGTAGTCAAAGTTGTATCTGAATATTGAAGAAAGAGCTGCTGGAAAGGCTTAAGACATCTGTCTTCCCTAAAAGCGACGGTGTTGTTGTAGGGAGAGTCAAAAGGGGAAGGAAATAAAAGGTTCTAGGAAGGATTGGAATAGAGGTGAAGGAAAAGACCTACACAAGTAGCTGTAGGCGGAATGGGACAACTGGGCGCCGCCAACTGGACGCCGCCAACTCGGCGCCGCCAACTGGGCGCCGGGCCAACTCGGCGCCGCCAACTGGGCGCCGGCCAACTCGGCGCCGGACTAAAAAAATTTTTTTTGACAAAATGTGTAGATGAAAAATAAAATATATTATTTATATAAAAACATCTTTAAAAAATCCTACGCAATTTTTTACAAGCTTTTATTTAGCTTCAGATGTTCTGTCTAACTAACTATCTATCAAATCTTGTGAAGCGTTTTTGACACACTTCCCATTATCCGATTTGGATGAAATTTGGTACACACGTAGTGGTCCCATGACAATACAACATTAAGAAAAAAATGTCCAAACACCCCCTAACCCCACCCCTTCTATAGAAAAATGTGTTTTTGACACACTTCCCGTTATCCGATTTGGATAAAATTTGGTATACACATAGTGGTCCGATGATAATACAACAATAAAAAAAAATATCCTCCCACCCGTACCCCCACCCCTTCTATAGAAAAATGTGTTTTTGACACAGTTCCCGTTATCCGATTTGGATAAAATTTGGTATACACATAGTGGTCCGATAATAATACAACAATAAGAAAAAAATATCCTCCCACCCCTACCCCCACCCCCTTCCATAGACAAATTTGTTTTTGACACACATCCCGTTATCCGATTTGAATGAAATTTGGTATACATATATAATATAAAAATATCCTCCCACCTCTACCCCCACCCCCTTTCATAGAAAAATGAGTTTTTGACACACTTCCCATTATCCGATTTGGATGAAATTTGGTATTCACATAGTGGTCCGATGACAATACAACATTAAAAAAATATCCTCCCACCCCTACCCCCACCCCCTTCCATGGAAAATGCGTTTTTGACACCCTTCCCATTATCCGATTTGGACGAAATTTGGTATACATATAGTGGTCCAATGACAATACAACATTGAAAAAAAAAATCCTACCACTCCTACCCCCACCCTCATCTATAGAAAAATGCGTTTTTGACACACTTACCATTGTCCGATTTGGATGAAATTTGGTATACATATAGTGGTCCGATAACAATACAACAATAATGAAAAAATGTACTCCCACCCCTACCCCCCACCCCCTTTCATAAAAAATGCGTTTTTGACACACTTCACTTCAAATAACTTTTATAAAATTTGGTATATGCATAAAGGTCCGATGGCAATACAGCCCAAACAAAAAATATATTTCTACCTCTACCCCCACCCTCTCCTTCCCACAATAGAAAAATTACAACAACAAACAACTTACGATCAGCGATTTCATTATAATCCAGAATAAACTATTCTTTATTTATTTACCTCTGCATTTTTCTGCTACATTGATTCTTGCAAATAGTAATATTTAATTGATACGGATATCTTATCGTGCTAACATCCTCAAAATTTCCATCAGTCGGTCATCGCTTTTATTATTATGATAATATTAGAATGTTAGAAAATTATTTTTTAATTTTTAGTGCATTTTATGAAAGCTTGTGACTTAAAAGAAATTTTTTTACTAATTTATTTGAAATCTGTTTTTGTTAAGTAAAGTTAAATCCATTAAGTCGACTGTTGAATCTTGGCAGTTCTAGTGTTTGGTAACCTGGTAATACTACAATTTACGTTTTTTATTACAACAATGGCGGATCGAAAAGTCAAAATGCTTCAGGTCATTTAACAAAATTTTTTACTCAAACTTAAAAAAATCAAAATGGCGGATCCAAAATGGCGGATTTTCTTATTTACTAACCGATTTGTCTCAAACTTGAAATATTACATTGCTTGAGGTCATTTAACAAAATTTTTTCCTCAAACTTAAAAAAAATCAAAATGGCGGATCCAAAATGGCAGATTTTTTATTTACTAACCGATTTGTCTCAAACTTGAAATATTACATTGCTTGAAGTCATTTAACAAAATTTTTTACTCAAACTTAAAAAAATCAAAATGGCGGATCAAAAATGGCAGATTTTTTATTTACTAACCGACTTGTCTCAAACTTGAAAGATTGCAGTGCTTAGGGATCGATTTATAATAAATTTAGAACTTTGTGGTGTTTAACGTCGCTGAACATGATTTTTTACTCTTTTTAAAAAATCATCTAAATCGGATAATGGGAAGTGTGTCAAAAACTAATTTTTCTATGAAAGGGGGTGGGGGTAGGGGTGGGAGGATATTTTTTTTAAATGTTGTATTATCATCGGACCACTATATGTATACCAAATTTTATCCAAATCGGATAATGGGAAGTGTGTTAAAAACTCATTTTTCTATGAAAGGAGGTGGGGGTAGAGGTGGGAGGATATTTTTTTCTTAATATTGTATTGTCATCGGATCCCTATGTGTATACCAAATTTCATCCAAATCGGATAATGGGAAGTGTGTCAAAAATGCATTTTTCTATAGATGAGGGTGGGGGTAGGAGTAATAGGATTTTTTTTTCAATATTATATTGTCATCGGACCACTATATGTATACCAAATTTCATCCAAATCGGATAATGGGAAGGGTGTCAAAAACGCATTTTCTATGGAAGGGGGTGGGGGTAGGGGTGGGAGGATATTTTTTTTTAATGTTGTATTGTCATCGGACCACTATGTGAATACCAAATTTTATCCAAATCGGATAATGGGAAGTGTGTCAAAAACTCATTTTTCTATTAAAGGGGGTGGGGGTAGAGGTGGGAGGATATTTTTTTCTTAATATTGTATTGTCATCGGATCACTATACGTGTACCAAATTTCATCCAAATCGGATAACAGGATGTGTGTCAAAAACAAATTTTTCTATGGAAAGGGGTGGGGGTATGGGTGGGAGGATATTTTTTTTTAATGTTGTATTGTCATTGGATCACTATGTAAATACCAAATTTCATTCAAATTGGATAATGGGAAGTGTGTCAAAAACTCATTTTTCTTTTAAAGGGGGTGGGGGTAGAGGATTTTTTTTTTATTTGTCAAACACACTGTGTTTTTTTTTAATTACAATCTAGTCAGTAAGACTAATTAGCAATTTTGTTTTAACTTAATTTACTAGAAAAGTCAGATTTAAACTTAGGGTTCACTCAACAGTTCTCCCCGCTTTGTTTAGTCTGTAACTCACAATTGTGTTGTGTTTATAGCATTATTTTGTTTTATGTGTAATTCACTTAGTCACGGCTTCACTCTTTTTAGTCGTCGAACTAGCATAGTATTGTCTAGAAGCTGAATGGCTTCCACATTCACATGCCGATGGAGTCTATCTTCATGGCTTTTTGCGTACTTTTTTATAGTCTCTGCTACAGTTTCGATTTTTAGATCTCGATGAAAGTCACTATTTCGAACGTACCAAGGTGCATTCACAATGTTTCTTAATACTTTATTTTGAAATCTCTGTACAACTAGAATGTTACTCTCTTTAGCACAACCCCATAGTTGAATACCATATGTCCATACTGGTTTCAGTATTTGTCTATAAAGCAGTAACTTATTATGAATTGTTAAATTGGACTTCCTTCCAATTAGCCAGTTCATTTTTCTATACCTTATCTCAAGTTCTTCTTTTTTTTTCTTAACATGTGCTTTCCAGCGCAATTTGGCATCAAGTGTCATACCTAGATATTTTGCCTGATTCGAATATGGTACTGGAATGTTGTTAATTGTTATTTGTATGTGATTTATATTTTTGTTTGTAAAATCAACATGAATTGATTTGGTTTCATTTAATTTTATTCGCCACTTTGTGGTCCAACTGTGAATTTGGGTGACTGCATCCTGAAGTTTTTCTATGCATTTTTGAATAGATTTTTCTACCGTCAATAAACCAGTATCATCGGCAAATGTTGCTAAGTGACAATTTTCTGGCTTTGGGATATCACAAGTGAATAATAAGTATAGATAAGGGCCTAGTACGCTACCCTGGGGCACGCCTGCTTGAATTTCTCTTAAATTTGAGTATGAGTCTTCCTGTTTTACTCTAAAATGTCTATCAGATATGTATGATTCCAAAATATCCGAATATTGTTTTGGCAGAAACCTTTTTAGTTTAAAATTAAGGCCTTCATGCCACACTTTGTCAAATGCTTGTGCTACATCTAGAAAAACTGCAGAACAAACTTTTCCCTCTTCTAGTGCTTTTTCTATTATATTAGTAATTCTGTGTACTTGATCTATCGTGGAATGCTTGTCTCGAAAACCAAATTGATGAGATGGAATAATTTCTTGTCTTTCTATGATGGGTTTTATTCTTTTAAGCAATAATTTTTCATAGAGCTTGGATATAATTGGCAGCAAAGATATTGGCCTGTAAGATGACACGTCATGGAGTGGTTTTCCCGGTTTTGGAATCATGATAACTTCTGCAACTTTCCACAGTTTAGGTACATACCTAAGCCTAAAAGACGCATTAATTAGGTTGCATAGTTTTACGATAGCTTTTCTGGGAGTTGTTTTATGACTACCCCGTTAATAAGATCATACCCTGGGGCTTTTTTCGAATTAATATTTTTGATTTCTGTTAATATTTCTTTTGGTGATGTAAGCTTAATATGGTCCTCGATTTGATGGGGTTCATTTAAATGAAAGTGTTCATCTGGTGCTTCGTGGGGCTGAAATGTTTTTTCTAAATGACTTGCAAAAATATCTGCTTTTTCTTCGTTACTCCTTGCCCACTGGTTGTTAGATTTTCGTATGGGTGGAATTTGGATAATTGGTCTTTTAAAATCTTTGGTTGCTTTCCAAAGGGAATAGTCGGTATTTTTATCATCTGTAAGTTCATTAAGAAAATGGTTAATAGATTCATTTTTTATTACTAGAATTTCTCGCCTAATGCGCTGCGTCATGTTGTTGAGATTTGTTTTGTCCCGAGGATCACGGCTTTGTTGCCACTTTCTTCTTAGTTTCCTTTTTTCCAATATAAGGTCTCTAATTTCCTTTGGATAGTTTTTTCCCTTAAAAATTCTCTTTGGTTTTGGACTGTTTTCCCAAGCTGCTTGTTGAATATTTGTAACAAAATAAGTAACTTCTTTATCGATTTGTTCTGGCGTTTGCAATGGTACTGATAGGTTTATTTTTTCTGACAGACTTTGTTTAAAACTAATCCAGTCAGTCAGTTTATTAACTAGTGAGATATTTGCTTCTTTCTTTATTATGTTTTTACTAAGAGTTAGAATAATAGGTGAATGATCTGAGTGTAAATCAAAACTTTCTTCTATATCTACAAAACTTAAAGATATATTTTTTACTATAAAAAAATCAATTAGATCTGGAATTTTTCCTGGATCTGTTGGATAGTATGTGGGCTTACCAGTTGATATCGGCTCACATTGATATTCACTAATAGCTTGCAAAAGTTCTTTTCCTTTAGAATTCGTCAGTCTAGATCCCCAGTAGGTATTTTTTGCATTAAAGTCACCTCCAATTATAAAACGGTTTCCTAATTTTCTGAGAAAATTAAGATATTGATTTTTCTTTAGTAAGTGCCTTGGTGGTATATAGACAGCACTTATGACTAATGTATATGTTTTGGTTTTTACACTTAGTAATGTAGCTTGAATCTCTATGGTTTTATATCCCATCTCCTCATAGTGTGATATATCTTCTTTAATTATTACAGCACTTCCCCCATGTGCAGTATTGCTAGGGTGAGTTGTATGATACACTTTATAACCTTTAAATTTAATGTGAGACTGGTTAGTGAAATGCGTTTCTGACACAAGACAGACGTCAATTTTTTCTATGTCTAGAATAACTTGCAAGTCTTGCTGATGTTGCAAGAGACCATTGGCATTCCAAGCTAGGATTCTAAGATTACTGACCATTTTGAGGCATATTGGTAGCTCCGTTATTGCTACTTTCTAGTTTAGTTAATCGCTCATCAAGTTTGTTCAATTTCTCCAAAATTAATTGTAGTGTTTGTTCCATAGTATTTTGACTACTGATATTAATATCAGGTATAGTAGCTGTTGCTGCTACTTGGCTGTATGTCCTTGTCTGTTGGTTTTGTCTATTTGTACTCACGTTTGGTATGAGATTCGGTTTCTTAGGTTTATTTTTCAATTTTTGTATTTCCTTAGCAACAAGGCATCCTCTGTAGTTAGCAGGATGCTTGCCTCCACAGTGGATGCATTTTGGCTCAGATTCTTTTGGTTTGGGGCATTCTACAGTAAGATGTTTCCCCGTGCATTTTACGCAGCGTGGTTCTTTAGCGCAATATTTTTGCGTGTGTCCATAAGATTGGCATCTTTTGCATTGAGGGACTAACTTTGAGGTTTTTAGTGCTTTTATTTCCACTTCAATCCCAAGGATACGGGAAATTTCAAAAATTTTGTTGATATCTTCATCGTGGCTAAATGTGAGCATAAACATGTTAAGAGGTTGTCTTGTTCTCCATTTAAGTTTGTTGCTGGCCTCCAGTGCCTTAAAACCTTTTTTTTGTAGATCAGCTACAATTTTTTGTGGGTCACATGAGAAGTGTAGCCTATTCGCTATTATTCTAATTGGCCTTATTTGTTTGTTTTCGTATGAGTGCCATTGATGCTTTATTTCATTAAGCATTTTAGTAACCAGCCGATAGCTGTCTGCGTCTTGTACATTTATTTTAATATTTTCGTTATTTAAAACTTTTATTTTAACTCCTTGTATGATATTTAACTTTTCATAAATATCATTAAAATTATTTACACCATTTACCATAATCGGTGGAGGTAATGGAGCTTTTTTAACCTTAGTTGGGGGTTCTTCATTTTGTGTTTTATTGGAGTGCTCTCCAGTGCCCGAGCTTTGTTGTGGTGGTGAGAGTGAAGTATCCATTCGACGTTTTTTCCAACCTTTTCCTTTTTGTCTGATCCACTCAGTTTCTCTTGCCAGATCGTCCTCATCAGTAATGTAGTCCATGTCAGACTCTTCTTTTTTAGTGACTTTTGTCTCTAAATCTGCAAATTTTCTTTGCATACTTTCCAGTTGACTTCGGAGATAATCCACTTGTACACTAAGTGAATTTTTTTCATTTTGGGATTTTTTCCATTCGCTATATAAAACTTCTTCATTTTGTGTTCTAGCATGGCTATCCTGAAATAATTCGGCATTATCCATTTTTTCTTGATTTTGTTTGGGCTTTTCGCTAATTTTTAAAACAAGTTTCATAGGTGATGGTACACTTTTTTTGCTTTTAAACATGATATATTATTTATAATACACATTGTATATAGATTTTTAACACAGGTATTTCGCGCGCGAGGTTTATTGTGAACAAAACAAACTTCGACTTTGACCTCGTTAGTACTATCATGCAGGTACGATGCAATATAACCGTACTGAACTGCGATCGAACGAATACTGAGGGGTAGAGGTGATAGGATATTTTTTTTCTTAATATTGTATTGTCATCGGTTCACTATATGTATACCAAATTTCATCCAAATCGGATAATGGGAAGGGTGTCAAAAACGCATTTTCTATTGAAGGGGGTGGAAGGATATTTTTTTAAAATGTTGTATTATCATCGGACCACTATATGTATACCAAATTTTATCCAAATCGGATAACGGGAAGTGTGTGAAAACTCATTTTTCTATGAAAGGAGGTGGGGGTAGAGGTGGGAGGATATTCTTTTCTTAATATTGTATTGTCATCGGCGCACTATATGTATACCAAATTTCATCCAAATCGGATAATGGGAAGTGTGTCAAAAACGCATTTTTCTATAGATGAGGGTGGGGGTAGGAGTGGTAGGATTTTTTTTTTCAATATTATATTGTCATCGGACCACTATATGTATACCAAATTTCATCCAAATCGGATAATGGGAAGGGTGTCAAAAACGCATTTTCTACAGAAGGGGGTGGGGGTAGGGGTGGGAGGATATTTTTTTTAAATGTTGTATTATCATCGGACCACTATGTGAATACCAAATTTCATCCAAATCGGATAATGGGAAGTGTGTTAAAAACTCATTTTTCTATGAAAGGAGGTGGGGGTAGAGGTGGGAGGATATTTTTTTCTTAATATTGTATTGTCATCGGATCACTATGTGTATACCAAATTTCATCCAAATCGGATAATGGGAAGTGTGTCAAAAACGCATTTTTCTATAGATGAGGGTGGGGGTAGGAGTAATAGGATTTTTTTTTCAATATTATATTGTCATCGGACCACTATATGTATACCAAATTTCGTCCAAATCGGATAATGGGAAGGGTGTCAAAAACGCATTTTCTATGGAAGGGGGTGGGGGTAGGGGTGGGAGGATATTTTTTTTCTTAATATTGTATTGTCATCAGATCACTATATGTGTACCAAATTTCATCCAAATCGGATAACGGGATGTGTGTCAAAAACAATTTTTTCTATGGAAGGGGGTGGGGGTAGGGGTGGGAGGATATTTTTTTTTTGTGTTGTATTGTCATTGGACCACTATGTGAATACCAAATTTCATTCAAATCGGATAATGGGAAGTGTGTCAAAAACTCATTTTTCTTTTAAAGGGGGTGGGGGTAGAGGTGGGAGGATATTTTTTTCTTAATATTGTATTGTCATCGGTTCACTATATGTATACCAAATTTCATCCAAATCGGATAATGGGAAGGGTGTCAAAAACGCATTTTCTATGGAAAGGGGTGGGGGTAGGGGTAGGAGGATATTTTTTTTAAATGTTGTATTATCATCGGACCACTATATGTATACCAAATTTTATCCAAATCGGATAACGGGAAGTGTGTTAAAAACTCATTTTTCTATGAAAGGAGGTGGGGGTAGAGGTGGGAGGATATTTTTTTCTTAATATTGTATTGTCATCGGCTCACTATATGTATACCAAATTTCATCCAAATCGGATAATGGGAAGTGTGTCAAAAACGCATTTTCTATAGATGAGGGTGGGAGTAGGAGTGTTAGGATTTTTTTTTCAATATTATATTGTCATCGGACCACTATATGTATACCAAATTTCATCCAAATCGGATAATGGGAAGGGTGTCAAAAACGCATTTTCTATGGAAGGAGGTGGGGGTAGGGGTGGGAGGATATTTTTTTTTAATGTATTGTCATCGGACCACTATGTGAATACCAAATTTCATCCAAATCGGATAATGGGAAGTGTGTCAAAAACTCATTTTTCTATTAAAGGGGGTGGGGGTAGAGGTGGGAGGATATTTTTTTTCTTAATATTGTATTTTCATCGGATCACTATATGCATACCAAATTTCATCCAAATCGGATAATGGGATGTGTGTCAAAAACAAATTTTTCTATGGAAGGGGGTGGGCGTAGGGGTGGGAGGACATTTTTTTCTTATTGTTGTATTATTATCGGACCACTATGTGTATACCAAATTTTATCCAAATCGGATAACGGGAAGTGTGTCAAAAACACATTTTTCTATAGAAGGGGTGGGGGTAGGGGTGGTAGGATATTTTTATTCTTCTTAATGTTGTATTGTCATGGGACCACTACGTGTGTACCAAATTTCATCCAAATGGGATAATGGAAAGTGTGTTAAAAACGCTTCACAAGATTTGATAGATAGTTAGTTAGTTAGTAAAGGATTTTTTAAAGATGTTTTTATATAAATAAAATATTTTATTTTTCATCTACACACTTTATCAAAAAAACATTTTTAGTCCGGCGCCCAGTTGGCGGCGCCGAGTTGGCGGCGCCCAGTTGGCGGCGCCGAGTTGGCGGCGCCCAGTTGGCGGCGCCGAGTTGGCGGCGCCGAGTTGGCGGCGCCGCCTTGGCGGCGCCTAGTTGTCCTAGACCGGCTGTAGGCGTGGTCGTTTGTGCCTGTGTCTGATCCGAGGATCGTAGTCAACTTTATGATATGTCGAATGAGCATGCTCGTTAATGTATGTGGAAAGTGCGGTGAGATGATTGTCATGCATGACTCTATTGTATTAAAACCACCAGGGTGCGTTGATCGCGCGGCTTCTGTAGCGATTTTCCAAGTTTTGAAGCTTGCGGATGCGTGATCGAGCGCTATATCCCCATACTGTGCATGCATATGTAAGTTGCGGGCGAATGATCTGATTTATGAGCAGCAATTTGTTGCGGTTACTAAGTCTACTATTTCCGCCAAGCAATGGATATAATGTCTTGTATGATACAACAACCAAATTATACACACGATCCGTGTGCCTTTTCCATGTCAAGCGAGAGTCAAGGATAACTCCAAGTTTTTCACGAAGTCCACCCAAGGCACGACATTACCATCTATCGACACGTCTCCTTGCGGGTCTCTACGAGCCCCAAAGCGCCGTGTAAATAAAAAAGTTTTTGACTTGTCAGGGTTTATCTTTATTTTCCAAATCTTCTGCCGAACCAAGACTGGGCTTCAAGAAACACACTTAAAGATAGTATCGTCCGCAAAACGAAACAGTTCGGTAAGGCGATTTGGTGATGTGAGATCGTGAGTGAAAATGTTAAAAAGATGAGGAGAAAGAACAGCGCCCTGAGGAACGCCGGCTTCCAATGTTCTTTCACTAGAAAGAGACGTGCCTACTTGGCATGAAATGATGCGATTATGAAGGTATAAATGAGTAAGACGGATGATATTGGATGGGTCCCTGCTTGATGCATTTTGTAAATGAGACCATTTTAATAAACTTTGTCGAGGCATTTTTCAACATCGAATAACAAAATTCCAGTGACTTGTTTCTGGCAAAAGGCTTTGGTTATACCCTCTGTCAGACGCAAGACTTGGAGTTCGGTGCTGTGATTGGTTCGGAAGCCGAATTGATCATCAGGAATGATGTTCAATTGATCTGACATATGCTTAAAACGGTCTAGAATTACGACTTTTGCGACCTTTGAGATGCTGTTGAGTAATGAAATTGGTCTATATTTCTGTGGAAAAGTATGGTCATTACCAGGTTTGGGAATCATTACGATTGTGGCCTTCTTCCATCGAAATGGAAAAAACCCCAATCGTAATATGGCATTTACAATATTTGCAATTGTCGCAATTCCCTTCGCGTACGAGGTAAATGTTTCACATGTCTGTTAGTAATGTTGTCAGGTCCTGGGGCTTTTTTCGATTTTTGCGCTCTAACAATCCTTCTGATTTCGGAAAGATTTATTGGTCGAAGCGGCTCCTCGTTTTCTACTGGGTTTCTCACCAGCCGACGGACAGTCCGATCAACCAACAATTCATGCTCTTCGTCCATGTCGTCATGTTCGTAAAGCCTGGAGTTGGTCTCAAAGATATTTATTTTTAAGAGCTTTAGTCATTTTCCAGATACTTTGATCCTTCGGATCGAGTGCAGCCATTTTGTTGCCCCATCTTTCATTATGAAACTCCCTGAGAGCCTTGCATCATTGTTAAGTTGGTTGTAAACGTTTCTGTGAATTAGTGTTCTGTATCTAGCAAAAATATGCCGTGCGCGATGTTTAGCGACCAGAAGGTTTTTGATATTTACTGGCAATGTATAATGTCTTTGTCGGTCAATATTAACAATTTCGGTGCAGGCCTGAATGGCAGCAGTCAGATCGTTTTCCAATCTTAGGACCGCTGAATTCAAGTCTGCGCGATTGGTAATAAAAGTCATTGGTGATAAATGACTATAAAATTCATGACCCAAACTCTCCCAATGGAAAATTTTGCGAGTATGAGGATGATTATAATGATCCATGTCCCCAATGATAAAGAGAACCGGATTATGATCGGATGAACCTTCCTGAATCGTTCTAGCATGGATATTTAACCTAGTATCTCTCGCTATGGCAAAGTCAAGAATATACAACCGCTGATTGTGATTATGGCATTGTGAACTGTGAGTGTGTTTATGAGACGTCTGCCTACAGGATTCGTTATTCTACTGTTCCATGCACGATGTTTTGCGTAGTAACCAAGCATGATTGATTTGTGTTTGTATGTAAGCAACTGAATGAATCGTGGTTCATGATAAGCTGCATTCGGTGATTTATATACAGAATAAAATGAGATTTGTCCGTCCATCGTTGTGTGAATTGTGACTGAAGTCGCTTGTAGGTCTTGTAAGTTGTGCGTAATCTCAGTCGAATGAATGATGGATGATTTAATGAGGATGGCTGTCCCTGTATGTCTTTCAGTGTGCGAAATGCGGTGGATTCTCCCAGTAGGTGAGTTTCTCGAAGAGCAAGAACATCGTACTTTCGTTCCCGCAGACCACGTACATTCCATGTCGCTGCCCGTAAGAAGGATGGTGCATGTTTATTTGCATTGGTGAATTGTGCGGTTATGGCTTGTGAAATAAGTTTCGGAATTTATTTGGCGATGATTGCCATGATTGATGAAATGATTGATGATTCGTCAGTCAGTTTTGTTTGTGGCCTTTTCTGTTTTGTCGCTTGTGCATATGAGGTTGTCGGGTGGTGCGTGTGGTGATGGGTTTTGTCTTGTCTTGTTAGGAAGTTTAGGGAACGATGGACACCCCCTGTAACTGGCCGGATGTTGCCTGCTACAGTTGGCGCATTTAGGAGTTTAGTGTTTTTGGGCACTCAGCGGTGCTGTGGTCGGCGCCACACTTGACGCATTTCAAATGGGCTGTGCAGAGGGACTGTCCATGATAAAACGATTGAAAGAAAACTTGCCAAACGACCCAACCCCAACCTGGGCAAATATTTCGCTACAACCCTTTCGAGCGCGGTGGTGTCCACCAAATGCATAACCTATTTTCTCTCACTTATTTTTAAAAATATTCTTAGTCCTGCCATCTTCTAGACACCTTCATAAATGATTAATTACTTGCAGGTTTTATTTCGGCGCCAACTTGAATGCATAATTTGAAATGGTTGACTTGGGAGGTGTTTTTATTGCAGTTTAGTGGGATTTTGTGATATCGTTTAATTTTGTGGCAGAAAATGTAAGTAAATAAGATTTTTTGGTATTAAATTGTGTTTAGAAATATAGTAAAAAAAGTATATAAAAATATTAATATAGTTATGTATGCTTTTAAACAGGTGGGACATATAGTCACGAAATATTCTGGAAATGTTTTGAAAAAATGACTGTCCGAATTTGGTAAACTTTTTTAATAGTTAGTTGTAGGAGTTAGTACAGCTAATTATGCATTTCTGTCAGCTTTCTTAAAAAGTGAGCTAATGTGAGTAACTATTTATTTTTAGGTAATTTTCCTTTCAGACGCCGTGATAAAATTTAAAACAGAGTGGCCTTTATTTTTTAGTAATTCGATTGGTATATTTTCTGTAGGTACTCAAAGCAAGAAAAATTTTAATTGGTCCAAATTCCCTTTACGAGGTAGCGTAATACAAAAAAAATATTCAAATACTTACTCCTCAGCCGTCATGGTTTCATTATCCAGAACCTTGTGGTAATATTCGGTAAAATTGTAGGCCGACTGTCTAGCTTTGTTCTCCGAGCATATGGTAATTGCTGGGAAAGGAATCTATAAACAAAATAATAATTAAAAATAAATGAATTCATTTGTAATTTATGTGTATTTTTAGTTTCAAAATCTTAAAATTGATTAACACGACTGATTTCTGTTTTAGATGTCGGGGCAATGGAATAATTATTAAGGCAAATCCAAAAAGTACTTATCAACCGCTGTTGTTGTTTATTGGTGCTTTGCCAGTTTTTTTTAAAATTAAATTTGGGATAAATGCTATCTGCTAAAAACTGATCTTAAAACATTACCCTTTCCAGTAGAGTAGGGAAAGAATGTTTTTTCAGGAAAATCACAATATAAATATCAACTACATGAAAAATGTTTTTTTGTGTTTGAAAACCTGAACAATGTGTCTCAAATTCGATGTTTTTGGGGGGTTTTGGAGTTTTAGGTATTTCTAGGGTTAATAAAAAAATTGACCCCTAACAGACTTTGGCATGCTATATCAAGATGCTGTTTTTACCTTTAATTTTCTCTTAAAAATCTAGCTTGGAAAGTAGCAGTCAGTTCTTTTTCTATTACCACCAGAAACACTGGAACCCTCCAAAACTTTGAATTTGAGATACCCTGTACAACGTTTTAACAAATCAAATTATTTGCTAGTCTTATTTATTTATTAGTTAGAGGATAATATTTTATTTTCAAATGCCTGTGGCATGAAAAAACAAAGTTACTGGATAATAACCCTAATTTCACATATTTGACGTGATCCGCAATGAAACTTACTGAGCTAATTTAAGTAGAGAACGGGGGGGTGAGTTTGGACAAGGGAAGACAATGGATTGTCATTTTTTCTCGATATTCGGTAAAGATTTTCTTGCGAAGTGTTAAATCGTGTGGATTAAAAATAAATTATATACATTTTATATTCATTTGCTTTTACCCATTAACGGTATAAATATTTGATTCCTTCTTAAAGAATGTATAGAATATAATATTATAAACAAAGTCCCTACGAAGTTTTTAGTTATAACACAAATTTTGGAAAAAAATGTGGCTACTATATTCCGAAAACCGCATATTGATGCGGCGCTGCTGGTTTTTAATGGAGCGTCGTATCAATATGCGGTTTACGGAATGTCGTAGACTAAATCTTGCTCAATATATTTATATTAGAACCAAAAACTTTGTAAGACCTTTAGTTTCTGAGATATTTACAAAAACTGTTTTCAGGGCTGATATATCATGGCTTCACTTGTGCTAATAGGCTAGCTAGGAAGGTATCAGATCCATCACGAATCCATTTATTTAATTACATAGTATGAGCCCAAGCCTAAGATATTTTTAGATATTTTCCAAAAATTTCATCAATAAAAATATAAAATACGACATCATGAGGCATGTCCCTAAGTCATATTCCTGGGTGCGCCACTGGATAACATATCAACCTTATGCTACCGCAGTTTTGGTCCGAAATATTACAAAAAAACTTCTCTCCAAACTCACCCCACCCATCCCTAGAGAATTAGGCAAATTAATGCGTTAACCTTTATTCGTTACCTAAAAAATAGCATTCTGAAGCTTACCTACCTGCCAAACGGGAGTAGGACTTCTTGCAAAGGACACCAGGACTGGGGATTGTTCCCATTTCGTCCAGGTCTGAATAATTAGGGAGATACAGATGTACAGGGACACACAAAATAACGCTAGCCACCATAATCTGTAAAAGTTCAATTATTAGGGTAGTGTGAGGCAACTGCGTTTAATATAATTTTCATACGACCGCTTATGAAACTGATGGATTTCACACGGTTTGCACGTTAAATTGTACCCGTGTGCAGAAATTTTACTTTCCGCACATGTATGAAAAGTGTTTGATGACGTTAACTGTCACTGTACTTTTCCGCACATTATTTGCAAAGTAGTTTTCCACACATATGCGGAAAAGCAGTTTCATTTAATTAGTGCAAAATTAAAGAGATTCATGCTCGTGTGAAATGTGTCACTTTATTCTCTTGTCATGTAATATACTATTGTTGATAACGATTCGGCAGGCCCAAGTTAAAAGAACATAATATTAACTCTTCATTGTCTGTTTTGAAGGGGCCGGGCTTGGAACCTTCCCACCTGGGTGCGCCTATGATAGACTAAGTATATCTACTTTATCTAAATTTTTGTTTGGAAATGACTTGGTCTACGCTTTGATAAAAATTTGGCATTGAGCAAATAGACAATGAAAAGTAGTTACCTTGATCCTTTCTTGAAATACTATTCCATGAAGAAGAAGAGCACAGTGGGTTTCGTGCAGGCAGATCTTGTAGTGATAATGTTTTTTTGTCTTAAACAAGGAATTGAGAAAAGAAATGCCAGAAATATAGAGGCTAATGTTACCTTTGTGAACCTACAAAAAGCATATGACACCGTTCCAGTAGAAAAATAATGGACAATGGTAGGGCAAACTAATATCAATCATACAAACATAAAAGCGATAAAAGTGTATATATATCTATACAAAGGGTCAAAATCTAAAATTAAAATTGGAAATCGACTTTCAAAAGAATTCCTAGTAACGAAAGGCTTAGGACAGGAATGTTTTACCTCTCCAAACCTTTTTAAAATATATATCGCAGTAGCTCTAAAAAACTTAAAATGTATATTACACGGAATGGGAATACAACTTAACGACCGTTTTACCATATACACCTACTGTTTGCTGACGATCAAGTAATTGTAGCTAATGATAAAGAAGACGTGGAGTATATTCCATGTAGCAAGCCGGGTATATTCATATATCCCGTATATGTTCCCGATAATCAGAAAAGAATATTTTCTTTGCATATTTAATACACATACATGGCTGTATGAAAATATATTAATGTATAGTTTTTCCTAAATATACCATTTTTGTACCAAGTATATCTTTTTGCTATATTCTAAGATAAATATTATAGAATATTCTTTTAGTCTAGACTTGATATTCTTTTGGTATATTCAAAAAAGAATATTCCAGAATATAGTTTCAGTTTATACCTGAAATATTATTTTGGTATATTCTTAAAAGAATATTCTAGAATATGATTTTAGTTTGTTTCCGATATGTTCTTTTGGCATATTCTAAAATTAATATAAGAGTATATACTTCTAGATTAGGTCTGATTATTCTTTTAGTATATTCTAAAAATAATATTTAGAATATGATTTTAGTTTATACCTGATATATTCCTTTGGTATATTCTAAAAAAAATTTTCCAGAACATAGTTTTAGTTTATACCTGAATCCTGAAATAATCTTTTCGTATATTTTTTTAGAATATTCTAGAATATGATTTTAGTTTGTATCCGTAATGTACTTTTGGCATATTCTAAAATGAACAATAGAGTGTATACTAGATTAGGTCTGATATATTCTTTTGGTATATTTTAAAAACAATATTTAGAATATCACTTTAGTTTATACACGGTATATTCTAAAATAAATATTAGAGTTTAATTTTGTTCCGGTATAGTCTTTTGGAATATTCTAATATGAATATTAGAGAATACATTTTTATTTTGTGCCTGATATACTATTAGTACATTTTTAAAGGAATATTCTAGAATATAATTTCAGTTTATTTCTGGTATATTTTTTAGTATATTCTAAAATACGTATTAGAGTATATACTCAGTTTAATCCTAAAATATTTTAGTATATTCTAAAATTAATATTCTAGAATATTATTTTAGTTTATTTCCGGTATATTCTTTTGGCATATGAATAAGCTTTTGGGTTCCAAGCATCCAACGGCAGCTGTTACTAAATAACTTACCAAATAGATGGCGCGACATTATTTAATTTATCGACAAATGTAGTAATATAAAATCAAGACAAACCTCGAGGTTTCGAGGTAAAGTTGAAGCCTGCAGCTAGGAGGATCAACTCTAAAGTGGGGATGACCCGGAATAGGTTTTCCTTGTAAGTGCAAACCTATTCCAGGTGCACTTTTGACACGGATCACCAAACAGGTGATCCGCACGGGTCACTAGATAAGTGTACATACCTGATGTACGTATCTATTCAAGAATATCATTTTAGTTTATTTCCGGTATATTCTTTTTGTATATGGGGCTTTGCACTTAGGGTATCCAGTACCGGGACTTAGTCCCGGGACGGTCCCGGGAGTTTTCCTAAAAAAAGTGGTCCCGGGACGCAGTGAAGGTCCCAGGACCTCAACTTGGTCCCGAAACCGCTAAATTATACCAGACACATGCATAATAAGTAGGGTCACTGCATCCTGGAAGCCTGGCGTCTCCCAGGGGTAGCGACACGAGTGTCAAGACCGTACTCAAAATTCCATAGACGTTCGTGAAAAATACTCATTTTTATACAGTCTGAGAAAAAAAAAATGTTTTAATAAAACTTAAAAAGAACTCGTTTTTATACAGCTTAAGAAATAAAAGATATGTTCCTTAAGTTTTTGGGTTATGAATATTTATTGTAGGTATATTTATTGTTAAAAATCATTTTCTTTTAAATATTATTTGTGTTTTTTGTATAAAAATAATACGTAAAAAATAAACAAACAGGACAGAAATACATTTCTATGTTAAAAGTTTATTAATAGTATATAATATATCAAGGGAGAAAATTAAACTTTTATCACGATGTTTATACGCTATTTTTCGCACTGTTTAGTTTATTTTCCAAGTTTTTTTCCCATTTTTTGGGTATTTTTAGGTTTTGTGGATTTTTTTAGTCCCTTTTTATCCCGATTTTTACATTTTGTCAAAGGACAAAAAATGCCCAAATACAGTTCGACTTTTAGTAAGGTTCTGCTTTAATTACTTATAATTTTATAGTACATTATATATAAATATCTTATATATTATATTAGTATAAACTTCGAAAATTTCTTCTTTTCTTCAAGCGGAAAATTGTTCGAAAACATTTTCTTCGAACAAAAGATTGTTCGAAAACGTTTTCTTCGAATGGAAAATTGTTCGCAAACGTTTTCTTCAAACAGAAATTTGTTCGAAATCATTTTCTTCGAACGGAAATTTGTTCTAAAACATTTTCTTTGAACGGAAATTTGCTCGAAAATATTTTTTTCAAATGGAAATTTGTTCAAAAACATTTCTTTGAAAACAAATTTTTCGAAAAAAGAAATTATTAGAACCGGCTTGCCAAACTTAACATAACTCTTGTTCGACTAATGGAGTCTTTTTGTAACAACTTTTGGAAACAAAAACTTCCCTGACTTTTCTGGGATCCTAGAGGGTGTGAAACCAAACCGAACCAACCGAAACCTATTTTCGAAAAATGATTTCCCTAAATTAGCTCTCCGGTCCTCATTTTGGAAGATTGAAATCGGTGTTACTCTAACCTTTCTCAATTGAGCACATCAGGGGGTATCTGGACCGATTCGGATACGTTTGCGATCAATTGACAAAGTTTGTAACGTCTCATTTTTACCTTTAAGGCAAACGTTACATATTTGTTTTATTTATGTAAATAACCAAAACTATTCGATTCATCTTTCTGTACACAAATTAAGGGTATTTTATAGAGCTAGGTTTTGGAGGTTATATAGTGTCCAGAAAGTTACCTTATAAAGGAGGCATTCCATCGAATTACTGTGGACACTGCGCACATCGTATTATTTAAGCATTCTAATTGGAATTTGAGATCACAGGTTTCGGGGAAAATCACATAAAAACTTTCGATTGTTTTGTTTATCTGTAAAATTTCGTAATTTTCTTTGACGTTCATGAACATAAACAGCTGTTCTGCTGGGGCATGGCGGCGTTGCCGCATCACAAACGGTTTCAGTAACAGGAAGAAAACATTTAGATGAACATTTCATTCGCTTATGTTTATTTTCGAGGATATTAGGACAATGATTTCTCTTCCGAACCTCATATCCTTCACGGATTAGGTAGTTTTTATAGCACGAAAACATATTTGGGTCCACGGTTCGACCAGGAACAACCGAGGCTCCGCCCACTTTGATATCTTTATTAATTTGATAAGGAGAAGATAAAATAAATACCAGTTATGCACTGTTGTAAATGGGAGATAAACGAGGCATAAAAACCAGGACTAAAAGAATAAACAAAATCGTATTTTTATGTTATATAAATTTATATATAATCATAGTTAAATAAAGTTAATAGCTAACTCAGTCGGATTGAAGGGTTGTGTAGGGTTAGCTAGTGATTCAATGTGTATTTTAAGGTTCAAGTTCAGAAACAACTTTATTAATGTAGAAATGTTTTACAAAAATGGCGTCAAACCATATGAATCTTAGAGAAAACATATATAAAGAGCAAAGGAAACTTTTGACTAAAACTGTAACTAAAATACAACTAAATTCTACACTTAGTATAGGTTTACTCATTTGGGAATTGGTTGAGTGTTCGAATATTCCTGGGTTTGATGCATGGTTTCAATGCTAAGCTTCTTTTAGTCCGGCTGGTTATTTTCCTCCTACTTGCTATGTTGGCGGGGGTCCGGTAGGCAAATGTTCGGTCTATGTATGGAGGGTCTCGATGTCCTTGTTTTAAAAATCCCAACCGTGGAAATAGATCCGACAACACCTCATGCGCAGGGTACGGAAGTATTAGTGTATTTCATCATTGGTTAGTTTGAAAATCGCGGGTTTTTTTTTTCAGGCTCGCAAACCGGAGCTAGGGATTTTTCGGCGAGAGCATTTTTTTATAAATGGGTTTGCATCCTTATTTGAATTTGACCGGGAAAATTTGGGTGGTACGGTCCCCCCCAAATTTAGGAATGGCATATCCGGCACCTTCATTTTTTTTCGGACGTATCATCGTCCTTTTCCTAAAGAGTCGGCGGTGGGTCGACAACAGTTTCTGGGATCGCCATTGTTTTTTGGTTATTGGCACTGCAGCGATTGCAGGAGATATCCCAGAAACTGTAGAAGTGAGTCCGTCGTGAGGCGTATTCTCGTGGACGGCTCATATCCTCTGCATAGAGGGACTAAAAGGCGACCTACGCCATTCCTACGGAAAGAGCAGTGGTAAGTTCGATTTTTCTTTTTTTTTTTTTAATTCTTCAAGACAATACTTGCCTCCCAAATTGTAATTATTTTTCGTGTGAAATGTACTTTTTCGACAAAAGACGTGGGGAATTGTTGGAGTTTTTTTATTATTTTTTAACCCACGTTTTGGATAAAAACTATATATTGTTTTTCTCCTTTGTCTACAGCCCTGTCCAATCCATCACTGGGACGGTTGTGCTGGACGCTGGTTTGAAGCCGGTGGTAGCAGTGATACAACCCTGGGAAAGGTATGTTAGGGTTATTTTAGTTAATCTGTTGAAATCTGCTTTATTTTATTGGGTCGACATGGGGTTCGTGATTTAAGATTCTTGGTGTAGGGGAACCTCGTGCAAAACCGATGAAGGAAACTGAAATATTTCATTTTCCACAGGGTTTTTACGCTCGTGCTGCCCTAGCGCCATGTGCTAAGCAAGCACTAGGGGAGGCGCGGCAGAACGAGACCCGGAGTAGCAGGGAGAATGTCAGAAAACCAACAACCCTTCCAGGTTTAAATAAAACACCAACAACTCATAAAATAATCAAGGACCAAGGTAGGAGTTTCTTCAATTTCACGCAAACAACCAATTCTTTTGATATAATTTTTTTTTACATAAATCTTCAATATAATTTAGACATAATCTTTCATATAAATTTTTAATATAATTTAGACGTAATCTTTTCATTTAAAAACTTTACAGTATAATTTCAACATTGCTTGTAAACGCAAGGTAACGGTATGATGTCATGACCACCATTTTGCGGCATATTTACTACATTGACTTGTTTTCATTTATTTAAGATAATTTTTCTGTGAAATTTAAAGTGCCTTGCTATTTTGGCCCTGACTTGTTTCCAACCATTTCATTTTTCTTTTTAACTATTTCATGTTTGGTATTTTTATCTGGTTTACCATTAAAATAGACACGATGAACTAAATCTCTGTCTTTGTTTGTACAACCCATGAACCAACTTTGCAGAAACAAAAGAGAGATGAGGTTATATTCTTTTTAGCGGTTTCCTTACATTGTTCTACCTCATGGGGTAGATCTGGGTTGCTGTCTGTCTTATTCTACCTAACGTAGAATGATGACAGCAAATATTTGTTCCAGATCTCCCCTATGACGGAATAATTTTGTAAGTGTATATTTTTTTTGATCATTCATGTAATGGAGTCTTACACTACAGACTCAGATGTAGGTACACTGTGACCTGTTGGAGATTGTACCTGTAAAGTGCTTCTAGTTTTGTCATCTTAATCCAATCTTTTAAAATTTTATTTTGTCAATGAGTCGATTTCTTTTTTGGGATTTTTAATTACACAAATACTCTGGAAGCCTCGGAAGTAGGTAGAGTTTCATTGTTTGGCTACAACGTTTGAGTTGAACTGTATTTTAATTAAGATCTTTGTAAAACATTGATATTAAAACACTGTGGCGCTTAAAATTTTTTTTATTTCCACTATATAAAAGTTACCGGGCATATCAATGTTTTACCTAGCTGAAAAATACAGTTCTGCGTCCAGATATTTGTTTAATTACTCAGTAATTTTTTTGTGTCACAAATTGGCACAGCGTTATTATTCTATTTACAGTGTCACAAAATGGCGGCAACGTCTTTTAGTTTGCCACAAATGTCACCCAACGTATTTTAATTGGCCACAAGTTTAGGAAAATACCAATTTCGACCTTCCAAAAGGAGGAAAGTAGACAAATTTTCAGACAGTTTACGATCCCGGAAAAGAAGTCAGTAAAAAATATATATGTAGAAAGACTTTACCTTAGTCAAACTATATCAATTGTGTTAGGTTTGAAAATCCAGGCCTAGAGCGTCTTTTTTCGAAAAGCTTGCTTTTAAAGAAAATGTTTTTTATTCGAAGAAAATGATTTTGAACAACTGTTGCTTACGAACAAATTTCCGTTCAATGAAATAATGTTCGAACAAATTTTTGTTTGAAAAAAATGTTTTTGAGCAAATTTCTGAAGGAAGAAAATTTTTTCGAACAATTTTCCGTTCGAAGAAATGGTTTATTACAAAAAATTGTTTTCATACAAATTTCCGTTCGAAGAAAATGTTTTCGAACAAAGTTCTGCGACCCGTCGTGTTGCTACCCAAAAAAGATACCTAGAGATGGTAAATAAAAATTCTTAGACTATGAGCGTGTGTGTGTACTTACTTCTACTTTTTGTTTTGCAATCATTACAGTGTAGCTACTTTCGATCTTTGTTTGGACCTTTTGTTTTTCAATCTTTTCTTTTTCGACCTTATGTATTTTCGATCTTTTGTACTTTCGATCTTTTGTATTTTCGACCTTTTGTACTTTCGAACTTTTGTAATTTCGACTTTTTGTACTTTCGACCTTTTCTTTGCGGCCCGCGTTTTTTTGAACACTAATAAAAATAATAGTAGGTATATTATAAACGTAGGGCCTACAGTGTTAACTTTTAATCCGACGGCGGGAATTTTCATGCCCGACCGGAAGGAGGGCTATAATTTGCTAAGTGACTAAGGTTCTAATTCACCGACTTTTTTTTCGTCACTTAGCTTAAAGCGTTTCTTAATATATTCATAATATGACGTAATAAGGAACACTTAAGGCTAAGTAACGAAAAAAAAAGTCGGTGCGATGGGCTAATAAAGGGACTTTAATGCCAAGGTTTATTTTTATATACTAAAAATAATAATAGTCATAAAGTAAATAAATAGGTATTAAACCACATATCGTTACACCACGACCTGTATATAAAGCGTAGAAACTTCTGAAGTAAAATTCAATATGGCGCTTCCTTAGGGCGATCGATTGTTTGTTTACGTTTGATGTTGTTGGTGCAAGAATTATTTTGCCAGCTTTTGGCTACCTTTATATTTTAATATTATTTTTCATTTCAAATTTCGCGGGGTATATGCATATGACTTATCCCCGCACCGAGAAACGCGCGAGTCTGCGCGAGGAGTCGCAATCGGGAAACCGAGAAGAAGCACAAGAAACGCCGTGAGTGGTACAATTTTCCCGTTTGTCCTATCTTCCAAGCGACCAAAACGACTGCAACTAGATGAAAACTAAGGTAGGTGCACTTTAGATATTTTATATGCATCGTTTTAACTGATTTCCTTTCAATAAACTTTACAATTACGTTTTTCAATTTCTTATCTCAAAATTAGGTTATTTCTCGAATGAGTGGTGTAAGTGGTGAACCAGCCAACCTAAACTCAACCCAACTTACGTTTGCACCCTCATTTGATGGTCCTTCTATCCGGTTCCTTTCAATTTACATTTTCAGCAGTTATCCTGTAACGTTCCAAACTTACAAATTTCCAAAATTTTCCGTTTTCGGCGAGATTTTTCATATTTTCTTAAATCACGTGTGTTAAAAATATCAACTCGGGTGAGTTATATATCGAATATCGAATATACCTATGGAATTAAAAGGTATAGTCGAACAATACAGTATTGTAAGCCACGCGCGCTGTTTGAATTACTTGACTTGGGTTACACTGCCGGCATAGGCATTGGTCGACAGACTTGATCGCGGACTCGGATTATTTTTTTCTTTCATTTTATGAACTAAAATTGGATTTTTAAAGCGTTTTAGAAGTTTTAACAAATCTTTGGTTTTTAAAAAAGGTAATTTTCAAAAACAAAATGTCAAAACCAAAAAAGACATTATTGCTAGACAAGCGTGCTATTTATGTAAATCAAATAACCGAATCGAATGAGGTCGCGAAACAGGCGAAGGCAGACTCTTCGTTCCAGTTCATTTTCAAATCTAGGTACGAGGATAATGATGAATGTCATCAAAAGTTTTACGCGTCTCATAACCAAATCATCGGATCCCTCGAGGAGTTGGGACTCGATATTGATGAACAGAACAACATAAGAAAAAGATTCGATTTACTTATTTATGAATGTCGTGGCATTTATTATGATATTTTTCGGGCCAGCAATACTAATTTCGTTTCACTAAATACTTCTGCCAATAGCCCTAGGTCAAATTCTAGATCTTTTCCTTTACCCAAGTTGGCTAGTTTCGATGGCAACTATAAGAATTGGCAACATTGGTTTAACCTCTATAAGGTCATGATTCATGATAGCGACTTGAGCGATATAGAAACGTTTCAGCACTTACGTAGTTCAGTGACTAACGAAGCACGTAGTCTGGTAAAAACAATTCCGTTATCTGACAGCAATTATCATATTGTATATGAGGCTCTAGTCCAGAGATATCAAAATAAGCGTTTCATAGCTACGACTGCTTTAAATGCTATGAATTCGGTTTGGGTGAAAACCAGTTCTGCGAAAGAGCTCCGTTTTATCTTAGATACCTTTTCCGAGAATTTAGCCATTTTGACGGAACTCGGTTTTCCTATGACAGAGTGGGACTTTCTTACATTTAATCAATTGCTTTCCAAGTTGGACGTTAAGCTACGCACAGAGTTTGAGCTATATTATAGCAGAGAGAAAAGCCAAGTCGACATTCCTTCTTACACTGACTTGTACAGCTTTATCGAAAATCACTGTTTAGCCTTGGAGTCTGTCCAACATATGCAGTCAATTAGTAAGCCCCCCTCTAGTTCAAATCATGCTGAGCCTCTGAATAATAATCAGCGGAACTTTAGTCACAATAATTATCCTAAAAAAACATCAACTTCATCTTTCAATACTACAGTTTCAAACAATCCAATTCAACCAAATAAACCGTTCAATTCAAATGTCAAATGTCATTTGTGCCAGTCCAATCACGTCTTAGCCAGATGTCCCGATTTCCTAAATAAAAATTCAGAAGAAAGACTTTCCTATGTAAGACTAATTAACTTATGTGAAAATTGCATGCATTTTTCTCATCAAACTAGGAATTGTTCTTCTTCTTATAGCTGCAGAGGGTGTGGCCTTAAACACCACAGTTTACTGTGCCCCCACCCCCGTCAGAACAATACACATGTTCAGCAGGATACAAATACTAGTACTCAGGAAAATCCACACTTTCTTTCTGTTTCACAAGGTACTTCCTCAACCAATTGTCACGCCACAACTATTCCCAATCAATCTACTTTTCTACTTTCAACAGTGGTAGCTGACATTTTGGATTCTAGAGGAAATTACCAACCCGTGCGGATTTTGCTAGATTCAGCATCTGAAGCCAATTTCATTTCGGAAAAATGCCTTAATAGACTAGGTCTCCCCAGACAACAATTTTCAATTTCCATTCAAGGTCTAAATCAAAAGGCATCTTCGACTACCAAAGGCAAAATTAATTGCATTATTCGACCGCAAGAAAGAATAGATCCTACCTTTCAGTTTGAGGCTTTATTATTGCCTCAATTATGTTCCAATATTCCCTCTGTTTCTATAGATTCCAGTCAATGGGATCATATTCGGAACATTAAACTTTCAGACCAAACTTTCAACATAGCTAGCCCTATAGATATTTTACTCGGTTGTGAGCTATTTCCTCAGATTTTAAGAAATGGAGTCATCCATGGTCAAAAAGGGCAAGCTAGCGCTTTTAACAGTGTTTTCGGTTACGTCTTGATTGGTAAGGTAGACGCTTCGACTCAATCCAAGCCAAGTACAGTCGTTAGCTGTTATACATCTTTAGAACCACCCTTAGAAGTTTGTTTAGAGAAATTTTGGGAAATAGAACAAGTCCCACATAAAGTTCACAGCAGCCCTGAAGATATTCTATGTGAAAAATCTTTTCGAAAACAGTATATCGTAACGAATCAGGCAGATTCATAGTTTCATTACCTTTCGTTAACTCAGAGCCTACTTTAGGTGATACTTATCCTATTGCTGTAAAAAGGTTTAAATCGCTCGTATTCCGACTTCTTAAAGACCCTGTGCATTATGAAACATACAAAGACTTCATAAAGGAATACATATTATCAAATCACATGATTCCAGTCCCTACACCTAGTTCCAAAGAAATCTTAGATTGTTCATATTTCATTCCCCACCATAGTGTTTTCAATAGGGGAAAAATTCGCTGCGTTTTTGATGCTTCACAAAAGGGTCCTAGGGGTTTATCTTTAAATGATACATTGTGCGCAGGTGCTAAACTTCAATCTGATGTCTGCGAAATACTTCTGAAATTCCGATATCATGCTGTAGTGTTTACTGCAGATGTTGTTAAAATGTTTCGACAAATTCTTGTCACACCTGAGCACACACGATATCAGAATATCTTATGGAGATTATCTGAAACTGATCCCATTCAAACCTACTCTCTCAGAACTGTTGTCTATGGTCTTAAATCATCACCCTACTTGGCTATACGTACTCTACAGGAATTGGCTAGATTAGAGTCTAAAAACTTTCCTAATGCTTCTAGAGTTCTGTTAAAAGACGTCTACGTCGATGACGTTTTAAGCGGCCACAATTCCGTAGTTTCGGCCATAGTTCTACAGCAAGAACTCAATTCACTATTACGTCGTGGTGGTTTCGAGCTCAAAAAATGGGCAAGTAACAAACCAGAACTTATTTCATCATTTCCAGAGACGGACACACAAATGTCTATTTCTTTTGACAAAGCAGAGCCTAATTTTGTCAAGGTGCTTGGTCTCCAATGGAATCCAGTGACAGATTCATTTACATATCTTGTTATACCTGACGATAACCCTTGCACTAAACGTGGAATCCTTTCTCAAATAATGAAAATATTTGACCCGTTAGGTTTCTGTTCTCCAGTGTCCTTACTGGCCAAGCATCTGATGCAAGATTTATGGAAGGAAAAGATAAAGTGGGACTCTCTTCCGCCCCTTCATATCATAAATACTTGGAATCAGTTTCGTATGGAGCTTCCCGAACTTTCTAATCTTCATTTACCTAGACGTCTTACAATAGACAAACCTACTCGCATAGAATCACACGGATTTTCCGACGCTTCAATGGTTGGTTATGCAGCAACAGTCTACCTTCGTATTGAAGCATCTCCTGGCGAGCTGTTTACTTATCTTGTTATGGCAAAATCTAAAGTTGCACCACTTAAAACGGTTAGTCTCCCAAGACTGGAACTCTTGGGCGCTACCCTACTGTGTGATCTTATCTCTTTCGTTCAAGCAAGTTACGCTGAATCTTTGGTGTTTAACGAAATTTGGGCGTGGTCTGACTCACAAGTGGTCTTGCCCTGGTTATCTGATTCTCCCCATAGATGGGTTACATTCGTCGCTAATCGTGTTTGCAAAATCCAAGAAACTTTACCCCCTCATGTATGGCACTATGTTCCGTCTTCTGAAAACCCAGCGGATTGTGCTTCTCGTGGACTTACACCCAACCAAATTGTTCACCATGACATGTGGTGGAAAGGTCCACCCTTTCTAAGCCCCACGAGAGGAATGGTCTAATGGCCTTCATTGTCCAGATCTTTGCGACAGTGATGATTTGGAAGAACGCAAGACATTTCTCACGGTCATGTCAGACCCACATGAGATCGATGTTCTCTTGAATAAACATTCCTCTCTCACGAAAATACAACGAATCATTTCCTACACGCTTAGACCAATTTCGAAAATCTATTACTCAGATCATTTGGTAACGGAAAAGGAACTGCAGAATTTCATGATTGTTCTTGTCCGCCATGTCCAACGTACCGTATTTTCAGATCTTATTTCAAAATTTAAAACAAACAAGCTGCTTCCAAAACCCTTTCGTAAACTATCGTTATTCCCGGACCAACAAGACTGTCTCCGAGTAGGCGGTCGCATTAAGCATGCTTCTGAACTTTCTTATTCTGGTTTTGGTTTTGTTGGTTTGTCTCCAGACGTGGAAGGATATCACACGTTTATTCTGATAACAGTACATCCTTTGTCGGTGCAAATATGTTACTTCAAACCTACTCAAAGGAAGCATGTGAAAGCTTAAGCATTTCGTGGCACTTTTCTAGCCCTGGAAGTCCTCACTTAAACGGTTTAGCTGAGGCTGGAGTAAAATCCACCAAGGCTCACCTCAAACGTGTTGTAGGCGAGCAGCGCCTTACATATGAGGAATTTACTACCTTCTTGTTTCAAGTTGAGGCTTTACTCAATAGTAGACCACTCTATGCTCAAAGTCTAGATCCAAATGACCTCATTCCGCTGACACCAGGTCATTTTCTAACATTGGAGCCTTTAAATTCTATACCAGAACCTGATTTTTCCGACCTCAAGCTTAACACTTTGTCTCGCTGGCAGCTTGTCCAAAGACTTCAAGCTGACTTTTGGAAAAAGTGGCGTTTAGAATATTTAAACACACTTCAACAACGTGTTAAGTGGACTGAGAAATGCAATAACATAAAAGTCAACACTTTAGTCGTTATAAAGAACGAGCAAAACCACCTATGCAGTGGTCCCTCGGACGTGTTGTAGCGCTACATCCAGGTGCTGATGGGCTTACTCGCGTCGTGACAGTAAAAACCGCTACTTGTACTTATCGAAGACCGGTGATCAAGTTATATGTCCTGGCCCTGCCGGAGGTAGAACACAAGTAAATTTTTCGAAATTTTGCTCAAAATTTTTTATTTTCTTTTTTTTATATATAATTTTTTTTCTTTTTGTAATTTACATTAAGGTAAATTTTCGTGCATACGTGCACGATTTGGATATTTAGATATAGTTTTTTTTTCGTATCCTTACTAAAAACACACGTGTTTTGGTGGCCGGAAAATGTTGGTGCAAGAATTATTTGCCAGCTTTTGGCTACCTGTATATTTTAATATTATTTTTCATTTCAAATTTCGCGGGGTATATGCATATGACTTATCCCCGCACCAAGACACGCGCGAGTCTGCGCGAGGAGTCGCAATCGGGAAACCGACAAGAAGCACAAGAAACGCCGTGAGTGCTACAATTTTTCCGTTTCTCCTATCTTCCAAGCGACCAAAACGACTGCAACTAGATGAAAACTAAGGTAGGTGCACTTTAGATATTTTATATGCATCGTTTTTACTGATTTCCTTTCAATAAACTTTACAATTACGTTTTTTAATTTCCTATCTCAAAATTAGGTTATTTCTCGAATGAGTGGTGTAAGTGGTGAACCAGCCAACCTAAACTCAACCCAACTTACGTTTGCACCCTCAGATGTCGTTGACATTTTTGAAGCGAAAAAAGTAGTTTCGATTGGATTTTTTATTCATTTTTTAAACGAAATATGTACCCAAGAACTTGCGTCGTTGATTCAAAACATTTTCAGGTAATGGTGATTACTTTCCTTGTCGGTTTTTGTGATTTTTCAGTGCTTAGTCATAGGGGTTGTAAAGGACCATTTGATCGTTTTTAGAGTGCATTTATAGTGAATCTTGGGATTCTTGGGGTATTGTTGGATAATCATATAGTGTAGTGATACGATAGCCAGGGAAATAGTGGGTGTAAGTTTTCCAGACGTCCCGATTTTTCACGATTTTCCCGCATTTGGACCTCTGTGTCTTTAGTTCTATTGTCCCGAAAACCCAATTCTGGCAACTCTAAAAGTTTGGTTTATCCCAGCAAATAACTTAAAAAGATTTTTTGTGAAAACTGTGTTGTGTTTTACTTAGGAATGTTCCTAAAGACATAAAATATGATCTTTACAGACAAACTTAGGAAAAACTGTGAAAATCAAGAAAGTTATAGTCCAATTTAGCTTAGGGTAAGTTAATGTAAGTTAATTTAATCTATTCTAAATTGCGAGCCTGAACGACCTTTAGTCATAGGCGAACCCAAGGGGGGGGGGTCGAGGCCCGCCTCCCCTAAGCCTAAGATTTTTTAAACATTTTTCCCATATTTCAAGAATAAAAAGATAAAATAGCATAAAATATGACACCATGAGGTCTCGCCCCCCCCCCAAGACATATTCCTGGGTGCGCCACTGCTTAAGTGGATTCTAAGTTATCCAGTGGTTCTATTTTTTTTAAAATTTGGTTATAATACCCTGTAATTGAGGTTATTTTATATAAATGCTGGTAAATTTATGGCTGTGTTCCTGTTTTTTAGAGATCCCAGGTCGTTGCCCCGTTCCAAATTGCAAAACCAATTATAGTAATCAAGGAAAAAGTTACTCAATTTTTAAATTTCCTAAAGCTGGAGAACTTGTCTATAAATGGATACATGCTATTAAGCAATTGTCTGTTTTTTACCTTCCTAGCACGAGCAGCAATGCCTAGAGAAGGTATTATTTTCGACAATTTTTTTTTGAGATAACGCGGAAAATATGTTATTTGGGTGTATTCCGTGGCGGATCCAGTGGGGCAGCCTGAGGGGCTCGGGCACCCCCACCGAACCGAACCCCCCCTCCAGACAATAATTATTTCATAGTTCTGCCGCATCACTTTTTTAAGTTTGTTAACAAAATCTACTGAAGTTTTCAACATTTTTCGCCTGCGCCGCATTTCAACCAACTTTTGACGCTAAATTTAATCCGAAAAACTGCAAAAAATAAATAGCTTGGTATTTGCTGCCACTTTGGCCCCTTTCCTCAGGAAATTCTGGATCCATTACTGGGTGTATTTCGATCTATCTTAGCAATATCGTCGTGATGTCTGTCTGTGTACGTCTACCCGTAACATGATAGCTCCTAAACCTCTAAACCGATTTTTAAAAAATCATTAGGTAAAATAGTGTTCGACAATGTAACGAGCTCATTAGATTTTGGGCAAAATCGATTGATTCTAATGCTAACTTTTTAACGGAGCATCACATCAATATGCGGTTTTCGAAATGTAGTAGACTACATTACAATAAGAGCTTTAGTTTGTGAGATATTTACTATATATACTAAAACAGTGGGCAGTGACAGTTGTCATGGCATTACATTAAACAAAAGTCAGTCAGACGTTAACAAACATAGAAAAAATAAGTTTAGTCGAGAAAAAGTTTGAATTACATTTCTCGAAGATGTAACAAACAAGGGACGAAATAATAAAGCCTATTCTTACTTTGAGATAGGCATGGAAAAGCCCACCGAAGAAAGCAGCTTTCAGTACCGAAAATGATGCAATAAACAGATTTTCGAAAATTTCACCGAAAAGGTATTCCTGGTTTACATCCTGGTGAAGTCTAGAAAGTTAAATGCTTATGGAAGCAATATTCTATGCCGAAGGACACAATAACAATCGAAACGAACCAAGTCATCAGGAAAGTACAGTAAGCTTATGGCAAGCTGGAAGCAACAAAATAATCGTTATCGTGTAAATATCTTGATTCCTATTTGTTTTTTGTATTATGATAAAATAAAATAATTCACAAACCTATATTTTGCCTTTATGGTTCATCAAGAAATTACTTTTAATCACTGGGGACAAGAAATACTACCTTAGCCCATGAAAAAAGGGATTAAGTATACACTGTTATTCACTAGAGAGCATAAAGAAATTTATTAAATGATACAAAACCCAACATAATAGTTTTCTATATTTTAGAATATATATATATAAAACATGCAAACTATATTTTTGGTTTCTTGCGATGTGTGGGTCCTAACACAGGGTCCTAATAAATATTGAAATCATAAAAACCTTAGTTTTTTTAGGTTTGTTTATTTGGACAGTCAAATTTTTGTACCGGGTGTGACGGACAGTTCTTTACGTAACATTTGTAAACCATTTAGTTTTTTTGAACATAAAAAAACTACGCTCCTGACAGTGTCAGATTTGCGTTTTTCGTAAATGAGGTTATGTTTGGTGTCGCTACCCCTGGAGACGCCAGGCTTCCAGGATGCAGTGACCCTAGACGCCAGGCTTCCAGGATGCAGTGACCCTAATAATAAGCGTGACGCAGCGCCGTCTATTGCATGAACGCGAAAGGATCGCAAAAGCTGTTTAAAGCTTTCTTTACTTTCAGTGAAAATGATGAGTCCTTAAATGCACTCGTGGCACTTAAATCTCACTTTGGACAAACGTAATGTTTCCCTATACTTACCTTTTTATTTGCTACGTTTGTCAATTTGTTTTTATGTGAACCATTTACCAATATCAATAAAGCTGTGTTCTGTTCTGTGTTAAATTAATTTAATTACTTTTATTTTAGTTTCGAGACCAGTCCCGGGACCTGACATTTAGTCCCGAAGTCCCGAAAACATATTTGGTCTCGGGACTTGGATACCCTATTTGCACTGCAAAATTTTGATTTTAACTAAATTTGAGTTATGTGTAGTCCTATGCCTACTTAACGTTACGAGAGTATTTTTAAAATTTAAGAGCCTTAAGAAACATATATTTTTTTTTATATTTAGTCTAGTCTTAGTGACATTATTTAAAAATTAAATAAGAAATTCGTCATATAAAAAATGTGACCCCTTCGATTTTCAATTTTTTTTCGTAAAATTAAGAAGAAATATTACCTTTATTAACCACAAAAATTGCAAAGGGTGCCAAGCTATAGTTATGTCAGAATAAAATATTTTGTCAAGCCACGTCAAAAAGTGAATCTCTGTAATCTGTCCGCCATTTTGGATCGGCCATTTTGATTTTTTTAAGTTTGAGTAAAAAATTGTGTTAAATGACCTTAAGCAATGTAATATTTCAAGTTTGAGACAAATCGGTTAGTAAATAAGAAAATCCGCCATTTTGGATTGGCCATTTGGATTTTTTTAAGTTTGAGTAAAAAATTGTTGTAAATGACCTTGAGCAATGTAATATTTTAATTTTGAGACAAATCGGTTAGTAAATAAGAAAATCAGCCATTTTGGATTCGGCATTTTGAGCTTTTTAAGTTTGAAGATAAAACTGTATTAAGTGATCTCAGGCACTGCAAACTTTCAAGTTTCAGACAAATCGGTTTAAAAATAAAGAAATCCGCCATTTTGGATCCGCCATTGTTGTAATATAAAACGTAAATTTTAGTGTTACCAGGTTACCAAACACTATACCTACCAAATTTCAACACTCGACAGTTGATTTAACTTTACGTAACAAAACGAAAATTGCGTAAAGGATTTTTTTAAGATGTTTTTGTATAAATAATATATCTGTTTTTCATCTGTACATTTTATTTATAAACATTTTTTTAGTCCGGCGCCGAGTTGGCCCTGCGCTCAGTTGGCGGCGCCGAGTTGGCCCGGCACCCAGTTGGCGGCACCAAGTTGGCGGCGCCCAGTTGTCCCATTCCGATTTATTTATGCACATGCACAGCAACATGTGGTGTATGCCAATATAGGGGAGGAGGACGTTTTTACATGATTTGACGTTGTATAGAAATGCTATATATGTGCTATGTAAGTTCCATTTGGAATATACCAAAAACTTCCAACACATGCATAGTATATACGGGGTATATTTTTTTGCTACATGGGATGATGAGAAAGTTAACGAAAGAATACCAAAAGTAAACGTGGACAAGACACAGTACTTATGTATTGAAAACGAATCAAGAGAGTTAGAACTAGACAATGGACAAACAATATCTCCATGCAATGAATATGTATAATTGGGTGTCACATTTATTTAGTCAGGAATTAACAGACTGTAAAAAACTGGAAAAAAGAATAGTAAAAGCAAAAAAGGTTATTGCATGTCTTAACAGTATTTTATGGAGCAGAGAGATAAAAAAAAATGTCAAAGTTAACATTTATGAAACAATGGTGAAAAGCACGCTGTTGTATGAAATAGAGACATGTCGCGTAACAGAAAAATAAAAATGGAACATGTCGAAATGGGATGCAATAAGAAGATCAATGAGAATATCTAGCACAGACCACATCAGAAATGAGATCATAAAAGAACGAATGGGAACGTACGACCGTTTACAACGGATGAACGACGAAAGATTGCCAAAGCAGGTTCGAGAATGGTAACCAATATGGCACAGAAAAAGAGGGCTTCCTAAACTAGAATGGCAACACTCAATCCAAAGATCAATAACTCAAAAAAACCTGACAGAAGATGATTGTCGGGATCGAAGAAGGTGGAGATAGGCGTCGGACAACGTAGAAAAACGATCTAAACCGAGATAGTGGTAGTAGTATTATTCCATGCCGCGGTTATACCATTAGGAAAAATGGTATGGGGGAGCATCCAGATGTGTACGACAAGAAAAACTATACATCAGAATGCATAATAAAAAAAAGGAGAGTCGAATGTCGGGCATAACAATAACATGTAATCAATGCCTGCGCTCGGCTATTCACACAGTGGGACTTCAATCGTTGTTGTGGGCAATAACAAAAGCGGGCATCTGCCTTCAAAATATTTCCCTCTTTTACATCTCTCTCCCACATATAATCTTGAGCATGAGCCCTATGGCATTTACTCTACGTGTATAATTTTCACTGGTTAAATGCCTGTTCATTCTGTTAGAAATATACACTGTTTTAAATGATGAATTGCGTGTAGCGTCCGATGCCCAATATACCTACTCCCAAGTCCATTTATGTGATAACTATAAGGGCGAGTCTACACTATGCGTATTCAGCAGTTGCGTATTTCGCCTGCGTATTTTCGGCAAGATGACAACACATTGTTTTAAATTGGAACGTTCACATATATGCGTAGAATACACAACCACGCAGTTTACCGCCGAAAATACGTACCTCCACAAATTACCGATTCGTTAATACAAAACACGTACAGTCAGGGGTCGTTCAGTGTGCGGATCGGTTATGTGTATTTGCAGGCGCGGGGGCAAAATTTGTGAAAATGTTCAATATGGACTTGCAGTCGCAATCTGCACAATGTGTATGCGACAACTCTCTTGCAGAAAATACGTAGCGGAAAATACGCATATGTTAAATACGCATAGTGTAGACCCGCCCTAATACCTACTTTCTAGTGTATAAAAATAGGATGATCTGGTATCCTCTGCCTATGTCATTATTTTGTTTAATTAACCATAAACAGACAGCGGTATGTGTACACGTGTTTGAAGTGCTACAATTATTTATACCGTACCTACCAGTTATAAAAATAATAACATACCTACTTATTTAACATTTGGTTGAAGCTACTGACTTTACTAATACATTTGATTAGCATTAGTAATAGTTTTTAAAGTTAATAACACACGTGTTAATAGTAATTTTAAATTGGCTTACATTTAAATAAACATCCGGCCAGCTCATTTTCACTCAATGTAGGCGTAGCTGAAAACACTTCCTGATAAATAGGCTCAACGGAAAAACATCCGATAGGAGGTTTGAGATATACATGCGCAAATTGACAGTAGTTAAAAAATACTTTTATGGGAAAAACGTGCATTAAAATCGTTGTACAGGTTCAGTTATAAGTACATCCAAAATGGACTGCACCTTGAAAACGCCCTCCTGGGGCAAGGGCATCGCCGCCTCACCCCTAGCGTAGCCCTGCACAAACACCACTATTTAAGTTTTATAATCAAATCTAATTATTATACTTGAATAAATGAAAAAAATCAAAAATTAATACACAGGAAAACAATAATTTTTGCAGGTTAAAGATTTATTTTGAAACGAAATATAATTTAAGTAATCTCTGTAATATTTATAAACACTGGCTGAAAAACACTAATAAATTAAATGATATCGAACGGCATACCATGTTATGTGTATCACGATTTTAGCGAAAACTGTTCTCTTCTTTACTTTTTCTTTTCTACCAAGTTTCCTATTCTCGTACTTGAAAGATGTAGTAATTCCCATCACATGCTTTGGCCTATGGAAAGCTTTAAATTAGCTCCGAGTCGTCACGTGCTCTGCAAAAATATCTCCATTGCGCGAGCTTCTCCTACGATCCGACCGAGAAACGTTCAGTCGGTACGGGAGAGGTGATGAGATTTCACTTCAAACGCACACAATTTAGAGAGTACTATTTATTAAGGCTTGTGATTTGAATGGTCACATTGTTCAAATACGAGAACAGAGCCCCAGTAGAATAATCATTGAGCTTTCACAAGAAAAATATGTGTACCAGGGGACTCTTGACACTATAAAATTTAGAGTTTGCCAAAGCTCTTCTGTTATCTTGAAATGTTCTATCAGATCCTATACACGGCCCAGAATTAGGGGCCAGTTCCTTCTTAGTCGGATATGCACATAATTTTCATAGCATTTTAGAAAATTTGTCACGTCCCGTCCTTCACACCAAATAACTTAAAACTTTTTTAAAATAATTAAGGGAAATGCTCGCGTCATGTTGGTTTTTTCTTAGAATAGAATAGAGAATAGAATAGAACAGTGCTTTATTGTCAAGAAAAAAAATTCAGTGGACAAAGCAGGCTAGGTCTAACTTATCTATATTCTTTAAAATAATAATAATAAAAAAATATATATATATTAAAAGTTACACATCACAGGCATTCAGATGATAGTTATATAAAATAATAATAAAATAATAGTTACACACAAGTACAACAGGCTACAAATTTTCTTTAAATATTAGAAAATAATAATAAAAACAAAGTCAAATAAATAAAAATAGATTAACATCTAAATTTGTCAAACTAGAATAGAATAGAAGTGCTTTATTGTCAAGAATAAAAATTCAGTGGACAAAGCAGGCTAAGTCTAACTAATCTATCCTCTTTAAAATAATAATAATAAAAAAATATATATATTAAAAGTTACACATCACAGGCATTTAGATGATAGTTATATAAAATAATAATAAAATAGTAGTTCACACAACTACAACAGGCTATAAATGTTCTTTAAATATTAAAAAATAACAATAAAAACAAAGTCAAATATATAAAAACAGATTAACATCTAAATTTGTCAAACAAAATGAAATTAATACAATAAATAAAACCATACATTATTGTAACCCATCCTCAAAAAATTCTACTAGGTTGTAAAAGGATCTTTCTATTAGAATTCGTTTTAATTTTCTTCTAAACAGCTTGATGGAGCCAGCACATCTAACATGTATTGGTAAGTGATAAAAAAAATTTCTTCCTTTGTAAAATATAGATTTTTGTGCTAAAGCACTTTTTGGGATAGGAAGAGAAATATTGTTTTTTTGTCTTGTCACTCGGGTTGTCTCTACCATAGGCCTGTTACTAAACTTTTTGAACACCAGGCTTGACGTTTCAAGAATGTAGATGGAAGTAAGAGTCAGTATTTCAAGGTTCTTGCAGGATTCCCTTTGGTGCACATTAACAAGAAAACGGACTGCTTTTTTTTTGTATTATAAAAAGAAGCTTAAGCAAATATTTACTTGTTGAGCCCCAAAATGGGATTCCATATCTAAGCTGAGACTCGAATAAGGAAAAGTAAACATTTCTGGCCATTTCCGCTCCAAGTTCAGATCTTACACACCTGACAGCAAAGCACCCTGAGGAAAGCTTCCTGCTTAATTGAAAAATGTGTTCTTCAAAACAGAGTCGGCTTGCAATATGAACTCCAAGAAACCTGGACACATGCCCAGTCTGCAAAGGATCATCCCCCAGATTAATACTTTCCATGTCACACCTAAACCCAAGTATATTGGTTTTATTTACATTGAAGCACAACTTGTTAGAATCACACCATTTCTTGATTTTCTCCAAATCTTGAGAGATAGTTAGTCCTGTTATGCCATAGAATGGATGTATCATCCGCAAATAGAGTGAACTCTCCAGAAATCTTAAGATAAACAAGATCAATAATGTAGAGCAAGAAAAGCAAGGGTCCTAAAACTGATCCCTTGGGTACGCCACAGTTTATTCTCATTGAGGAAGAGCATTAACCTGAAACAAGAACTGATTGATTTCTTTGACTTTTGAACCCCTAAATCCATAACGCTCAAGCTTCTGCAGGACAGGATCTCATGATGATATATAAGCAGTACTCACTCATCACGGCTGACAGCTAGTTAGACGCTGTTTTTAAAAAAAAATTGTAAAATATATCGCATTTTAAATGCGATATCTTATATAACTCTAATATTCTGGGTATGTACATAATAGCTTTTATATTTTTTTAAAATTTATTTATTATTAGTTCTTGTTTTTTGTGATGATACCTGTTTGTCTTTTATGTTATCTATTTCCTGTGCTTTTCAAAGAATATTGTGACCTGTCATTTTATTTTGCTATATTTATGTTTATAATTTTTAGGAAAACATTTTTAAAAACAATTTTATAGATTTTTTTATTGATTTTTAAATTGCAACCTTTTTAACTTAACATAGTATAAATAATTTTAATTTTATTTTAATTTTTTAAATCTTATTGTTGTTTTTGATTAGGCTACTTACTTACGTTCTTTGTGTTTTTTAGCCCTGAGGATGATGCGGAAGGCGTCGAAACGTTGGCTGTTAAATTAGACATTTAAAATAAAAGTCCAAAAAAGCTGAAAACTACCTTTTATTAAATAAAATAAAGTTTTAAAAAAAGATTTAGTTAAAAATCTTAATCAATAATTTTTACAATTTTAATTTTTTACCCACTCTACAGGGGTACCTTTACATATAGAAGTGTAGAAAACTTGCCCATAAACAATTTTTAATTATTCATTTATCTGTACCACTTAAATAGATTCCAGAGAGGAGAGAAATACAGTAAATCTTTATTCGCAAACTCCTTAAAATCCGTAAATACCATTTTTGCACTTTTGGTCAGGTGCTTAGCGAATTTGACGTCATAAAACAGTGAGCGTCTTAAAAACGCTATGCGTTTTTCATTACGAGAATACCTGTCCTGAAAAGCTCTAATATCCAATCTGAAAAATATTTAATTAATTTTTTGCTTGTTAACGGTCGCAGATACAAAAAAACTGTGAGAGACCAAAAAGTTTCCGGAAATTTATATATTTCACCACGTTCACTAGAAGGTCAAAAAAGTAAGCGCTGAAAAAATATTTTGTTTTAGATTCTAATTATTATTTGGCATGCCTGATAACGTACAACCGGTAGCTTCATTTAGGTTTTAGGTTTAAGCTAAGCTAATTTTGATAGTTTGTAAATTGGCAACGAAGCATGTGCATGAAAACTTTTAGTCTTAAAAGAAGCTAAATAATCACTCCTCATGTGTTCGTGGGTTTAAGAAACATCAACGTAATCAAATGTGTTCACGGGCAGCAGATAAGTCTGACAATGCTTTGTGGCCTTAAAATAACTGCCAGATTGTACTTTAAGCTTTTGTTATAATATAATACAACCAATCATATCATAAACCTTCAGAGCTAAGAAAATAAGCGCACGCATTTCATATATTATTTTCACTTGTCAGAAATATTGACCATCCTTACAAATTAGCCCGATTTTTTTGTTAATATATGTATACCCTTTACTAGTACAACTAGTTTTATTACTAAGAAAATAAGTTCCACTTATTTATATATTTTTTGCATTTTGCCCCTTAACGTATTCATATAAAAAATTTTGCTTAGACTTGAACAATTCCATAGATGTTTGCTGACTAAAAAAATAAGTTCCCAAAATCTTCAACGCCTTCTCTACTATTAAAACAATATCTACTTACAATAAAAACTTTGAGAATAGCCGAACCCTTTTCTGACACTTTTCACTCTTTCCCACTAACAGGGCTTCATGAGCCATGGTCCACATATGTAACTCAAAAAATAAACTACGATTTGACAACAATAGCAATCATCAACTGACTATTGTCTGCGAAAAACTTATTATACTATTAGTTTTATATTGCGATTTTTTAAAATAAGGAAATTGCGTCAAAATATCTGTTAATTAGAGGTAAATAACAATGTTTTTGAACGTAGTTTTTATAATTTTAGACTTTTCAACAATAATGCAGTGGGTTCAGCAAAAAAAAAATATACGTCACTTTTTTATATTTAAACAACGGCAAATTTAGATACAATTTTGTTGTCATAAACTAAGCTTTTTACAAAAGATTGTAAAGATAAAGCTCTTCTCTATCTTAAATTTAAGATGACAACTACGACTTAGACAGTGGCGCAACTAGCCGACTCATTTTGGGAAGGGTTTAGTCCCAGACTTATAACGTACATACACGGTGTCCCAAAAGTGCGAGTCCAGCCAAATATCTTCCGAACAATATTTTGCAGTAATCGATAACATCAACACGTCTAGTTTATGAAGAGCATAGGTGCGGTAAAATTATAATTTTTAAATAGGCGCGCCTATTAAGTGATACCTCGTTTTAAAATTCACAAGTTTCTTGTTTTAAACATAAACCTTAATAAGTGATACCTTGTTTGAAAGGTCTATGTTGTTAGGAATGCTTTATGCATTTGTGCAAATAGCGCACCATATAGATTTAGTATCGCCTACCCTGAGGTCTTCCTCTTGATGGTCTTGTGTTGGCTCGAAAAAATCTAATCTTTTAACAAAAACATTCTGTAGCCATTTTGTTTGATTCAGAAAGTTCCTCGATTTTTAGATGATTTGAAGTTATCGAAAGTGTTCCTAATGTAATACTTGACAAAGGTCGTTGGTTCTAGTTTGCTCAGGAATATGGATTTTCTTTAAGGAATTGTGGCTGCTGCAAGTGTAGTTTCCTCTAGATTAAGCTAAGTCATTTGTACTTTCAGGTGACTGTTAATTTCTAACTCCTTGTAATGTTGGTCTATTGTTATATGTGCTGCTGCTGTTAGAATTAGATATGTTATTGGTTGCGTTAATATTATTGCTTATGGCTGAGTCAAGTTTTTATTCCATAACAAAAAGTTTTTGTTTAGCATCTTTTAGCTCTTTTTCGACTTCATTCATACGTTTAAGTTTGTCCGTTAATTAATCTAGTTTACTTTCGAATTTTTTGATCTTGGATTCATTTATCATAGTGTCTGTGGAAGGAGCTGTAGAGTTATTTGCACTTAAATAATTCTATTAGCAGTATTTTCCAAGTCTGTGAGCTTTATTGTAATCTGTTTATTCGCAGAATTAATCTTAATTATTACTTTAAGAATTGCGTTTTGTGTTGGAGCAATAGGTGCCTCTTGGTTACTAGTTATTTGTGAATTCATTCTTGAGTCATTTACATGTTTATCTACTGTTTCCTGTTGATGTCTGATTAGTTGTTCATTTTCTTGGTTTCATTTGTTGCTTTTGATTTTTCATTTAAATCCATTCCATTTTGTACATTGAGCCCAACTAATGTGTTTTCTGTTCAGTGATGATTTTTTTTAGGGTATCGATTTCCTTTGCATGAGCACTAGTTCTCCATGTTGCTTTTCTTGTTTTTCATTTAAGTTCTTCATTTTCTCTTCCAATTCTCTCCTCTCAATATCTGGATGATTTTCTCTAAACTTAGTTCTTCTAGTTGTTTTGACAGAACTTTTTTGTTTACGCAGTTTTGTTATTATCCTTGCTGTGCAAGTTGGGTACTAGGAATCGGTTGGTTTCCTGGGGTTTTACGGTAAAACACTTGCATGAATCACACAAAAAACAATAATACTTTCCTTCTTTGCCATTTCTGTGGCAGAGATGGTGCAGCAGTCTGCGCAGATAACCATGCTGCAATATTAAGCTACCAGAAGATTGTTGGCTATTCTCTATATTGGAGATAGTGGCTTTTGCTGTTGTCCTATTTCTTCACTATTGAGGAAGAGAATTTAGACTGGTTCTTAAGATTTGTGTATAGCCCCGAGAAGTTTGAGAATAGGTGTCCAGAGTATAACCAGTTGGCCTTGGCCAAAATTTGAAGGTGTCGGGCCAGACAAACCAACCTCACTTTTTTCGGCGGAAATATTTTGCGTGTTTGTTTTTTTTTTTAATAGAATAATATGTACTTTTCACCACTTTTACCAAAACGTTGGAGCCAATTGTGCACTTAATTGGAAATAAGTTTATTGGTAATTTAACGATTGGAATTAGTCAGTTTTTTGGCAGACCAAAATAAAGTTAATTGAATTTGTGTTTTTAAAAAAGCAAGTTGATTCCCTAGACGTGTTTTTGTGAGCAGTTTGTTTCTGTTATAAAATAGGGCATAGTCTCATATCCGACGGCTGTTCTCGGGTCATATCATATGGTGGCCATATTAAAAATTAACGGACAATTTTTTATAATCCAATAAAATGTCTATTGGATTTTGCCAACTATCTATAAACAGTTTCATTCATGTCCATTGAAAAAATTAACACACTGCAATCGTACATATCACAGTTAATGCAGGGCACAATTAGAGAGGCTTAGCCCCCCTGAGCTCAAAATTGGCATCCCCAAACGAAATGAGCATAATCATCGAAAAAATATCGGTTATATGTTCTCTGGCATAATTTATTAGGAGCAAATTTACTTTACGTATAAGTTACTGAAAATTTCAGACTCGGCTTTTTTGAAACCAACCAAAATGTTTTCTTTTGATACCATTTTTCCCGAAAATGTTTAGCCTGTAATGCCTTTTTTCTGAAAATGTTTTTCACATGATATTTTCCAAAAAATAACCGAATTTTAGAAAATTTTTGCCTGGTTGGTTTAAATTTTTCAGTAATATTTTTATTTTGCTAACGTTTTCTTTTGTGGAGCCATTTCTTCCAAAAATAACTTAATTTTTTAGAAATTTTCGCCTGTACCGCAATTTTATTTTATTTTTTTAATAGTATTTTTTATTTTGCTATTCATAACTTTATCTTAAGGTGTCTGCACCTTCTGTAGTGATGTTTTTCCCATACTCAAGGTATCAAGCCTGGGCTCAGGATTTCCCAAAATGACCTATCTAGTTGCGCCCCTGAGTTAGGTGATCCGTGGTATATGTGTTATAGGTTTTAGAAATATTTATAAAAATTTAAAAGAAAGCATTATATGATGTCGCACAAAAATGGTAAATTGAAAACCTAAAGACTAGCCCGAGTGTAGGTCTTATTCAAGTTTCGTGTGTTGTTATGTATAGGGACTGGATTTTTGCTGTTGCCTTTAATCTCCGAAGGATTAAAAGTATCAGGTTAGTACCTCAAAAGAGGGACTAAAAAAACCCGTTTAATCTCTAAAGTGCATAAGACGCATTCTAGTTCCTAGGGTGCCATAAAAAAACTATTGCACCTGATGTTTGTTTTTAAATGGGGAGCAGCAGTTTTTCTCTCTGCCTCAGGTAACCAAGAAGTAAGACACGCCCCTGACACTACCATCTCGTGAACACAGAAGGGGCCATGACCATCTTGAATTATAAAGACTGGTCAATTTTAAGCAAATGTTTAAATATCAGTTAGTTATGGATACTCTGTATTAATTTTGTCTTATTTATAATTTTTTATAAGTTTTTGGCTCCATTTTAAGTAACTACTAACTGAAATGAGATTTTAATGTTTAAAATGTGGTAAATTGTGATGTTAATATAATAGTTATTTATTGATCATTATTTTTCAGGAAATAAAAAGTTAAGTGTATTAAATTTTAGTACTTGCCGAAGTGGTATAAACATTGCCCAAGTAACATTCGTTAATTTATTAAGGTTTTATAAAGTTTGACAAAGTGGCATTTTGACAAAGTTGCATTTTGTTGTATCATTGTTCATCATTATAAGAAGGTTCTTAAAGCGATGTTGTAAGACTAAATTCCTATTATTTAAGAACCTCTATAAGGCTTTTGTTATAGAACTTAATTGCTTCATTTAGTAAAAAGGCTTTGGAATTGTTTTTGAGAAGGTACTTTTGTCTTACTTGACAATACTTAAAAGAAAAAAAGTTAAAGTAAAAATTAGGCGGGCTTGTTTTTTTTCTGCATTTAAAAGATTTTTTTTGCTGCCACACGACATGTTAACGTGGAACGCTTTTTCGCCATCGAGTCTTTGTAAGTGAACTAGAAAAATTAGAGGCAATTCTTGCTTTACAGGCGTTGGAAATAGGATGTTCTTCTAAAAATTCTATTAGTTGCTGATCTTCTTGGAGCGTCTGATTTTGGTCAAGCCAGATCCTTGCTTTCGCCAAATATTTCCCTCTTCTTCATATTTTCTTTTGATTTGCATAATCGTCGACGTCTTTCGTCTATTATAGTGAGCGGCTACTAGACACACCGTTGAACCGGCACACTATGGTCCGAGGGATCAATATTTTGGCCAAAAATAGACTTTTGCAGTTAAACTCTCTAATCACTTAAACGCAAGTCAATAAAGAAGTCTGAGTTGCTAATATACAATTAAAAAATATTTTTTGATACTCCCCCACTCTTGCCACTACCATTTTCGTGATTTATACTGGGTAAAAGCCCTTTAAAAACGTGTATTATTTTTAATATGGTCTGCAAATTACACAGCTTCACAAAAAATTTTAAGTTGTAAAACTCAGAGGGTAGACCCCCCAAATTAACCTAATTTTGGTGCATTAAATCCAGTTCACCAAAAAAAAATGTTTCAATTATCGAATTTGCCCCTACTAGCCCCCTCCCCCTGGGGGGTGTAAAATTTGATCTATTATAAAAATCAAAAATATATATATTCTTAAGTATGTTGGTCCGCAGAACTAAAATTTAAGGATTAAAAAGTTTTGTAACCATTCAGTAACCCAATCCCCCCTTTTACTCCGTTTATTTGGGGGTCAAAACTTAACTTTTTTAATGGACTTGACAGTTTAACATGGAAATATTTCTATTTGCTAAATTCAACGAAGACAATAAAAAAAATTATTCACTTAATTATCCCCTAAGCCACTCTTAGCACAAAGGCGTATCCGGGAGGGGGAGAGAAGGGCAGCATTGAAATTCAATTAGAATATGAATTCCCCCCCCTCTAAATTAAGAAGGCCATGGAATTCAGAAACCTGCCCCCTATTCTGTTTTGGGTTGGATACGACATCCTTTTTCCTCCCTGAGTGGAGAACCCGTCGGCACTAAAATAAAAATTCATATAGAAGTTTAATCGTGCCTAGAGTTAGTTCCATACAAAATTTATTTATAGACTCCCACTCCCACGTCTCCCCCTGCCAGGGGACAGTTTTTCTTGTTCTGGTTGGATTCAGCCAATACCTAATATTGCATTAAAAACCTTTAATGTTCCTAAAAAGTTTTTACCTCCACATACAGGGTGAAAAAGAGAGAATGAATTCGATGAATGATTTAAATTGAGGATAAATTTATATAGATCATCATAGTTTAGTTTGGGGACTAATAGGAGCAAGTTAAATAATTAAAACCTAGTTTTTTTTGTTTCACCACCTTAATAATTTTTAACCTATTTAACCCCCTATCATTCTAAATTGTTCTTTTCCTTCCCCAGTAAAAATTATTCTATATTTGAATTTACATGCTCCAAATATCCCAAAACAGATGTTAAATGTTTGCGATTTCTACTAATTTCCTATCTATTTTGGCGGCCATCTTGAATTTTTCCCTTGTTTTTTAAAGTTCATTGCTAAGACAGGAGTTTTGATTTTGCTTCTTTAAAGGTACTTTGCTCATTACTATCTATATAGAAGACACACGGAAACACAAATTAAAATGCACTAGAATAGGTACTATGTGTTTATCAGGAATATGTACGGTCATGTTTAATAACGAATTTGGAGACTATCGCACCTTTTCGCACCAACAGTGTATGTACTCCGGAAAGTACATATCAGGACGAAAATATTTTTACAAAAATTAATATAAAAGTTCGTGAAAGCTTTTATGTTAGTCCAATGAAATATCGAGAAAAAAAAATTCATACACTTCTGGCACAATTTTTGTATCATTGGTATTTAAAGAATAAGTTTTAAATCCCTGTGACTAAAATTATCAAAAAATAATCTACTTACCTATGGTTAAAAAAGCCATTTTTAAACATTTTTATAACTCTTCGCACTTCTTAGAAATAGCATATTAAAGTTAGTCAAAAATAATGAACAATAAAAAAACAATTGCTGATTGTCAGGAAATGTCAAATTCAAACAACGATATTTCAAAGCCTGCTTTGGCATTGAAGCCAATTATGCTGGAATTTTAAGGTGCCATTATTTAGCATTAAAAAATATGTAACCAAACAGTTTTATTGTTAAGTTTGCAGCAATTCTTTATCCTGGAGGGGATAAACAATTGCAAACATACAGCACGGCAGCTCTTTTACTCGGGGCAATGGGGGTGGGGAAGGAGAAAAATATATCACTGATTTTTAAATTGTTTTTGGATGCCACTAAATTTTTGAAATGCAATAATTAATTAGTTAAATTAACTAAGATCATAAAATGTTGAAATTTTTAATTAGGGAAATTTAGAAAATTAATTAAGATAAACCTAGTTTTATTTTTGGAAAGGTTTCAATAATAAAAAACTGAGTTTCAAAAAAAAGGAATATTATATTCTACTTTCTCACGTGGTAAAAAATATACAGAAAACGTATGTACAAAAAGTACCGGTAAACATTTTTAGATTGGTTATCTAAAAATATGGGCATCAATGGGAAATCAAATAGTAATAGAAAAATATCTATAAAATTGAAAATATCAATGACTAATTATTATTAATAAATAATAATTAACCCAAATTAACCTAAAAACACCTGGGGAAAATTCTAGAATTTTTCTGGTGGTTTTTACAATAAATCGACTGTAAATAACCAAGTTAAGGGTTAAAATACTAAATCAAAAATTAAGGGAAAAATATAAAAAGTAAAAAGTAGCCTGTAAAAAAACATCATATTGCAGTGTTCTTAACCTAACCAAACCTGATTTTGTATAAATGAATAATCATATTTTATGGCAAATTTCACAAGAAACTGGCGATCAAATAGGGATGTAGAAAACTGAATCATCTGGGTTCATCAAGTCGGTTCGGTTCCAATTTAACTAGTAGAAGAGGTGGATGTTAAAATTGGATCAGCCCATAAAATGTAACTTACCCCTAATAGAAAAAGGGTGAAACTAGCAGCAAAACAGCACCATTGTACAGTTGACTTTCTCTGCAGATCAGTAAGAAAATGATGGAGCTGGAAAAAAGGAAACCGCCATAAGAAAATAGAAAATGTCTGCATCGAAACACGTGTACAACTTGGACAAAAAAGGTAATAATTTTTATAGAAAAAATTAGTACTTACATGAGTTCATCAAAGCAAAATAATGAAAAACACAGATGGGGAAAACACTACAAAAACTTTTCAGAAGAAATTTTGCAGAGACCCCTTTTCATCACTGTCGTGTGATTACTCGGTGGCTGCTTGAGAGAAAGTGAAAACCAGCTGAAGCGATGCGCCTCAGCGCGCGGTATTCGCAGTTTCCCACCTTATTAGGATTTATGAAAATTGGTGAAGTTATATTGGTCACTGTAAGAAATACCACTGCGATTTTATGCTTTGAACCAAAATAAAATTTAATCGAATTCTAATTTGAAAGAAATTGATTCTTTTTCAAATAAAAAGAAGAAGACCTATAGCATTTTATTACGAGGAAAATAAAAATGCTACACAGCACCTCCTTAAAAGTCATAGTCGGGTAATCTCAAAATCAGGTAAGGTCCTCCAAGCAAGAATTGTCAATCAAATCAAAAACAAACTAAAATTATAGACGATAAATATCTACAAGCTTATTTCTATGATCTCTGTCAATCTAATACCTAAAAAGATTACCAATAATCTTAATTAGTTTATCTCAAAAACAATAATCTAAATCAAGCTGAACACTAAATGCTTCTAAATAATATAAAAAAAGGATTGAAGCGTTTCTAGCTAGCAAACAAAAAATCTATATAATACAAAATTTACCCTTCAGACGGCTCCGAAGGATCCTCACTATCAGAATCAGAAATACCCTGAAATTCATGATAGGGCTTAAGAAACTTAATATGCCAACGGCCGGCTTTACTACCATCCTCGTTAACCAATTCATAGGCCTACTTGGAATGTTTCTTCTTAACCGTAGACAATATATATTTAGGAGCAAGTTTTGCCGTAAACTGATTAGCAGCATTTGGCAAAACTTTATTTCGCCATACACGGTCACCAACATAGAATTCTAGATCTCTTCTGCGAAGATTATAGGTTTTAGAGTAACGTACATATGCATTATGCATTTTCTGACGAACATCTATAAAAATGTCGTTTAGACCTGTCAAATGAGTCGCATACGAATCACGATCACCTGGCCTGATTTCATAATTCCATCTGGAGAATCATCAGCATAAAACTGACCAGATAATGGAACGTGACGACCAAAAATCAGAAACGAAGGTACGTACCCATGAACCTCATTTGGCACTGTTAATAGCAGCTTGAATTTTAGCAATATTCTGATCCCATATATTTTGATTCTCATCAATATAACAACGCAAAGTAGTACCTACAGTTTTGTTGTTTCTTTTAACATAATTACACCATGGAGAATACAAAGTAGTAAACCAAATTTTCTTAACATCATATGTCTCACAAGTCTTTTTTACAAGCTTTGAAATAATCTGGGAACCATTGTTCACAATAATGTGCTTTGGAACACCATAAACTAGAAATATATTTTCTTCTAAAATACGATTAACAAATGTAGCTTTAGCATCTCTCAATGGAAATAATAACGTATATTTGGAAAACCAATCTCCAATAACTAACAACCATTTATTCCCTTTCGTACTACGAACTAAAGGTCCTATCAAATCTAACGCAATAATCTCAAAAGGAACATTAGCGACCTTTTCTTGACCCATCAACCCATTAGGAGTAGTGTTGGAATGCTTTTGAGCAGCACATACCTTACAAGAACGACAGAATCTTAAAATATCTCGCCGCATTTTAGGCCAATAATAATGTTCTTGTATCCTACCTAAAGTTTTAATGAAACCAAAGTGTCCAGCAGTCGGAGGATCATGACATGATTTCATTACTTCTAACCGCTGTGTTTTTGGGACAAAATATTTCCATTCAGGAAGAGTAGTATCTAAAGGTAATTTAGAGGGAATAAACTTATAAACAATATCATTATCTATTTTCCACTGAGGATAACTCTCTGGATTACATCGAATATTAGCACGAAGATTCTCATACCAATGATCAACATCGTCTTCTTGGATCTTAAACATGGCAACCTCTTAAACTAGTTCATTAGTATCATGAGGAATTCTCGACAGAGCATCTGGAACAACGTGTGAAGTGCCTTTGCGGTGTATAAGATTAAAATTATGCTCTCGAAGCTTGACAGCCCACCTAGCTAATTTACCAGTGGCTGGTTTTAACGAATTTAACCATAGAAGAGCGTAGTGGTCGGTTACAACCGTAAATCGTTCCGCATCTTCTACATAACACCGGAATTTCTCAATACTAAAAATAACAGCAGGACACTCTAGCTCAGTAGTCGTGTAGTTTCGCTCACACTTAGAAAGTCCTCTACTTGCGTAGGCAATCACATGCTCTTCACCATCTATATTTTGAGTCAAAGCTCCTCCAAGACCAGTAAGACTTGCATCACATTGAATTATAAACCGTTTTTCAAAATCAGGTTGACTCAAAATTGGAGCAGAAACTAACATCTGTTTTACCTTAATAAAACTTTCCTCAGCCTTGTCTGTCCAAGAAATAGGTTGACTCTTTTTTCGACCTTTGAGCAAGTCATTAATCGGAGACATTACAGAGGCAAAATCTTTCACAAAACGCCGATACCACGAACACATACCAACCAATCTTTTGACTTCTGTGGCAGTTCGAGGACGAGGATAATTTACCATGCAAGAAACTTTATCAGGGTCGGTTCTAATACCATTATTTCCAACTATAAAGCCACAAAATTTTAAAGTAGACTTAAAATATTCGCATTTGCTTAAGTTTATAGTCAAATTTGCCTCACGAAGTTTATCTCTAACTTCGCCCAATAATCTAACATGTTCGGAGAACGATTTTGAAGCTATCATTATGTCATCTAAGTAACAAAACACGTTAGGCTCATACTTAGGTCCAAAGATTTCATCGACTAGTCTTTGCTGCGTCTGCGCGGCATTACACAAACCAAAAGGCATCACACAAAATTGGAATTGCCCTTTTCCAACAATACTAAAAGCAGTTTTTGATCTTGATTCAGGATCTAACGGAATCTGCCAAAAAGCTTTCCTAAGGTCAATCGACGAAATATACTTTGCACCTCGAAGCTTAGAAAGAATTCGATCAATATTTTGAAGTCGATACCTATCATGCACAGTAACTTCATTTAGGCCACGCCCAACAAAACACAAGCGATACTCGCCTGTAGGCTTTTTAACAAGTAAAACTGGAGAACACCATGGGCTAGAAGCAGGTTCTATCACACCTAGTTCAAGCATCTCATCAACTTCTTTATTTAAAATATCTGACATATACGGAGAAAGAGGATATGGTATTTTTCTGGTTTAACATTGCCAGTATTAATAGTTAAAGATAATTTGTTAGTACGACCTAATCTATTCTCCCTACTAATCTCTTCAAAAGATTTTATAACTTTATCAGCTTTGGCTCGATCTTCAGAATTAGGATCGGCAATAGAATAAAGGAAATCACAAGCAAAGTCAATCTTAGTAGCGTGGTCACTAACTTTTAACTCTTTGTGCAAATAATCAGACTGTACATGCCAAGACTCATCTTTAAAATTAACTAAAATCTTAAACTGTGTTGCAAAATCAACACCAAGAATAAATGCTTGAGGCAGGGAAGGTACACCTAAAGTATTAATAACTTGACAAGTAGAACCAACAGTTAAAGGTAAATCGACATTTCCGATAACTTTCTTCTGAGAACCATCTGCAGTGCAAATATTTTTTACAGACGACTGAGTCGTTTTTAAACCAAAATGATTTAGAATATCCAGACCTAATGAACCAACAACACTAGATGAGGCTCCAGAATCTAAAAGTGCGGTGATTTCTCTATCAAAAAGCTTTACAGTAATGTAGGGTCTCTTATCAAAGCGTTGGGGAACAAACAAAGGAAAAACATTAGAATGAAATGATTTAAAAAACTTTGAAACGTAAACTTTCCACTTATTCCAATCATCATGATCAAAATATTTATTTTTAAAAATGGTCTTCACTTTAGGGTTGGTGTTTCGACCATTAAAATTCACCCCCTTTTTAGTTTTTTGAACATATAGGACAAGATGAAAATTTAAAATCTTTAGTTTCACATTTATAGCAAAACACCTTCCTTTTTAGAGTACAATTTTAAAAAGTGTGATTAGGTAAATCGCAGTTAAAACATACAAGAGCTTTTCTAGTTCTAGAACTCTCCTGTTTAAATTTTTGTTGAGATCTTTCCGTTGAACGAGATTGATCTGCCTTAAAATTATCGTGACGATCATTCTTGTATTTATTTTTAAAACCCCCTGAATATTCACTACTTGGAAAATCCATGGCAGGTAAATTAAAAGATGTTTTATGTTTTCGATTTTCGTCAATTTTTCGGCAATAATCAATTAACTCCTCAACGGTGTTAATGTCAACAATGGCTAACCGATCGGAATAAATGTCAAGTAAATTTTGTCTAATAAATTTAACTTTAGTCAATTCAATGGGAGGTCTAGATAATCTACTAAATAAAGTTTCCATATGTGAAACAAAAATATAAATTGACTCATTTTGTTTCTGGTGTCTCGCTTTAGTTTGAGCCCAGTGTGCTTCATCCTGGTCTCGATCCAAAAAATCTCTCTTAAGTCTTTCAACTAAAGATGACCAATTATTTACAGAACCAGAAGATTTCATTCTCATAAACCAATGAAAAGCATCACTTACAAAGAACTCGGCAGCTGATTTAAACAATTCCTCACTCGATAGTTCTCGAGCTTGGGCTAAAACAGTAACTCGTTCTAAAAATGGAAATAAATGTTTTGGTTCACCATTAAATCTTACACCCCATTCCGATATTGGAACGTTGCGAGAAGAACAAACAACTGGAGGCGTAGAAACATAAAAAATAGGAGGTTGAAAATTAGTTCCAGGTAATGGAGAGTGACTTCTAGAAGTAGTCTCAGCTTTTTCCAATAACTCGGATTCTAACTGTAAACAAGTAGCATACATTTCTCTCTGAAAGTCAGCTACAGTAGCTGATTTTATTTCAGAACCACCTTCAGTCGTCGAAGCATAATCTTTAATAGGAACATGCAATACACGAGCAGAAAGGTGATTTAGACGCGATCTAATTCTAGCAAAGAGTGGGTCTCTATTGCTTCCCTCAAAAAGTGAAATATGCTCTAATATTGAGCTTAAAGTTACATCTATCGCAGTTTTTTCAACAATAAAATCATAATTATATGCACCAGCAACAATCAAATTCTTTTTGCCCTCTCGTTCTTTTGCAAGCAACCTTGACAGAATGGAACTCTTCTCTTTCTTAGTCTTTTTAGCAAGACAGTTACGAATACTTAATTCATAATCAACTTCAGGTTCTTAACAAAATAACTAGCTCCAAAAGTACCTAATGGCTCCATCTTGAAGTTAAGAATAAACAAAAATAAATAAATAAAAATCAAATTAAATATCAAACGTCAAAGTCGGGGATCAAAACATTACTATAAAATTCCTAAGTTTTTCAAGTAGTAACTCAAAAAATCTTAATGTATTTCACACAGTATCAGCAAAAATCAAACTAAAAAAATAAACTGTGTTCATACAAACAAAAAAAAATCCTCTAAAGGTATTACGCAGCATACGCATCAATATAAATTCAAAAAATAAAATAAACTGCATAAGTACAAATCAACATATAAGTGTACCCAAAATATCTAAAAAATTTACTCAAAATTATGGGTAAGTCAATAATGCAAAAACAATAAAATAGCTATCTCACCTATCTATTTGCGTCTCACTTGACACAAAAATCAAATATGGTGCTCAAAAAAAATAATTTGTTTCAACCTTTTCATTAATCTATTAGAGGGCCGATAATAAAAAATACCTCAAGTACCTAAAATAAAAAGCATACTTGCTTGTATCCTAAAACGTTTTTTAAAAAATGTTGTTAACAAACTGACAAAAATTTAACTAAGTTAAAGTAATTAAAAAAATTTTAAACTTTCAAAATTAACCAAAGTCCACAAAATGAAAAATTTATTGAAAATATTACAAGTCCCCAAGTGTAAAAATCCATACGTGAACGAGATTTTGTGAAAACTATATAAAGTTATACGTCTAGAATAAATTATGAAAAGTCCATACGTGAAGGATAGATACTAGCGACTTACTAATATTTTAATAAAATAAAGTAGGTACGTTTTTAAAAATCATTTTAACATGGGCTCTGCGATAAAAACAAGTTGGTTGTTTTATCCAAATTTAACATAGGCTCCTTTTATGCACATTTTTGGGGTCCTTACCAAAATGTTTTAAAATTACCACACCATGAGAAAATAGAATGGTGAAAATTCTTAAGCAAGAATTAACGAAAAATAAAAGAATTTAAAAAATAATTTATTGAAATCTTTCCAAATTTTTTCAATGCAAAAATCAGTTATACGAAAAGTAAAGTCAAAATCTCGGGGCCCCACGTTGGGCGCCATTTATTATTTTTTTTAATTTTTATTTAGTCGGTTTAGAACGTTTTTCTACGTTGTCCGACGCCTATTCTCCACCTCCCTCGATCCTGACAATCATCCTCCGTCAGATTTTTTTGACTCATTGATCTTTGGATTGACTGTTGCCATTCTAGTTTAGGTCGCCCTCTTTTTCTGCGCCCTATTGGTTGCCATTCTAGGACCTGCTTTGGTAATCTTTCGTCGTTCATCCGTTGTACATGGCCGTACCATATCAGTTGTCTTTTAGTGATGTCATCCGTTATGCTCCCTTCGATTCCCATTCTTTCTTTTATGATCTCATTTCTTATGTGATCTGTTTTAGATATTCTCATTGATCTTCTTATTGCATCCATTTCGACACTTTCCATTTTTGTTTTGTATTTTGCTGTTACGTGACAAGTCTCTATTCCATACAACAGCGTGCTCTTCACCATTGTTTCATATATTTCATATATGTTAAATTTTACATTATTTTTTATCTCTCTGCTCCATAAAATACTGTTAAGACATCCAATAACCTTTTTTGCTTTTACTATTCTTTTTTCCAGTTCTTTACAGTCTGTTCCTGTCTTATCAAATGTGACACCCAAGTATACATACTCATTGCATGGAGATATTACTTGTCCATTGTCTAGTTCTAACTCACTGGATTCGTTTCCAATACATAAGTACTGTGTCTTGTCCACGTTCACTGTTAATCCCCACTTTTGGTATTCTTCCATTAACTTTCTCATCATATATTCCATGTCCTCTTTATCATTAGCTACAATTACTTGGTCGTCAGCAAACTGTAGTGTGTATATGGTAAATCGGTCGTTAAGTTGTATTCCCATGCCGTGCACTTTCCGTTTCCAGTTTTTTAGAGCTACTGCGATATATATTTTAAAAAGAGTTGGGGAAATACAACATCCCTGTCTTAAGCCTTTTGTTAACAGGAATTCTTTTGAAAGTCGATTTCCAATTTTAATTTTAGACTTTGACCCTTTGTAGAGTTCTTTTATCGCTTTTATGTATGACTGACATTAGTCTGCTCTAGCACTGTCCATAGTTTTTCTACTGGAACGGTACCATATGCTTTTTGTAGGTCCACAAAGGTAACATGAGTCTCTTTATTTCTGGCGCTCCCTTTCTCAATTACTTGTTTAAGACAAAAAACATTATCACTACAAGATCTGCCTGCATGAAACCCACTTTGCTCTATTAGATCTCTAAGAATCCTACCGTACAATCTACTGAGAGTACTAGTTACTGAAATTCCTCTGTAATTGTTGCAATCCAGCTTGTTTCCTTTTTTATGTATTGAGGATATGAATGCAATTTTCCAATCATCAGGTACTGGATGTCCGTTTATGCATTGATTGATAATATATGTAAGATTTTCGATTAGTTTCTCTGATCCATATTTGAGCATTTCAGCATATATTCCACCAGGTCCGCTAGCTTTTCCGGATTTAAGCTTTTTAATACTATTTTTTATCATTTCTTTTTCGATGATTACTTCCTCTCCGTGTACTTCTATGTCTCTCCTCGGAGAGGCTGCCAGATATTCGGGTCTCGTTTGTAGTGTTCTGTCCATTGTTCTGGTTTGATGATCTGGATGTTTACTTTTTCTTTTGTTGGGTTTTTTACTGTAAAAATGAATTTCCATACTTCAGAACTCTGCCTACCTCCTACGTGTGTATTGATATCGTGGCATTTGCGCTCGTTCATTTTTTTCTGTGTGTATCACATTTCTCAGCTGTCTTTTGGTTTCCCTGTAGATTTCTAGGTCTCTTTGTTCTTTAGTACTGAGCCATTTCAAGTATGTGCGTTTTTTCTCTTTGACCATTTCCTGTATTTTTTCCGTCCACCACATCTTCCTGCTATTTCTATTATCTTGGTATCCAACAGCTTCGATGCTTGCTTCCTTCAAGCTTTTTATTATGTTTGTATATATCTCTTCAAATGAGTGTTGTTAATTTTTTATCTAATCGGTTCTGATACAATCTTTGAGTACTCTTTGTTTGAAACTCGTAGACAATGATTGTGTAGAAATAAAATTTCGGACTTCCATTGTCTTTATTTATTTTAAAACACGACGTTTCGGTTAGTAAGTATCTCTAACCGTTATCAAGTGTAAACTAAACAATCTAGTCTCTAGGCTACTACTTATACTACTTGGTGTGCAGTCAGGTGTGACGGCCCGCCCCCTTTTTTAATCCTAAGACGCCTATTTTCCTTAAGGAGTGGTTTCCATATGTTTGGTATGTCCGTGCTTGGTTGACTGAAAACTTCTTTATTCTGCATTATATACGCAGCTTCAATAAACTTTCGTTTTCGCCAATGCGACTCCTTATGTAAAACTTTAGCTTCTGACCACTGAATCCTGTGATCATTTGATCATGCATGATCTGCTAAACCGGATTTTTCAATATCCCCTAATTGGGTACTTTTTAGATGTTCATTTACTCTAACCTGAAGAGGGCGTTTCGTTTCACCTACATATGATTTACCACACTCACACGGGATTTGGTAAATACATTCCTTATTATTTGAGGGATTGTCTGGTTTTGTTTTAGTTACAAAACTTCTTATCGTATTTCCCGAAGAAAATACTGTTTTTATATTATAGTGTTTAGCTATTCGTCTTATGTTTTCTGAAATCCCTTGAACATATGGAATGTTAATAACACCTAACGGATTATTATTTTGAGAATTTGGTACATTTAGTTTGTTTTTAATTTTAAATATCGTTGAGTTTATTAATTTCTCGGAATAACCATTCTGTTGTAAGTCGTTTTTAATGTTGTTAACAACATCAACTAATCTAATCAAACTTTGTATAAATGAATAATCATATTTTATGGCAAATCATCATGGATGTTAAAATTGGATCAGCCCATAATATTTACATGCGGATTTGGAGTTGACAGACATCTGTCGTTTTGAGGATCTTCATTATTAAAAGAATGATATTCTCTAGCAGAGGAGTTTCTCTAGCAGAGGATTGGCAGGTGGGTGGATAGCAAGTAGGTGATTGGTTGGTGATTGGCCCTGTAACAAGGAGAGATTGTTTTTTAACAATCTGAGAAAAATGGGAAGTTATGACGAAACCCTTTAAGTACAAAAAAAGATAGTTTTTGTCCAATAAAATGTAACTTACCCCTAATAGAAAAAGGGTGAAACTAGCAACAAAACAGCACCATTGTACAGTTGACTTTCTCTGCAGAACAGTAAGAAAATGACGGAGCTGAAAACCGCCATAAGAAAATAGAAAATGTCTGCATCGAAACACATGTACAACTTGGACAAAAAAGGTAATAATTTTTATAGAAAAAATTAGTACTTACATGAGTTCATCACAGCAAAATAATGAAAAACACAGATGGGGAAAACACTACAAAAACTTTTCAAAAGAAATTTTGCAGAGACCCCTTTTCATCACTGTCGTGTGATTACTCGGTGGCTGCTTGAGAGAAAGTGAAAACCAGCTGAAGCGATGCGCCTTAGCGCGCAGTATTCGCAGTTTCCCACCTTATTAGGATTTATGAAAATTGCCAAAAATATGCATCGAAATTTCGATATTTGGGGAATGAGCTAGAAAAAGTTATATTGGTCACTATAAGAAATACCACTGCGATTTTATGCTTTGAACCAAAATAAAATTTAATCGAATTCTAATTCGAAAGAAATTGATTCTTTTTCAAATAAAAAGAAGAAGACCTGTAGCATTTTATTACGAGGAAAATAAAAATGCTACAAGTTAGTTTTTGCTATTTTTGGCCAAAATATTGGGGTTTCAGACTAAAGTGCGGCATCTCGCTAATGACTTGACGCTTATTTTTTAAAAATGCTAACTTTTTCACGGAGTATTTTATCAATATGCGGTTTTCGGAATATTTTATATATTTTGCTCAATAATTTGTGTTAAAAAAACTTCATAGGAGCTTTAGTTTCTGAGATATTTACAAAAAAACTGTTTTCAAGGCTGATATATCATAGCTTCACTTGAAGTGTGCTAATGGGCTAGCTAGGAGGGTATCAGATCCGTCATAGATCCATTTATTTATTTTATCTAGAAACAAGTAAAAGTATCAATTATATTGAAAAGACGAATAAGTGTAAACAGAAGTTTTTTTCTGTAAGTAGTTTACGTTGCATCTAAACTCTCTTATAATTAAACTTGGCGGCAGGAGCAAAAAGAGAAATGTTACTCTTGTACAGCCACTATACAATAGGTTCAAAGAATTATTTCCACTTGAAAGAATGTGCCCATTTTGCACTTATAAGACCCTTATGGTAGCTTTTGAAACCTTTGGTAGAATAAACTATGTAGGTATTTCTAGTTCCTCACTTTTTGCTGTAAGAAAGTTCTTAAATTTCTTATAAGTAATGAAAAGTTACTTGGTCGTCGATGAGTATAAACCACTAAAAATATGTACGTTGGAACTAAAAAATATAAAATACCTATTTCACTATGTTAACTACCCAACGAATAATGATCTGCGAAAAATAAAAACTCATACTTAATTATAACAGTGTAAATATAAAGTAATGATTTTATCTGTGTGCATATTACAAGGTTATTTTTAAGCTTATCGTAAAATCAATTTTTTTCCAGTGACTTATAAAGCTAGCTGATGTACAAATGACATTTCGTGTCGGAGAACAACTCTTGAAATTCCAATAGTTTTCAAAATATACAGTGTCCTTAAAGGGACAGTTTCCTAATTTATCTCAGAAAGTACTACCGCGACGAGTTCAGAAAAATAAACCTTTTTAACGAAAACGAGTTGTGCGAATTCACTTAAAATAATATTAATATTCAAAAATGTTTCATTGCTAATTAGGTCAGTCAATAAAAGCATTCATCATTGCAAATGCGCATGTGTCTACGATTTTTTTTATATGTTCTTAGTATCCTTGAGGGTAGTTCACACCCAAGTTTGCAACCTTGAAAACCCTATGCTACTCCCGAGGGACTCGAAAAACATGCAATTTTTTTAGTTTTTCCGAAAAAACTACCTTCGGTAATTATTTTTTTTTGGCTAATTACGTTCAGTGCTTTTGTAAAGTCCCTCAAATTATGTACAAATTAAGCGCAATTCTAGCTTCTTAGGTTCATTGGTTGCGGAGATACATTTCGTCTAAAATGTGCAGTTTTTTACAAAAACTGAAATTTTACCGGTAGGGTCATTTTCTAAGCCTCGTACCGGCTATACTAACCATCCTACAGGAAAGGCATTTATAGAAAGTTCTCCAATTAATACGGTACCAAAAATTGAGTCTCTACGTATTATGGTTCGGGCAAAAATGAAAAAAATATTAAACCATCAATGTTCCTGAATCCAATTACTAATTGATGGGAACCAACACTGCCTGACCTGTTAATAGACACAGAAATGCTAAAAAGGTAGAATATCAAAATATTTTTTTTATTCTGAACGGTTTAAGCTAGAGTATTGAAAGTTAAAGGCCTTTAAGACTGAATCTTCCAGTGTAAAAAAAATACATATATGGCCCCTAGATACATATATGGCCCCTAGGGGGCGTATGGGGGAAATATTTGTTTTTAGATTATCCCTCATATCTTCTAGACTATTACACCTGTACATTTAGATATCACAAAATTGGTAGGTCAAACAATTACTAACAGGCCTGCTATATATATAAAAAAAATTACCGCTGTTAGTAAGGCCCCTAATTAGAAGTAATTTTTTTTGTCATTATCAATTAAAAAAATTAATTGAGTTATTCTCTGCCCTAGGTCATCGAGATTATACTAAAAGAGTGCGGTCGACCACTTCTTAATTCTAAATACTTTATTATTGGCCTTCGGCCCCTAGGGGCTGTAAGGGCCCAAAATCTTATTTTGATCAAAGTTCATAACCAGAAGTCATTTTTTTCCTTATAACTACGGGACCTGATTATCTGTCAAAACGAATTTTATACTTCACACAATGGTATGTGTGCCTAACTTGCGAGTGTCAGAAGGAGAGGGAAGAGTTGATTTTGGTTGTTTTCCTACTTACACAAGGTTGCATCTCTAGACGTACGTTTCTGTGTATTTCACGTCATTAGTAGAGAACAGCAAACCCAGGTAAGCCAATTTTAACCAAAACCAACTCCTATATATGAATTACTCGCGGCGGTGCAATGCGAGTAAATTACAAGTTGTTGCGCCATCTAGCGGACTGGCTCGAGCACTCGAAAGTTTAAACACACTGGCATCGTCTTGTCTGAGACGCCGAAGCGCCATCTATGACAAGTTTCGTCCATTAATGTGGTATTAAAACCACGTAATCACGTAGCAACTAAAAGGCCGTACTGCCCGAAGCATATGCAAAGAAGAAAGATGGAAAACGTGCTGTGTGTGGATCGATAAAAATCAAAACGAATTTTATACTTCACACAATGGTATGTGTGCCTAACTTGCGAGTGTCAGAAGGAGAGGGAAGAGTTGATTTTGGTTGTTTTCCTACTTACACAAGGTTGCATCTCTAGACGTACGTTTCTGTGTGTTTCACGTCATCAGTAGAGAACAGCAAACCCAGGTAAGCCAATTTTAACCAAAACCAACTCCTATATATGAATTACTCGCGGCGGTGCAATGCGAGTAAATTACAAGTTGTTGCGCCATCTAGCGGACTGGCTCGAGCACTCGAAAGTTTAAACACACTGGCATCGTCTTGTCTGAGATGCCGAAGCGCCATCTATGACAAGTTTCGTCCATTAATGTGGTATTAAAACCACGTAATCACGTAGCAACTAAAAGGCCGTACTGCCCGAAGCATATGCAAAGAAGAAAGGTGGAAAACGTGCTGTGTGTGGATCGATAAAAATCAAAACGAATTTTATACTTCACACAATGGTATGCGTGCCTAACTTGCGAGTGTCAGAAGGAGAGGGAAGAGTTGATTTTGGTTGTTTTCCTACTTACACAAGGTTGCATCTCTAGACGTACGTTTCTGTGTGTTTCACGTCATCAGTAGAGAACAGCAAACCCAGGTAAGCCAATTTTAACCAAAACCAACTCCTATATATGAATTACTCGCGGCGGTGCAATGCGAGTAAATTACAAGTTGTTGCGCCATCTAGCGGACTGGCTCGAGCACTCGAAAGTTTAAACACAATGGCATCGTCTTGTCTGAGACGCCGAAGCGCCATCTATGACAAGTTTCGTCCATGAATGTGGTATTAAAACCACGTAATCACGTAGCAACTAAAAGGCCGTACTGCCCGAAGCATATGCATAGAAGAAAGATGGAAAACGTGCTGTGTGTGGATCGATAAAAATCAAAACGAATTTTATACTTCACACAATGGTATGTGTGCCTAACTTGCGAGTGTCAGAAGGAGAGGGAAGAGTTGATTTTTGTTGTTTTCCTACTTACACAAGGTTGCATCTCTAGACGTACGTTTCTGTGTGTTTCACGTCATCAGTAGAGAACAGCAAACCCAGGTAAGCCAATTTTAACCAAAACAAACTCCTATATATGAATTACTCGCGGTGGTGCAATGCGAGTAAATTACAAGTTGTTGCGCCATCTAGCGGACTGGCTCGAGCACTCGAAAGTTTAAACACACTGGCATCGTCTTGTCTGAGACGCCGAAGTGCCATCTATGACAAGTTTCGTCCATTAATGTGGTATTAAAACCACGTAATCACGTAGCAACTAAAAGGCCGTACTGCCCGAAGCATATGCAAAGAAGAAAGATGGAAAACGTGCTGTGTGTGCATCGATAAAAATCAAAACGAATTTTATACTTCACACAATGGTATGTGTGCCTAACTTGCGAGTGTCAGAAGGAGAGGGAAGAGTTGATTTTGGTTGTTTTCCTACTTACACAAGGTTGCATCTCTAGGCGTACGTTTCTGTGTGTTTCACGTCATCAGTAGAGAACAGCAAACCCAGGTAAGCCAATTTTAACCAAAACCAACTCCTATATATGAATTACTCGCGGCGGTGCAATGCGAGTAAATTACAAGTTGTTGCGCCATCTAGCGGACTGGCTCGAGCACTCGAAAGTTTAAACACACTGGCATCGTCTTGTCTGAGACGCCGAAGCGCCATCAGTGACAAGTTTCGTCCATTAATGTGGTATTAAAATCACGTAATCACGTAGCAACTAAAAGGCCGTACTGCCCGAAGCATATGCAAAGAAGAAAGATGGAAAACGTGCTGTGTCTGGATCGATAAAAATCAAAACGAATTTTATACTTCACACAATGGTATGTGTGCCTAACTTGCGAGTATCAGAAGGAGAGGGAAGAGTTGATTTTGGTTGTTTCCCTACTTACACAAGGTTGCATCTCTAGACGTACGTTTCTGTGTGTTTCACGTCATCAGTAGAGAACAGCAAACCCAGGTAAGCCAATTTTAACCAAAACCAACTCCTATATATGAATTACTCGCGGCGGTGCAATGCGAGTAAATGACAAGTTGTTGCGCCATCTAGCGGACTGGCTCGAGCACTCGAAAGTTTAAACACACTGGCATCGTCTTGTCTGAGACGCCGAAGCGCCATCTATGACAAGTTTCGTCCATTAATGTGGTATTGAAACCACGTAATCATGTAGCAACTAAAAGGCCGTACTGCCCGAAGCATATGCAAAGAAGAAATATGGAAAACGTGCTGTGTGTGGATCAATAAAAATCAAAACGAATTTTATACTTCACACAATGGTATGTGTGCCTAACTTGCGGGTGTCAGAAGGAGAGGGAAGAGTTGATTTTGGTTGTTTTCCTACTTACACAAGGTTGCATCTCTAGACGTACGTTTCTGTGTGTTTCACGTCATCAGTAGAGAACAGCAAACCCAGGTAAGCCAATTTTAACCAAAACCAACTCCTATATATGAATTACTCGCGGCGGTGCAATGCGAGTAAATTACAAGTTGTTGCGCCATCTAGCGGACTGGCTCGAGCACTCGAAAGTTTAAACACACTGGCATCGTCTTGTCTGAGACGCCGAAGCGCCATCTATGACAAGTTTCGTCCATTAATGTGGTATTAAAACCACGTAATCACGTAGCAAGCACGAAAACAACCAAAATCAACTCTTCCCTCTCCTTCTGACACTCGCAAGTTAGGCACACATACCATTGTGTGAAGTATAAAATTCGTTTTGATTTTTATCGATCCACACACAGCACGTTTTCCATCTTTCTTCTTTGCATATGCTTCGGGCAGTACGGCCTTTTAGTTTCTACGTGATTACGTGGTTTTAATACCACATTAATGGACGAAACTTGTCATAGATGGCGCTTCGGCGTCTCAGACAAGACGATGCCAGTGTGTTTAAACTTTCGAGTGCTCGAGCCAGTCCACTAGATGGCGCAACAACTTGTAATTTACTCGCATTGCACCGCCGCGAGTAATTCATATATAGGAGTTGGTTTTGGTTAAAATTGGCTTACCTGGGTTTGCTGTTCTCTACTGATGACGTGAAACACACAGAAACGTACGTCTAGAGATGCAACCTTGTGTAAGTAGGAAAACAACCAAAATCAACTCTTCCCTCTCCTTCTGACACTCGCAAGTTAGGCACACATACCATTGTGTGAAGTATAAAATTCGTTTTGATTTTTATCGATCCACACACAGCACGTTTTCCATCTTTCTTCTTTGCATATGCTTCGGGCAGTACGGCCTTTTAGTTGCTACGTGATTACGTGGTTTTAATACCACATTAATGGACGAAACTTGTCATAGATGGCGCTTCGGCGTCTCAGACAAGACGATGCCAGTGTGTTTAAACTTTCGAGTGCTCGAGCCAGTCCGCTAGATGGCGCAACAACTTGTAATTTACTCGCATTGCACCGCCGCGAGTAATTCATATATAGGAGTTGGTTTTGGTTAAAATTGGCTTACCTGGGTTTGCTGTTCTCTACTGATGACGTGAAAAACACAGAAACGTACGTCTAGAGATGCAACCTTGTGTAAGTAGGAAAACAACCAAAATCAACTCCCCTCTCCTTCTGACACTCGCAAGTTAGGCACACATACCATTGTGTGAAGTATAAAATTCGTTTTGATTTTTATCGATCCATACACAGCACGTTTTCCATCTTTCTTCTTTGCATATGCTTCGGGCAGTACGGCCTTTTAGTTGCTACGTGATTACGTGGTTTTAATACCACATTCATGGACGAAACTTGTCATAGATGGCGCTTCGGCGTCTCAGACAAGACGATGCCAGTGTGTTTAAACTTTCGAGTGCTCGAGCCAGTCCGCTAGATGGCGCAACAACTTGTAATTTACTCGCATTGCACCGCCGCGAGTAATTCATATATAGGAGTTGGTTTTGGTTAAAATTGGCTTACCTGGGTTTGCTGTTCTCTACTGATGACGTGAAACACACAGAAACGTACGTCTAGAGATGCAACCTTGTGTAAGTAGGAAAACAACCAAAATCAACTCTTCCCTCTCCTTCTGACACTCGAAAGTTAGGCACACATACCATTGTGTGAAGTATAAAATTCGTTCTGATTTTTATCGATCCACACACAGCACGTTTTCCATCTTTCTTCTTTGCATATGCTTCGGGCAGTACGGCCTTTTAGTTGCTACGTGATTACGTGGTTTTAATACCACATTAATGGACGAAACTTGTCATAGATGGCGCTTCGGCGTCTCAGACAAGACGATGCCAGTGTGTTTAAACTTTCGAGTGCTCGAGCCAGTCCGCTAGATGGCGCAACAACTTGTAATTTACTCGCATTGCACCGCCGCGAGTAATTCATATATAGGAGTTGGTTTTGGTTAAAATTGGCTTACCTGGGTTTGCTGTTCTCTACTGATGACGTGAAACACACAGAAACGTACGTCTAGAGATGCAACCTTGTGTAAGTAGGAAAACAACCAAAATCAACTCTTCCCTCTCCTTCTGACACTCGAAAGTTAGGCACACATACCATTGTGTGAAGTATAAAATTCGTTCTGATTTTTATCGATCCACACACAGCACGTTTTCCATCTTTCTTCTTTGCATATGCTTCGGGCAGTACGGCCTTTTAGTTGCTACGTGATTACGTGGTTTTAATACCACATTAATGGACGAAACTTGTCATAGATGGCGCTTCGGCGTCTCAGACAAGACGATGCCAGTGTGTTTAAACTTTCGAGTGCTCGAGCCAGTCCGCTAGATGGCGCAACAACTTGTAATTTACTCGCATTGCACCGCCGCGAGTAACTCATATATAGGAGTTGGTTCTGGTTAAAATTGGCTTACCTGGGTTTGCTGTTCTCTACTGATGACGTGAAACACACAGAAACGTACGTCTAGAGATGCAACCTTGTGTAAGTAGGAAAACAACCAAAATCAACTCTTCCCTCTCCTTCTGACACTCGCAAGTTAGGCACACATACCATTGTGTGAAGTATAAAATTCGTTTTGATTTTTATCGATCCACACACAGCACGTTTTCTATCTTTCTTCTCTGATTATCTGCTTCAATTTTAGCTCACACATATACTATACTATAGTAGTGTGAGCTATGGTGATCCTAATTTTTTCGAGAAAAAAAAAGTTGCTCCGATTTCAAAATTTTTTATATATCTTTGCGTTTCAGATGATTTTGAAACTTTTTTGTTGCGCCGTCTGTCTGTCTGTCTGTCTGTCTGTCTGTCTGTATGTCTGTCTGTCTGTCTGTCTGTCTGTATGTCTGTCTGTAACGACCAACGCGCATAACTCAAAAACCGCTTGGCCGATTTTAATAAAATTTGGTACCTAGGCTGGGTCTGGTGTCGAGATGGTCCCATTTAAAAATGAACAAAATCCAGCGAACACAAACCAAATAAAAGGGTGGGGGTAGATTTCAAAAATTAGAGTTTATGTGAAAATATGGCGTATGTGATATCAAACGAAAGGTAATTGAGTCCGGAGCTTAACAAAATACATTTTAGTTTTTGTTTTTTTTAAGGGTGGGGGTAGATTTCAAAAATTTGAGTTTGGGTCAAAACATGGCTTGTGTGGTATCAAACAAAAGGTAATTTAGTCTGGAGTTGAATAAAATATATTTCAGTTTTTAGTTATATTAGCTCACACGTACACTATAACTACAGTACCTAGTGTGAGCTTAGGGGCCCATATATTGGCAGAGTATTTTTATATATCTTTGTGTTTCAGATGATTTTGAAACATTTTTGTTGCGCCGTCTGTCTGTCTGTCTGTATGTCTGTCTGTAACGACCAACGCGCATAACTCAAAAACCGCTTGGCCGATTTTAGTGAAATTTGGTACCTAGGCTGGGTCTTGGGTCGAGATGGTCCCATTTAAAAATGAACAAAATCCACTGAACCCAAACCAAATAAAAGGGTGGGGGTAGATTTCAAAAATTAGAGTTTATGTGAAAATATGGCGTGTGTAATATTAAACGAAAGGTAATTGAGTCTGCAGTTAAACAAAATACATTTTAATTTATTTAAAAAAAGGGTGGGGGTATATTTTAAAAATTAGATCTTAAGTGAAAATATGGTGTGTGTGATATCAAACGAAAGGTAATTGAGTCCGGGGTTTAACAAAATACATTTTAGTTTTTTGTTTATTTTAAGGGTGGGGGTAGATTTCAAAAATTTGAGTTTAAGTCAAAACATGGCTTGTGTGGTATCAAACAAAAGGTAATTTAGTCTGGAGTTGAATAAAATATATTTCAGTTTTTAGTTATATTAGCTCACACGTACACTATAACTATAGTACCTAGTGTGAGCTTAGGGGCCCATATATTGGCAGAGTATTTTTTATTAGTAAGCCTGTAGGTAATTGTATGGATTTGGATTACCAATTAAGTGAGAACTTGATGCACAGGTGCAATAGTCTTGAAGATATAAGAAATAATCTGAAAACATATTTTGCATCCATACGCCCCGTAGGGTTCATAAATGTAATGTTTTTTTTTAACTAAAGAATCAGTACCGAAAGGTCGATATGCGTGCCGAGTTTCATTACTCTGGCTAAAACCGTTACCAATTTAAAAAAATTGAAGTTGTGGAGATTAGACTACTACTACTAGCTACTGACCATATGTTTATATAAATATCTTTAAAAAAGTAAAAGAATGTGGATTTAACACTATAAAATATTTTTATATATGAAACAAAATAAATAAATAGAAACATAAATTTAAACCATAAACAACAAAATAAAAACTGAAAATCTCTATGAAAATTTTCAAGGACAATTATTTAGTTTTGTCGGTACTTGGCTTAAAAAATGGCCGTACCGATAAAATTTCACTTTTTGGAAAAAATTTATCATTTTGACTAAAGGTTTCTCCCCAAGACCTAGAGAGCTGTGGTTACCCTTAAATTGTAGAAAATTTATCTAGCGTGGAAAAGCTATAGAACGTCAGTACCCGAAAAATGTACTGAAAAAAGTACCAGTTTTTCGAGACCCACGGGAATAGCACAGGTATTTCAGGGTTGCAAATTTGGGGATGAACAATATATAAAAAAATTGTTAATACATGTGCGTTTACAAGGTTTGCCTTTTTTTATTTCCATATTGACTGGCGTATAATCGGGTAAAGAACTTGGTTTACCCGATTAGCCACGAAACATTTTTGATTCCTAATTCACTATAATTATTACTACCATATAAACAGGGAACAAAAATTTCAATTTTTATTTAAAAATTAATTTTGCTAAACTAATTGAAGCGTTTTTTCCAAAAACAGCCCATGTCATAAATTTTGATTTTCGTTTAAAATGCCTTTGCGGGATTTCGCCACATCTAGAGTCCCTGTATGTCGACATATTCGGATATATTATATATAGAGTCCCTGTATGTTGACATATTTGAATATATTATATATATAATATATCCGAATATGTCGACATACAATGACTCTAGCCAGATCTAGTGCATCTCTTTTTATTGAAAATCAAAATTTACGACATGGGTTCTTTTTGGAAAAAACGCTTCAATTATTATTCTTTAGGCTAAAAACTGAGGGCTAAAATATGCTAATACTTTTGCTTATATTTGCTTATTTTTCTGGAAAGAGGATATGTTTAAAAATTTAACTTACCTTTCAAAAATTGTCATGTCACTATCACCCATGATGTACTTAAAACCATGAATGCCGGTATTGTTGGAGTACTCTGAGAAATATGAGTAGAAATTCTTTCTAAAACCTAAAATAAAACGAATTAGGCACTTTCCAATTACATGAAAATATAGATTATTAAATTAAACTATTATATTATTGCACCTACCAGTAATTCTGGTTGCTAGTTTAACGATAGCTTAGCACGACTCTATTGGCTCTTTTAGGATGATAATGAAGCTTAGATCGAAAATCATAAGAGCAAAGTCATGAAATTTTCTTTCATAAAGACACTGATTGACGCAATAAAAATAAGGTTTGAACAAAATATATTTAACGGTATAAAAACTTTTCAAAAATAATTAATTCTTTTGCAATAACAAAAAATTATAAATTTCTTATTTGAAAATATTTTAAAAATGTTTACATTTTACGCGATTTTTACAAACTTAATTTTTGTTGCAAAATATCGTAATTTTTTCTTACTTTCTTATGTTACGTAAATAATACAAAATATAGATGTTTAGATTTGATATTTTTAATCATAAAATTTATAATTAAATTTTAATTCGTCGTAGGTAAAGAATAATACACTAACTCGCATATTTTAGTCATTACATGTTTCGATGAATTAAGGCACTCGTCTTCGGATCGCGTCTAAAACTTTGCGTGTATGACCATCTACTATTTTTTTCTATAAGCGTGCGGAAAAGTCCACTTTTCCGCACGCATTTTAGTGTGGAAAGTGCCACTTTTCCGCACTAGTGCGGAAAAATATTTACGATTTGTTAAATAAATTGTTACGATTATGAGGTGTTCTATAACATTTAGACCGTTCAAAATACATTTGTATCTTTCCTAGCACACGAAATATCCTAAAAATATTCAAATTGACTAAAATTCTGCTATATTTTCAATATTTTCGATAAAATAAAGTTTTCAGTAAAATAGGTTCAAATTATAAGTTTTAAACCTCCCCGGTATAAATATCGTCATTGTCAATGTCAAACAACAATGAACACTAGTGGTTTTAGATTTGGCATCTTAAATCACCATGGCAACAAAGTACAAACAAACTGTCAAAACAAAGCCAATTTTGCAGATACAAGCGTCTTTTGAATTTTTCAAACAAAAAATCAGATTTTCAATGGATTCTTCGGACGAAGATCTACCCCAGTCAGTTCTAGAAGCCGCTAGAATGTGAATAATAATAATTGATTTGATTAAAACGTTTTGAATATAAATAATTTTCTGATTAATTTTTAGTTTTTTCCTCACGCTTATAGAAAAAATAGTGTACCTAACTCTTGCGTAAAGTGCCTTTTCCGCACTTGATTGCTGGCCAAACTCCGCTATCGCGTCGTTTGGCCATCTGCAATCGCGTGCGGAAAAGAGGCACTTTCCGCACTAGTTAGGTAAACTACTATATTATGTGTCTTACCTGGAAAAGGTTTTCTGTGTTTCTTAACCCCGTTTGTCCCGCCCACTTCAAGTATGGATGCTGGATTTTCTTTTTTAACGTCGCAATTTTCTCCGTTTGACTTGGTTTCAGACTTAGCCTCGCTTGGGTTAGGAGAAACTGGATAAACCCTTTTGGTGGCCATTCTCTGCAAAAAATGATTACATTAGCATTCTCGGTGTGTACACTAAAGTCCACTTACGGCTGACACCATCAGGGCTCACCGGGCAGAGACCTTAGTAGGCCCATATATTTTCTATAAAAAAGCCTGGCATGCCACGAATTTTGCAAAACTGTCTTGTACGTACAAAATTTGACGACCAAAAAAGTCTCCCAGATATTGGTTATGTATTTTTATATTAAGGGGCAATTTTAGAACTTTGGGGGAGGGCTACTGGGAACTTGCCCAGTTAAAAAATCTAAAATAGAAGAATATTACATTATTTTGTTCAAAAAGAAATGTGTTTTTAATTTAACCAACTGTCTCTAAATATTTGAGTTGAAATGTTTTTTTGAGCCCGAGTGTACAGCGTGTCCCATTTTCGATGGGATTAAATGGGAAACTCGGTTATTATTAAAGATATTGATTTTCTGATTGCACCTTACCGTGTTCTTTTTTTGAGCCCTTAAAAATGGCGTAATCAGATTTTTGCTATACCCCGTAGTTTCGCTAATACAGGGAGTTTTTGAAAAAATTGTAGTTTTAATAAACCCTTGTATCTCGCTTATTTTGCGAGATACTTTTATTCTGTAAAAACATTTTTATGGCAACATTTTTAGAAGAAAATAACGACGTTGTCAATTTTTTAAAATATTGTTTAGTTTTTGAGATATGGTATTTATCATAAAAAGATTAAATACGGACCTGGATTTTTTTTATTACCAATTTTAAGGGCTCCAAAAAAGAGCACGGTAAGGTGCAATCAGAAAATCGATATCTTTAATAATAACCGAGTTTCCCATTTAATCCCATCGAAAATGGGACACGCTGTACTTTCAACACAGGACATGGGGTGTGTGTACTTTTTATGTTACCTACAAATATATTTAATTATTATAGTCGGGTTGCTTAGTCTTAAAATTCATAAAAATATTTCACTTCTGGCGGAGAAGGTGCCCTTTTGGATTTAAATAGTAGATATATCCAAGATTAAAAAACGCCCCAGCCCCAGAAAATTTCTGAACCCCGCTACTAGTTATGACGTCATCAATGTAGAGATAAAAAAAGACGTTAAGCATAAACGTATCAACTTTTGGCGAGAATTTTGTCTCATCATTTTTGTCGAAAATCGTATTTTTTTTTAAATATAGACTCAATATATATATCACACTATAAAAATGTAAAATATGGCGGCCATTTTGTCATGAAAATGTAAAATTTTGACATTTTACATAAATTATGGTGTTTGGTGTCGTTTTACATGTTTTTGGGCACGCTAAAATTAATGGTGGCAAAAAAATTTGAATTGGATAAATATTTTTAAAGAAGTAGGAGTGGGGTTTGGGGGTCGAAATTCGTCGTTAATGTTGACATCTACCGATGAATGTCAAAAACTTGGTGAAGGTCCCACGTGCACCAGTGACTGTAGATATGGAATCCTGGAAGTGTATTGTCTCCCGGTCTTCCAGAATGCATTGCTAGTTACCGGTCTGGGAATAATGTTTTTGCCAATGGGAGCTACATTTTTTTGACGTCAGATTTCTTTACTTATCGTTTCTATAATACTGGTTGGTGCCGTTATAGTGCATTTAACTAGTTCCTAGTAACGTGAAAACGTTTTTGGAATATTATATACAGTGAAACCTCCCATAAGCGGACACTCACGGTTTCGTCCATTTTGTCCGCTTATTGGAGGTGTCCGCTTGTGAGAGGGAACTGCGAAATTTCAATATATATTTATTGACAATTTCCGCTGCTTGATTTTTCCGATATTAGGTTTTTCAGCGATCTTTGATAGATGTTCCTTTTCCGAAACGTTAAAAACTTTCATTTTTTCATGTAAACTAAGAAGTTTTTGAAGTGTAAACTTCTTTAGGCGCGTTTAGCAGTTTTTGTGGCTAGTGAATTGAGCTGAGCCGTTAGGCTCGGCTATGTAACGCTCATTCGGGTGAAATCAGCTCGAGTCGAATAACTGTAAGAAACATTCAGCGAGCGATATGATGATGCAGATGAAGGCCAGCACACAGAAGATTTCGGTTCGGTCCGCTTTGCAGAATATGCTATGGGCCAATATTATTAATTTCGCCTTGTTGAAGTTACACTTCTGGCTTGTGGTCTTAAACACACACAATAATTTTTTTACTATGTACTATTTCAAAGAGATCTATTACTACTCAATTGAACAATAAAAATAAAAGACAGCAGAACCGCCCCCGCCGAATAAAATATGTTGTAAATACGACAGAAGTATTTAGTATCTGCATTAAAATGAAAAAAGGTAATTCCCCGGCTGTACAGTGCGTTGTTGCCAACATACTACATAATATTTATGCCCATGTTGTGCAGCGCTCCGTCCCGTTATGAAAAGTTCGCGTCCGGTTAAGAGAGGTTTCAAAATTTTTTAACGAAAAAAAATTGTCCGCGTCCGGTTATTAGAGTGTCCGGTTATAGGAGTGAATTTTACATATAAAGAAATAGGGAAAAGCGTGGTTCCAAAAAATGTGTCCGCCTAAAGGGAGTGTCCGCTTAATAGAGGTGTCCGCAAGAAGAGGTTTCACTGTACATATATTTAAGCCCTATATTCAGCGGCTGTTAGAAAACTTACAAAGAATTAATTTGGTCTTTGATAGATATAGCAATGATTCCTCAAAAGCTGATACATGCCAATCAAGAGGCGTGCACATAAGAGTTACACCCTCCATCATGATTCTAAAAAAATTTCACGAATTTTTACGTGTAGATAAGAACAAAAGACAGCTGAACAACTAATCAGAGAAAGTTTTCATGGAAAAACCGTCTGAACTCTTGAAGAAAGAGCAATAAAATCTTCAGTGGCACGAAGACGCAGACGGCCTCTACTCCTTCATGCCAAGCATGCAGCTGGCAACGGCCACAGCCGCGTCAGCATTCGAACAGTTGATTCGGATGTTGTTATTGCAGTATCTGCTTTTTCAAAACATACAAGTATTCAACAACTTTGGCACATTCGACTATTAATGCAGATTTTGAGCAACTACTTATAGAAAAAACTCCAACTGAAGAAACAATGCGCGAGGTTCAAGGATTTGTAGTTCTTCTCTACGACTTGACATATCCCTTGAGCTCTGTCAATGAATGCAGACAACACCTTTTCATCAAAAAAAATAGAGCAATTCAAATCATTCCACCAACTGAGAATGCCTTACTTCACCATACAAAGAGTGCAAGAGCTACCTTGCAAGGTCTTTTATAGATACACTGCCTGGAAAATAAATACCAGACTCCTCCACCCGATAGCTGGGGTCGCGAAAAAACCATCAACAACTTTCAACCATTGTGGTCTCTACTACTCCAGATGTCGCAAAAAGTTTTAAAGAACTTATTGCCTGTAGCCACAAACAAAGATGTCTCTAAATGTGGCTTCTTTGTACCCAACTATGCCACTGTGCAAGTCATTGTTCTCAAAATTTTTAAATATATAGGTATATTGCAGATTAGGTAAGTATAATTTTTTTAGATATTTTCCACATATTTCATGAATACAAACATAAAATATAAAATACGGCCTCATGGGGTCTTGGGTCTCTAGTTTTTTATCTGAGGGTTCAGACGAGGAATTAATTATTTTCTCCAAGGAGAAACACACTAGGGTCGGAGATTATGTGGATAAAACTGGTGCAGACTACAGTCTATCCGACTATAAAAGCCACTTCAGAATGTCCAAAGGAGCAGTTGAGGTAACTGCATAACTGCATAGTTTTCCTAAATGTCCAGCTACTAGGTACCACTAACACCAGTAATACCACCATAGGTGATCGTTTTGGCTCTATGAAAGGACATGCCCACACATGTAAGAAAATTGCCAGACTTAATGACAAATACATATCGTTCCCTAGAGGAGCTCCAGCGGTACAAAGTGTAGAGATTTTGATGTACTAAGAGGTGTCATGCCCGGGCGTGTTTAAATCCCGTGGCCAGTGAATGACAATTCTTTTTTTAACAGAAAAGGGTTTCATTCCATGTTGCTCAGGCAATTTGCAATTCAAAATGGAGTTCATTGATGTGTTTGGGGGATGGCCTGGGTATGGAGTAATTATCCATTGCTGAAGATCGAGGCCCTTTTCTTAAATGAATACCATCTCGTTTGGGATTTAGCATATCCCGTAAAAAATTATTTGTTGATTTTTTTTCGGGACAATAGTCATTTAACTCCTCAGCATAGGAGGTTTAACAAAAAATTGAGCAGCAGAAGGGTAGTTATAGACGATTGAAGTACCTTCACCTTTACAATACAGAATATTATAAGTTTATTGTAGTAGCGGCTTGCGTAGTACATAACTTTGTCCTTCGTCAAAATGAATTTGAGTTTATTAAAGAAGAACAAAAGGTAATGAACTTATTAGACGAAATTCTTAACAATGATCAACTTTTTGAGGGAGATATTGCCGAAGAAGATGAGAATGAAAAAATGAACCAAATAATGAGAATTGTCCAAAACAACTTAAAGAATTCAGGCGGTATCTTAAAAAAGTTGATAATTGTCAAAATATTTGTTACTTCTTATTAGGTTAGGTAATTCCCAATTTATGTAATAGTGAACTTTAGCTGCTATGCGACGTATATTCTTTCTTGCGATGTTCCTAATTACCCTCCTCTTCCCTACTTTTTAAACAAAATTCGAAAACATGTAATATTTTTAAACTTTGGGTGAGGGTAAAGTATCCATTATTAAAAACTTTTCAACATTTCTTTAAAAATAGAAAATACTTATATTATGTAACTTTAAAATCTAAATCTTTGAACAAATAACATTTTAGTAGATAGTCAGGAACTGATAATTTTAGCACTTTTGTTTTTTTGGATGGAGGAGTATCATTCTTTCTCTGTTTGTCACCCTTTTCTTCATTACATTTTCCATCGCTTTTAAATAAAGGAGTTAAAATTTCACTTGGAGGATAAAATGAAGCTTTGTGACCCAAAGCGTAAAACAGAATTACCTATATTTAGAAAGGCATGAAGATTCTGCCTCGATTTGTGCTTTAAAAAAATATTTATTTTATCCATCTTATATTTCCGAAAAATCAGGCAGAAACATGCAAAAAGAAAAATTGAGTAGTTAGGTACTCTCAAAATTCCTATATTATACACACAAATTTTTTGAAGTTTACATGCATTACCCGGAGGCCCCAGGCACTGACCCCGCGTGCCCCTGCGTAAAGACGGCACTCAGAAAGTAAGAGAAATTCAGACTAAAGACGGTAAATACCTAGTTGAAAAGTTATATATCAAAAAATACATGACTATTATTATTATTATTATACATACGATTTCGACGAAAAATATATTTTTTCATTAGACAAGAACAGCTTGTTAACAGCCTAACCTAATATGACGTTGTCCTTCATCCTAAATTTCAATAAAGCGGTAGCAGGAATGTTTTTAGTTTCTTAAAACTACGGTTTTTTCCTCCCGCTAATATTCCTTACTTACCCTTTACTTATAAGTAAGCATTAAGGTTTTCGCCTACTTGCCCGTCAGAATACGGATAGGATTAACACCAAACAAATGAATAGACTACCGCACATTAGTCCGTCACTGCACGGAACGGTGAGTCCATCGACAGACCAGATTCCAGTTTTCCGACTCTTGCTGTCAACCGACGGTTCGTGCCGGGACGGGCTGGCCAAGAGTGCGCGGAGCCAGCTGTCATCAGTGTGAATTTTTTTGCTATTTTTTTTTAACTGATTCACAGTACAATATTTTTGCATAAAATTTTGGGATTGGGGGTTTTTTGGAGCTAGAAATTTGATTTTGTTAATAAACTTAATATAAACTATACCTCACAACGGGACTCTAAAATAAGTTGTGCCTAAGTGTCCAGGATGGGCAAAGTTTTTGAAGGTTTTTGATAGACCTCGTATTTTATTTTGTTGTAAATATATCAATTTTAGTTCTCGAGAAAACCCAAAATCCCGTTGAAAAATGAGTCACTTAAATAAAAAATACTAATAATTGAATTCCGATAGAGTTTTTGCTATAAACTAAAAACAGCAGTTGTAAGGACCCCTAACCTACAATTTATTTTATTTAAGTCTAAAATCTTAAAAATATAAATGTTTTAAAAAGTTTCTCATTTTTACACCACTATGTCTTTATGTAATGACCATTTTATTTTTTTTATATTCTTTATACTTTTTTATACTGTAAGTTCTTATTTTATATTAAAATTTTATTACTAGGCTTAAAATATTTTTGAATAAATAAATTAAAAAAATTAATTAAAAGTAACAGGTAATTAAAAAATAAATATAAAAATCAAAATTTTTCTTTTTTATCCGAAGTTGTTTTTATACATACTGACTCTGTCACTGCTACATGTAAACTAAAATAAAAAGATCTTCGCAAGAGACGACTGCGACGTGACGGTTTCCGTTCTGTGCCGGACAAGTGTGCGACAACCTTTAAAATGTCCGAGTATTTTAAAGCTTACTGATGAGGATTTAAAGATGTGTATATATTCATAATTGTTGAAAATATATTTAGGCCTTTAGCTAGTTTCTCGAGCTTCTATTTTTCGATATTTTAAAAACGACAGTATAGATTTTCATGAATTTAGGGTGAAACATTCTCCCATAACATCCGGATATTCCACGAGACATTAGACAGACATAGGGGTTGATGTTGATATTTTAGCAAAACCTAGAGGTTGAAATGTTTAAAATGTAATTTTTTTGATTTTATTTTTGATTTTTTTTTGAGTGAGGAAGCGTCACAAATCCTGAACTTTTGCGTTACGTAATTAAATTACGTGCTCCCTAGACGAAATCATTCCCAATACAGTCGAACCTCTCTAACTCGAACCTCTATAACTCGAACCCCTCTATAACTCGAACCTTTTAAGCAGTCCCTGCAGTTTTTACATGTATTTTAACCTATGTAACTCGAGTTTCTATAACTCGAACTCTCCATAACTCGAACTGTTTTGGTTGTCCCTTCAGGTTCGATATATAGAGGTTCGACTGTATTTTAATGTGTGATAGAGAAGGCCAAAATAAGAAAAAAAGTTCATATATCAACACCCCGCTCTGTTTTCAAGATAAAACATTTTTCAAGTTTTAGGAGTGGAGAAAAAGGGTTTTAATAGAACAGAATGTTGCCACCGCCAAATGCTTATTATGATTTAAAAATGTAGTATATTTTATTTTTAATAAAATGACAATTTGAAAATATAATCAAAAGTTCATAACAAAAAAAAACAGTTTTTCTTGAAAAGTTTTGCTCCCATAATTTTCTATAAAATCCTTTTTATATCAGATTATTGTTCCTGTTTTGACACATGACTTCACCAAATTTTATATCTTTGCTGTAATAAGTTATAACTAAAAAGTTAAAGACATTGCCAACATTGATGCTCGGTATCTCTAAAACAAAATAGTTTTTATTCCCATGTTTTAAATAATTCTGTTAGTTTGATCTCCTCTATCGCTCTATAAAATATTTTAATACAATTAACACCCTACCACATAAAAAAATATTTTTCTTATTTCCACGTTTCTTATTTGTACCCTTTATTGTTGAGACATTGGGCCCGTGGGGAGAGGAAGCTAAGAAGTTGATTAATGACATCAGTAAAAAAATTAAACATCAAAAAGTTCGTAGCTTCATCTCCCAACGGATAGGCCTCGCAATTCAAAGGGGTAATGCCGCTTCAATTTTAGGCACAATTAAGCCTGAGTCTGGTCTGGAAGAAATTTTTTATTTATAGTGTGTTATTGTTCTTATTATTTATTTTTTTTTATTATTATTATTTAACTTTTCTTATATATTATTTTATTTTTATTAGTGTTTATGTTTTACTATTTTATACAAATTTTTACTTATTCTATGCAAAAATTAAAAAATGTTTACAAAAAAAAAATAACAAAAATTAAAGAAATGATAATATCTATATATGAACAATAATAATAAAAGGACACCACCGGCATGCAACATATAGCATTTAAATTAATTAATATACTTACAGGGCCTGGACAAGGGGGTAATTAAATTCTGAAAAATTCGCGTGCTACCGCTCATACGATGACGGCGGAAATATAAATGAGCCAAATCATCCCTCCATAAGGGGTTTTATATCAGCCGTTGTTTGTACGTTTTTTAAGGGCTGAACGGATGTGGATCATTTGCACCATAATTAATTTTCAGTGGAAGCTGTCCATCGTTTGTAGGTGGTAGACGCTTTTTACTCATTGGGCGTCGACCGGTGAGATACCACCATGCCAGAAGTGAGTAGCGCTAAGTCCGGTTCCAACAATGAGTAATAGATAGCATGATGGCGCCTCCAGGATCAAAATATTCTGGAGGTAAAATACCTCGGATCTCCGGGCGTCGGGTGATCCTGGGGGTCCCTCATGCAAAGATATTATAAGAAGACCAAAAACTCAACTCAGAATTGATTTTAGCATTACATATAAGAGGATTAAGTACCAACATGAATTCAGTTCACCAACATCTTGAAGAACAAAGACCTGACATCCTTGTTCTCACTGAAACTAAAATCAGTTCTGCAATACCTATTGTGAACTATCTTTATCCCGGCTATGACCTACACCACCGATTTCGACATAATTTTGGGATCTATGTGTACATTAAAAATGACCTTTCATGTCATCGAGAGGAGAAGCTAGAACCAGCGAACCTCGATATCATATGGCTGAAATTCACCTCAAAGTCATCGACCAAGTTCATTTGCTGCCTCTACCGACCGCCAAGTAACACCGAGTATCAAAACTTTTTTGCGCCATTATCCGAAAACTGTGATAGTATACAGTCTAACTATCCACATGCGGAAATTGTTTTTTAGGCGATTTCAACGTCCACAATATACCCTGGCTAAAACACCACAACAAAACAGATAATGAAGGCAGGGAAGCAGAAGCTTTTGCCATAAGTTGTGGTCTAACGCAGCTTGTCGATGAACCTACCCGTATCTCAGAAAGGGGTGAATTTGCAGCGCTTTTAGACTTGTTCCTAACTACAAATCCTGACTTGTACACAATTTAACTAGATCCCCCACTTGGTTCATCCGATCATAAACTTATAAGAACAAAGTGCGAAATGTTCATACCGCCAAGCCAACAATCACTTCCTCGTAAAATGTGGCACTATAAATCGGCAAAATGGAATGACCTTAAACAGTTTTACCTGGATTTTTCATGGCAAGAGGTTTGCTTTAAAACAGCTGATCCCACTATTTGCTGTAATGAAATAACAAAAGTAATCTTATCTGGAATGGATGCATATATCCCACATGAGAGCTAATGTAAAACCTTGGTTCAACAGCCAGTGTCAAATGGCTGTACAGAAAAAACACAGAGCATATAACCTTTGGAAACGACAACAAACCGCTCAAAACCACACAGAATTTATAGAAGCCAGAAATAGTTGCAAAATTACTATTGACGCCGCCAAAGAAACATACAATCAAAGAATAAAAAACAGGTTGCTGAATTGTCCAAGTAGTTCTAGGTCCTTTTGGTCTCTTGCAAAAGCCGTAGGATCAAACTTCACCAAGTCATCCATCTACCACTTACAGATAAAAATACTCACTTAGCCACAACATCAGAGGAAAAAGCCAATATGCTGGCCAAAATCTTTTCCTCCAACTCAAACCTAACAGTGCCAAATGGCAAAACTCCACCGTTCATTGAAAGGGTTTCCCACAGTATGCCAGAGGTACCCTTTTGTCACAGAGAAATACGAAAATCCCTTAAAAAGTTGGATACAAACAAAGCAATGGGTCCAGATGGCATTCCCGCGATAGTACTCATAAATTGTGCTAGCGAACTCACCCCAACTTTTGCAAAATTATTCAATTTATCTTATAGGTAAGGAGTATATCCATCATCATGGAAGTCTGCCCAGTACAACCCATTCCAAAGAAAGGAAAAAAGACAGATCCGTTAAACTATAGACCAATTGCTCTACTTCCGGTGATATCAAAAGTAATGGAAAGAGTTGTGAACAATCACCTAACCAAGTACTTGGAAAAGTACAAAATTATCAACGACAAGCAATACGGATTTCAAAAATATAGGTCAACTGGCGATTTACTTACATACGTCACTCACTTATGGCAAAAAGCGATTGAGTTGCGAGGTGAAACAAGAACAATTGCCTTAGATATATCTAAAGCATTCGATAAAGTCTGGCATGAAAATCTGCTCAACAAGCTCAAAGCAACGGGATTGTCGCCGAGACTCTGCACTTGGTTTGAAAGTTACCTTAAGGATAGATCTATTTATGTTGCACTGGATGGCCGGAACTCCAACTCTTACCAAATAAATGCTGGGGTGCCACAGGGAGCAATCCTTTCGCCAACACTTTTTCTGATTTACATAAATGACCTCAAAGATAAAACAGTAAATCCACTTTATTGCTTTGCAGATGATGGCAATGTAGTCTCCTCAGTCATACCACCCACATGTCTCTCCGCACGTGAATTCCATTACCTTAGACTAACTGAAAAATCACAGATAAATAACGACTTGGAGATAATAGAGGACTGGGGCAACAAAAACCTTGTACAGTTCAACGCGCAGAAAACCCAAGCAGCCCTGTTTTCAAAAAAGACCAGCACCGGTGAGCCAAACATCATGCTATCTGGAAGTGCTGTCGCATTGCAGAGCCAGTTGAACATCTTAGGAGTCACTGCAGAGACCAACATGTCTTGGCACAGTCACGTGGCAGATATAGCTAAAAGGGCGTCCCAAAAGCTTGGGGTGCTATTTCGTACAAGACATCTGTATACACCCAGCCCACTGCTGACACTCTACAAAGCCCAGATTCGACCAACTATGGAGTACTGCTCACATATATGGAGTGCGGCACCCAAACATACCTTAATGCTTTTGAATACCGTGCAAAAACGAGCTATCAAGCTGATCAATGACCCCGCACTTGCCCGTAGCTTGGATAGTCTCGAACATCGAAGAACTGTGGGCGATCTATCTCTCTTCTACAGGTATTATCACGGAAAATGCTCTGAAGAGTTGGCACGTATGATCCCCCCGGGAGTAGCACCTACTAGGCGAACACGTCAAACAGACGGTAACCATCAATTTATTGTTAAAATAGAGGCACCAAGAACCTCATTATATCAGAATTCATATCTCTGGAGAACAGCATCGCTGTGGAATAAACTCCCTGCGACAGTTTTCCCTGCAGGTTACAACCTGAACCGTTTCAAAACCAACACACACCAACATTTCGGCGCACTTGCAGCTTCTCGAGCGTGATAGGGATCTCCTTGCGAGTGCGCATACCCGTAAAAAAAAATCGTTCACTCATACGATTTTGACGACAGCGGCCTAGGAACTTTATGTGGGAGGAGGGGGGGTTATATCATAATAAGTATCGTATAAAACTTTTTTGCATAGTGACCAGGATGTGTATTCTTTGTGTTAAGACTTAATAAAGTTTGAGATTGGGGGGGGGGGGGTAATTTGCCCTTTTTCTTCACCCGTAGATCCGCTCCTGCTTACAATAAGTTACCAGATGATGTAAAAAGAATACCTAATTTTCACACTTTCAGAAATAAATTATTCAAAATAGTGACGAAGCGTATCATAGATTTATCAAATCAATGTCTAGATCTTAATTTTTAACAAAAAAAAAACAAAGGTGGAGGCACTAAATACATTGTTTTTGTTTACCGGGTTGCGTCAGATAAGCTGTACTTAACATATGTTGAGGGCTAAATATTCCTGATAATTTTTCCAAAAAAATTGAGGAGGTCATAGGTTTCGTTTTCGAGCTATACTTATTTAAATGAGCGCCACTGAAATATGCGAAAATGTACCTTTTTGTAGTTTTTTTGCTACAACTTATCGTCAAATAAAAATAAAAAACTGATATTAGCTATGTTTTATTGCAAAATGATTTCCTTTAAGAATTTGATTAATTTTTGACATATAGTTTGCGTCATATACGTACGGGGTGGCTTAAAATAATTAGAAAAAAATATAGATTTATTAAATATAAAGGAAGGAAATTGAAAATACATCATCAACATTAACTTCAATTGTTTTCATTTGAGTCGTTTCAACTATTCTAAAGTGATGTTGGCATAATGGGTTATGTGATGAAGTTACAGGGTATTTCAAAAAAAAAATTGCTTCAATGCATGACATGTTTACTAATTGTCTACGGATTAATGCGTCAAATGAGGTGAATTTGTAATATTTTAGGGCCCAAACCGTCGAGATACTTCTCTGACAAAAATTGGGAGGTGATCGGTTTCGTTTGCGACCTATAATTATTTAAATCCGCGCTACTGAAATATAGAAAAATGTGAGTTTTTGTAGTTTTCTTGCTATAACTTTTCGTCAAATGGAAATAAAAAAACAGTCTTAATTTTATTTAGTTTAAAAAAAGAGTCTTTTAACCATGTTCTCAATTTTTTTTATGGTTTTCGTCACACAGAGTGGCTCCAAATATGAATAATATAAATACAGGAATAATAACTGAGATTAAATATACCTAAATGGATGACATTAAAAATGTAAAGATAAAATAAATTAATTTGCTTTAATGTGAGTCGTTGTAACTAAAATAAAGTAATATTTACATACATAAGGGTTTATGTAGTATGTAACTTACAGGGTATATCAAACATTTTTTAAATTAAACAAATTAAACTGGAATAGTGGATTTACCGCGAGGCATCAGATGAGGTGAATTTGAGGTATGTTAGAGTTCGAGCCATAAAAAAAATTTGGGAGGGGGTCATCGGTTTCATTTTCGAGTTATACTCTGGATTTCCGCTACAACTTCTTTGGATTTAAGCAAAAATTTCCAGTATAGACGACATATAGTAGAGTAAATTTGTAGGGTATTTCAAGAAAAAGCTGCAAAACGGTATATTTTTTTATATTTGGCGTGGTAGTAGCTAACATCAAATGCTAAATTTTCAATCGAGGATCCCCTATTTTCCGGCATCAGAATCCAAGATGACGGCTGCCAAAGTTAAGAAAAAAAAATGAATTCCCTGTTTTAAGAGAAATTAAATTAATTTTGACAAATTTGCTTTAAGTAAGACTTCCTCAATTAAAAAATATAAAAAAAAATTTACCTGTCACTTTAAAACCAAATGGCGGCTACATTTAAAAAAAATCGTTTTTCTTCGATATTTTATTTAATTTTTGCCCGATATTTATTTTTAATACCTTCTGTTAAAGCCACTGACCAGCTTTTTAAACATACCGAAAAAAAATATAAGTTTCCCAGCCGACACAAAGATGGCGCTTAATATGTCAAAAATAAAAGATACTTTTATAACCTGTGGACAAAATTAAATTTTTAGAAAAAAAAAATGCATTTTATTAATAGTAAGCCAAGTTTTGTAAAAATTTATAAGAAGTTACAATTTGACATTTAACATTTTAAGATGGCTGCCGAAGTTCAGATACAAAAGTTATTTTTTTGTTCTTGTTTGACACAACTGGTATTGACCGTGTAATATATCGATTTATACTTAATAGGGGTCGCCGGTTTTAAATATTTCATAATAAATGACACATGTCTATTATTAATCAAGATGGCTGCGTTCAAAATATAAAAACAACAGTATCTAATTGGTTTGGTAGATATGTAGCTTTATATTACTCGTAATTAGTTTTAAATTATAATGTAGAAAAAAAATATAATTTATTTATTTTTTAAAGATGGCGGCCCAAAAAATTTTTACAAAAAAACTGGAAGAAACAATACATTTCGTTAAACAAAACACAGTTATTTTAAAAATGTCAAAAAAGTTGACATATGTCACGTACCGGGTGATTTGATTGAATTGACCATATTTTACTTAATAGCTATCTCCGTTAATATTGGTCTAACAGTAACGTTTAAATAAGCAAAGTTAAATTTTTCCTAAATCATCAGAATCTGATGTCGAAAATGACATATGTCAACACTTGTCAAAGTATTGACATATGGTTTATTTTTTTAAATAAAACACCCTGTATATAATTTTTTAATTGATAAGGCTTAGTTTTCTAATTTCAAAAATATATAACATGTTGACATTTAGTCCAGCCGTTATTGAAATATTTGCATTTTAATAACCTAAATAAACTAAAGGATGTTGCCATTTTGTTAATGAATATAATTTTTAAAATGTAAATATTTCAACAACGGCTGGACTAAATGTCAACATATTATATATTTTTGAAATCAGAAAAAGGAGCTCTATCAACCAAAAAAATTATATACAAGGTGTTTTATTTAAAAAAATAAACCATATGTAAATAGTTTGACATGTGTATGACATATGTCAATTTTGACATCAGATTCTGATAATTTAGGAAAAATTATTTAACTTTGCAAATTTAAACGTTACTGTTGGATCAATATTAACGGATATAGCTATTAAATATGGACAATTTATTTGAATCACCCGGCACGTGACATATGTCAACCTTTTTGACATGTTTAAAATATCAGTGTTTTGTTTAACGAGATGTCTTGTTTTTTCTGTTTTTTTTTGTTAAATTTCGAAAAAATAAACAGAAATGTTTTTTTTAACTTTTTTGGCCGTCATCTTTAAAAAATAAATAAATTGTATATTTTTTGTACATTACAATTTAAAACTAATTAAGATTAATATAAAACCACATATCTTGGTAAAAAAATTTACCAAACCAAAAAGCTATTGCTGTATTTATATTTTGAACGCCGCGATCTTGGATAATAATAGACATGTGTCATTTATTATGAAATATTTAAAATCGGCGACCCCCATTTAGTATAAATCGGTATATTACACGACAATACTAGTTGTGTCAAACAAGAACAAAAAAATAACTTTTTTAACTGAACTTCGGCCGCCATCTTAAAATTTTATATGTCAAATTGTAAATTTTTACAGAACTTGGCTTACTATTGATAAAATCCAAAAATTGTTTTTGTAAAAATTTAATTTGGTCTACAGGTTGTAAAGGTCTCTTTTATTTTTGACAAATTAAGCGCCATATTTGTGTCGGCTTATCATATCTTAAACTTATCAATTCTTTTAAGCACGTTTAAAGACCTGGTCAGTAGCTTTAATATGAGATACTAAGCATAAATATCGCACAAAAAATAAAGAAAATATCGAAGAAAAACGATTTTTTTAAAATATAGCCGCCATTTTGTTTTGCAGTGACAGGTCTATTTTTTACATTTTTAAATTGAGTAGGTCCCACTTTATTTACTTTTATCAAAATTAATTTAATTTCTCTTAAAACAAGGAAATCATTTTTTTTTCTTAAATTTGACAGCCGCCATCTTGGATTCTGAGGCCGCAAAATCGGGGATCCTCGAATGAAAAATTAGCTTTTGGTATTAGGTACTACTATACTAAATATAAAAAATATACCCTTTTTGCAGCTTTATTTTACAAATTTACTCTACTAATAAGAGGAGTAGCGCATGTAGCCAAGGAAACCAAAGCTAGAGGAAAACAGGAACGATGGTGCGCTCTTATTACCATTGACGTTAAAAATGCTTTTAACATGGAGTACTGGCAAATTATACTGGGAAGTCTGGCCGAACTCAAAACACCACAGTATCTTAACAATGTAATAACAGAGTCATTTTATGTGATAAAATAACAATTGGGGTATCAGCAAGAATACCTCAGGGGTCAATACTGGGACCACTTTTGTGGAATGTATACTATGACCAGGTTGTTATGCCCGCAGTAAGAAAAACGATAAATGCAATGGACTGTATATATTTTAATTAATGAAAGCGCGAACAAACATAAATATATTGATATGAAATTACGAAATAATTAAAAGGTCCATAGGTTAATTGTTGGTACCACACAACGGAAATCAGAGACAAATCACTTACCAGTTTGCAGCCAATTTCTCCACGTTCCAAGAGGCCCCTGTCTGGATCTAATGATGTCACCACGTAGCTGAAGGGCTGAAGTTTCTAGTTCTATGCTTCAGTACACAAAAATCGAGCACTTTCAAGTGTAGAAATTTGAAATAGTTGGAGAAAGTAAATTAACACGCCATTTCTCGAGGCGGTCGAAAAAGGATCTCACTGATTCTTGGTGCGCATGTCCAAAATGCGCGAAAATGCACTCTGTCCGTCATTTAATTGTGTGGTTTTAAAATTTACAAACAATCGCGAAATTTAGCGGGAGCTAACATAACTGCCCTCCAAAACACACAATTTTAGAATATCAGCCGGACAGATATAGATATAAGAAAAATGATCGACCGATAAATATAAATGAATGAAAAACAGATAAGTAGCGTAAGTTTATTTAGAGATAACGAAAACCCGAAAAAGTCAAAACAAACAAACAAAATAAAAAAATTACCTATTGTAATAATTGACTTCAATAGGTAGAAAAAATTAAAATTACTTTTAATTCGGCAAGAGGCACAGTTTTACAACTGGCCGCTTGTAAACACCGGTAACCGTTTGTACCGTCGCAACACGCACCTGACCGTCTCCGCCGGGATGCAGTTCGATGACCCGACCGACCGGCCATTTCAAAGGTGATTGGATGTGATCACTTGTTATGATAACCAAATCATTTAATTTGATATTTGGGGACGAATCAGCCCACTTGTGTCGCTGTTGTAGCGTATGCAAATACTCTATAGAATACCGTTTCCAAAAATCATTATGTAGTTTTTGGATTAGTTGCCATCTCGAGAGCCGATTTAGGGGAACCTCGGACAAATCTGACTCCGGAATTTCTGAATTAAGGGGTTTAAGGCTCAAAAAATGCCCAGGGGTAAGAGGTTGAAGATCGTGTGGGTCTGAAGAGGCAGGAGATAAAGGGCGACTATTAAGTACGGCTTCTATGCGACATGTAAGGGTGGACATTTCCATGATGGACAACTTCTGGTCGCCGACTACTTGAACAAAGTGAGTTTTAAAACTTTTGACGCCAGCTTCTGCCAGGCCATTGAAATGTGGACTGAGAGGAGGTCCCAGATGCCAACGAATAGAAAGTCTGGTGGCCGCACTTCTTGCGTAATCAAGTAATTGGTTACGAAACCCTATAAAATTACTGCCTTGATCTGACCAGCATTGCGTCACGCTTCCACGTCTGGAAATGAATCGATGGAATGCACCTACAAACCCTTCGGTGGACAGTTCCATGGTTAATTCCAAATACACGCAATATGTAGCCATACAGACAAACACACAGACATACGATTTGAAAGCTTTACAACCACGGTAACGATGAGGAATCACAAAGAAAGGTCCACAAAAGTCGATAGCTACACTCGAAAAAGGTTTAAGTTGATAGATTCGATGAGCGGGAAGTGAACTCATTATGGGCGGTCTATAGGGTTTAGGGTTGATTCTAAAACATTGCAAACACTTGGATATGGTTCTTTGAATTGCCCGTCTGGCAGATAATATCCAAAATTGCTGTAAAAGCAGATTATGTAATGTTTTAAACCCAGGATGAAGGTATTGTCGATGAGTGGACTCGATAAGAAGAGTAGTTAAACGATGGTTACTCGAAAGTAAGACGGGGTGTTTTGCAGAATAAGACAAAAAATCAGATTTTTGTAATCTGCCACCGACTCTAATAATATTATTTTCATCAAGAAAAGGTGAAAGTTTTCGGAAAGGTTTCGGTATTGGTTTATCCTTAGATAACGCGGAAAAAAGCTCAAGAAACATATTTGAAACAAGAACCTTGAACGCGTTTGATAAGAAGGTATAACGCACTTTGCATCTCACCGGTGGTAGGAAAAACAATATTTTAAAAATAATTTTTTGGTCCGGTGGCTTAGTGGGTTTTTGATAGGAATGGTTTTGAAAAAGGTTAACTATTCGAAGGACATAACAAATGATACGTTGAATTTTTGATATAGATGAATATTTGATAAGAAGCTGATCTAAGAAGTTAACGTCAATTATCGCATTGCAACAGACCTTTGGCTTTCCCTCCAGATTAATATCTCCGAAATCAATCGGCATTTTTGATTTATGAAAATCGGGCCATTCGTTTTCGGGAGACCACAAAAACGACGGTGCGTTCCACCACATGTCATGTGACATGAGCTGTGAAGGGGTGGCCCCTCGTGACGCAATATCGGCTGCATTTAAAGCAGAAGGAATGTAGCGCCGCGAGTTTGAGAGAATGATTTCCAACAAAGGTTTGCCATCGATTAGGAGGGGATGGAAGCCAGTGCAATACGACTTGCGAATCGCAGAAAGTAACGATATTTGTAAAAGTTATTTTTCCTTTGTAGCTAGATAAAACGAAGTCAATTAATTCGCTTAAAAGAAATGCGCCTAGGAGTTCTAGCCTAGCCAAAGTTTGTGATTTTATAGGCGCGAGCCTAGATTTTGCAGATATGAGAGAAACATATATATTGTTCTCCACTTCTACACGAAAATATACGACACCTGCGTAGCCTCGAATTGAAGCGTCACAGAAGCCGATGATTTGACAGGTATTGATTTTTGACAGTTTGATTTGTCGGGGTAATTGAAAATTGGAAAGAAGCGGGAATTCAGAACGAAGTTTGTTCCAAGAGTCGATGATAGAAGAATCTGGTTCTTCGTCCCAGCCTATTTTCGATATCCACAACTGTTGCAAAATAAATTTTGCTTGTAGCAACAAGGGACAAAGAAAACCTAAGGGATCGAAAATTGTTCCAATGATAGATAAAATAGAACGTTTGGTTGGGGGTTTGTCCTTCATTCGGCATTGATAAGAAAAAATGTCGTTTTTTGGATGCCATTGAAGTCCTAAAACTTTGATAAAATGGGGTTCCTCCTTGTCAAAAGAGAGAGGCATTTGACGATCGGATTCTGGCAATGTTGCCAATAAATCAGGACAATTGCTTGCCAATTTTTTAAGTTCCAATCCTCCCGACTTCAACAAATCATTGAGTTCCGTTTAAAGGGAAAGAGCCTTAGAAAGCGAAGGGCTAGTTCCCAAGATATCGTCGATGTAAATTGACGTTTTTAGAACAGTACTAGCCATAGGAAAACGTTTCTTTTCTCTCTCTGCCAGCTCATTTATGCTACGCATGGCTAGAAAAGGTGAGCATGTCATGCCAAAAGTGACAGTAGAAAGTTCCCACACTGAAAGTGGGTCCTGTGGAGAAAACCTCCACAATATCCTTTGATAAGGACGGTGATAAGGATTGATAAGGACTTGACGGAACATCTGTTTGATATCAGCAATGTAGGCAATAGGATTAAGACGAAACGTAAGGAGTAAAGAAGCAATATCCTTTTAAAGTTTCGGTCCAGATAACAACGTGTCATTGAGACTAATATTTTTTGGGGTGACTGCCGAACAATCCCAGACTACCCTTAATTTTGTACTTAAGCTTTCCGGCTTTAGTACGCAATGATGTGCTAAAAAACATGATACGTCGACTTTTGGTTGACTAGATAAAACTAAACTCATATGATTAGAATCGATATAGTCTTGCATGAAACTTGAATAGGCAGTGTACAGATCAGGATTTTTGAGTAATCTATTTTCTAGAAGTATAAATCTACGATAAGCTTGCGGATAGGTATTTCCTAGGTCAGGGTTTATTTTATCTTTAAACGAAAGATCTACCATGAATCTACCGCTCGGTTGCCGTACTACACTCGCAGTAAAAATTGATTCTGCTTGTTTTTCTCCCTTTGATAAGATTTGTTTTTTAGGCAAATGTTCGATTTCCCAAAACCTAGGGAGAATGACCTCTAAAGGAGGTGAATGACTCGTTAAAAAACAACTGGTTCATTCAGTAAGACTACCTACTTCGTCAACTTTTCCCATGACGACCCAGCCAAAGATAGTTTCAAGGGCTGAAGGTTGCCCTATTTGTCCAAGAACCCTGCCCTCCTTGAATATCTGTGCGAATAACTCGCAACCAATAACTAGGTCCACAGGTCTAGATTTGAAGTAAGATGGGTCGGCAAGTTTAAGGTTTTCCAAGTGTTTCCACTGCTTATCGTTCAAAGAGAATGTAGGCATATTGGAACATAATTGTGGAACGACAATTGCTTCGAAATTAAGACATCTGATTTAATCCGAATATTTCAGTGGTGTAACTTCGCCTAGGAAGATTAAGACGCTGAATACACTTTTCACTGATGAATCCTGTCTGTGATCCAGAATCAAGCACCGAACCGAACCGAACCGAACCGAACCCTTACAGGTTGAAAATTTCCGCAACCGTCCATAACATCTATTATGACGGTGCATAAAAGAAAGGTACCTGAAGGTCCTGAGGTATTTAATGACACATGAAGATTATTGACAGGTGGTGTGTGAATGACAGGACTAGTATCTTGGCTTCCAGACTCTTGATTAGTTTCTAAGATATGAGTTTGTTGATGTTTTGAGGTTGGTAGAGCTGCGGGACTGTAAGCGCTGGCCGTTTTATAAAATCTGGGTGCAAAAATCCTTAAAAGGACGATGTAAAAATATTAATTTTTCCGAGCCACACAAAGACAATATAGAGGATTGGCACTCACCCTTTCAGTTGTTTCCGTCGTCCAGAGGAGCTCCTCTCGCTGGCCCAGTCGTTGCAGTCGATCCACACTAGAATCACTTCTTTGTGTAATGGTTTAGTTTGATTTTCTAAGAATGTTATTGGATTTTTTGGTTAATAGAATTTATCACCATGCTGCGTGGTGATCTCGATAGAATACGACAGACGAATCTTTTTGGTTACGCCTTTTTGAGCAGATTCATTTTTCGTAGATGGCGCTGGCGTTTTGCTTGTGCCAATCAAATTGAAATTGTGTGGGTTTTCCGAATACGGGAATTTGGCGCAAAATTTGAATTTAAAATTAAAGTTGCACGAACATTTTCCGCCCACTTAAAACGAAGTTTTACATTGAGATTAATTGAATAAACAAATGGCTATATAAAAAAAAATATAAGTTAATTCAAAACCCTAAAGGGTAGGTTATTAAAATCCGTTTTAGGTTTATAGATCAAAAAGAAAAAAAATGAAAAAAAAATATATTTATATATTCTAGATAACGACACACGAAACAAAAGAAGTTGCTTGGGAGTTTAGTGCGCATCTAAAGGTAGTGGGCACAACTTGCCACGGGACGAGTGAAAAGTCCGTGTTGTGTTTTAACAGTAGCAACTCGAATGTGATTATCCCGACCAGGATGTACAGATACTATTCTACCCAGCAACCAGTGTAATGGCGGCCTAGTTTCATCCTTAATTAATACAAGCGTATCTAGCTTGATTTCAACCGAAGGGTCCGACCACTTAGAACGCTGTTGTAAAGTATTTAAGTACTCGAGTTTCCAACGCTTCCAAAAATCGGCATGAATTCGTTGGATAAGTTGCCAACGCTTAAGGGTATTAACTTTAAGGGTAGAAAGGTCAGGATCAGGACACGAATTAAGGGGTTCCATTGTGAGGAAATGACCCGGAGTCAAAGACGTAAGATCGTTTGGGTCAGAGCTTTGCTCACAAAGGGGTCGAGAATTGAGTAATGCCTCTATTTGGGCGAGGAGAGTATAGAGCTCTTCGAAGGTTAGTATCTGGTCACCGATGACCCGATACAAATGTGTTTTTATAGATTTGACTCCTGCTTCTGCTAGACCATTTAGGTGGGGGGCTCCCGGACTATTAAGACACCATTTGATTTTTAAGCTCTCAGAAGCTAATTTCGAAAGATTATGGAGCTCCTTAATAGCCCCAACAAAGTTTGAGCCTCTATCACTTGTGATTTGGACACAAGTGCCACGTCTAGCGACAAAGCGTCGTAAAGCGGCGATGCACGCCTCTGTGGTTAAATCCGAAACCAGCTCGATATGGATTGCTTTGACAGAAGTATCGACAAAGACTGCGATATATGATTTACCAACTTGTGCTCCACGACGTCTCTGACCTACAAAGGTTTTGATTGGGCCTGCATAGTCTAAGCAAACGTGTGAAAAACATTTTAATTGTGACGTTCTAAAAGAAGGTAAATCCGACATGTACGGAGTGTAAAGTTTTGGTTTTAAGCGAAAGCAGGGAATACATTGCAATAAAACCCTCTGAATAGCTCGACGTGATGACATAATCCAAAACTTTTGACGAATTAAGTATTGGACTGTGTTTATTCCGGGATGTAAATTTTCGTTATGAGTTTGAATAATGATCAATTGGGTTAATCTATGAGATTTCGGCAATAATAAGGGATGTTTTGCCTCAAAGGAGAGTTGAGAATGCCGTAAGCGTCCGCCCACTCTAAGGAAACCCAATTCGTCCAAAAAGGGCGCGAGTTTGCGAAACGGCTTAGGTAATAGCTGAGTATTTTGAATTTTTTGAATGACATCCGAAAAACACTCTTCTTGGACCCTTTTAACTAAAACAAGTAGAGCCTTGTGTAGTTCAAAAGCGGAAAAAACGCCGGATAAAGGGTCAACTGAGGTTTTTCGATTGTGAATAAGTCTTAGAAAATGACAAATGATTTTTTGAATGGTAATTAAATTGGATATTTTATCGATTAATCTATCAAAAAAGTTTTGATTTTGAATTTCTGCCGTCAGCACCACTGAATTTTCCGGTTTTTCTTCTTTGAGAACCTCGTCTGGAACTCCCAAAGAACGTTCATTTATAAACCTTTGAATTTGCCACTCCGTAGTGGGCAAGGTAATCCATGGAGGGCCGTGAAACCAAAGAGGGTGATTTATTAAGTTATTGGGCGACAACCCTCTGCTAGCGCAGTCGGCAGGGTTCTCGAGTGAAGTAATGTGATACCATGGGACTTCGGGGATTGTTTCTTGAATACGACTTACGCGGTTTGCCACAAAGGTCTTCCACTTGTGAGGTGAAGATGTGACCCAATGAAGCGTGACCTGTGAGTCCGAGAACGCAAGAATTTCATCGATTACGAGTAATGATGAATAGGTGCGAATAACTAGTTCGAGTAAATCAGCTAATAGAGTAGCTCCAAGTAGTTCCAAACGTGGGATTGAAATAGTGTGTAAGGGAGCAACCCTTGACTTGCCCATGACTAGAGCAGTTTTGGTAATTTTATTTGGTAATTCGACGCGAACGTATACGCAAGAAGCGTATCCTAGCTCGGATGCATCGCAGAAACCTAGCAATTGACATCGTTGAATATTATTCGAAAAAATATGTCTAGGTATACAAAGATTCGAAAGAGTGGTTAATTGATTATTGAATTGATTCCAAAGAGTTTTGATTGGATCGGGGGGTATTTCATCCCAATCAGTTTTGCATAACCAAAGTTTTTGCATAATCACTTTGGCTAAAAATGAAACAGGCGATAAGAAACCTATAGGATCCCAAATTTTAGCGATAGCTGATAAAATATTCCTTTTGCTGCAAGGTTTTTCACAAGGGGTACAAGAATAGGTAAAAATATCTGTAGAAGGGTGCCACTGAAGGCCCAACACCTTAATCGATGTTGAAGAATCATCTTCAAAGGTAACAGGGATCTGACAATCAGCGGGCGACCAATGTGAAAGACGTTTCGGATTATTTGATGCCCATTTTCTTAATTCAAATTTTCCCAATTTCAGCAACGCTATGAGATCTTTTTGAAGTGATAAAGCACCTTCTAGAGAGTTAGCTCCACAGCAAATATCGTCCATGAAAATGTTATTCAAAAGGATAATTCTTAGCCTCCAGGATGGCTAGTTCTCTAAGAGTTCTAATAGCTAAATAGGGACTTGAACTAACACCAAACGTCACTGTATTAAGCCTGTATTCCTGCAGGGGTTCATTGGGATCAAATCGCCAAAGTAGCCTTTGGTAGTCCCGATGAATTGGATTAATTTGAATTTGTAAAAAGTGCTGTTTTATATCAGTCAAAAATACGATAGAATAAAATCTGAATTTTAATAGAATTTCGGAAATATCGGCTTGTAATTTTGGTCCTATTAAAAGAGTTTCGTTCATGCTTAGGCCTTTCGAACCCTTAATCGAGGGGTTAAAAACCACCCGGAGTTTAGTCGTTGATTTGTCAAGACGAAGGACTCCGTGATGTGGTAAATAAGAACATAACTGAGGTCTAGGTTCGGATCTTGGAATTAAAGACATGTGCCCGTTTTTGAGATATTCTCTCATAAAATCCGAGTACATACTATAGAAATTTGAATTTTTTATTAAGCGAGATTCAAGAGACAAAAATTGACGATAGGCCACTGAATATGTGTCTCCTAGATCAGGAGGGTCAATGTGACGAAAAGGCAAATTTACAGTAAATCGGCCCGAAATATCTCTAGTGGTAGTTTTTTGGAAAATCTCTTCACATCTTTTTCCTTCGGGTGAGAGAAACGTTTTTGACTTAATTGATTCTAGTTCCCAAAATCTGCGAATATTAAAGTCGAGAGACTGCTCACAGGAAGTAAAGTAAGAATTGACTTGAGGTGAAATATTTATGTTTTGAGTTTGGCCCACCAAGACCCACCCAAAAACTGTCTCAAAAGCGGAGGGTAGGCCGTGAGGTCCTGGAATTCGTCCTGATTGGACGATTTCTGTGTAAAGTTGTGCACCTAAGAGTAAGTCAATTGGACCAGGGTTGTAAAATTGGTTATCTGCAAGCTTTAGATTTGAAATATGACTCCAATTGGATGAATCTACCTGTACTGAGGGCATATTCGAACAGAGTTTCGGTAAAACGAAGACTTGAATAGAAAAAGTAGGCTCTTGTTGGCCTAGGGCTCGAATAGTGCAAGTAGAAATGCCGTTAGTGGCCGATGAAGATTGATTTAGTCCCAGAACAGGGATCGAAATTTTGTTTCTTGGCAAGCCTAACCTCTTAAGACAAGCTTTGCTTATCAGGTTAGCTTGGCTACCGCTGTCCAGGAGTGCTCGGACAGGTTGGTAGTTACCCCGACTATCCAGTACCTCTAATTTTATAGTCGCTAGAAGCACTGTCGTCCGGGGCGTCAAGGTGGATAACGAAGAGTATTGATTTGTAGATGTATTTGGATTCGAATTGATTTGAATTGAATTTGAACTGGGTTGAACAAAACTAGGGTTCTGTTGGCTAAGACTTGAATTTGAATTCTGATACGATAAGTTTGTGCCTGTGCTAGGCACGGCCACTTGATTTGAATTAAAACTTTGATTTAAGTTCGAATTTTGATTTGAATTTTGGCTTGAATTAACAAAGGATTGACTTGAATTCTGACGGATTGAATCTGTCGTTTGCGATAGATGAATAAGACTATGGTGTCTATGTCGACATACCCTGCAGTTGTAGGTACTACTGCAGTCGATTACTTAATGATTTGAACGTAAACAGTTGATACATAACGATTGTTGTTTTACATAAGTAAAACGATCTGAAGGAGATTTGGAGATAAAAACACCACACTGCGAGAGTGGGTGAAAAGAATTATTGCATAATTTGCACTTATAGGGTTGTTGGTTTTGTCAAAATTGAATATTGGATTGTTTATTTGATACTTGTGAGTGCGTATGCGCTAAAAAATTTGATGGAGGGCTTGATTTGTACTGATTATTTGAATAAGAATTATATTTTTGATTACTAGAATTCGAATAATTTGGTTTTCGCTGTTTTGAAGTCGAAGGTTGCATTTGCGTATTTTGGGGAGATAGCTGTACTGTTTCAAGAGCACGGCATTGGTTAATAAGAAACTGAATTAGATTTTGATATGTTGGAATCTCGGTAGTACTATACTTTAATTCGAAAGCGGTTCTTGTGGTTTGATCTCAGAGTAATAACATATAAAGAGAAGTAGTAACCCCGGTTTCGGCGGTCATTCATTCATTTGTTGGTAAACAATGTAGCTTTTCCGCTGTTGCCGCCTCCTCTGCCTCTGTAAAATTTTATAAATAATAAGTAAGGTTCAACTTCTTACCTTACCAAAATATATCGTGCTTTGAGTTGGTTAGGCTATTCAAACCGTGCGATAATTTGTCATGCGCTTATTAACCCGCGTCGCGTCGTTTTATGCTGTGTATTTCTTATTACAATCTGCGATAAAAACTCATTTAGACAACATAATTTATGAACGGCCCCTTTTCCCACAATTTTTTCAGGACGCGGCAACAGGTGTATGGCATCATATTACGGATTTCGTGTTAGCAGGGCCGGGTTTCGTTTTGAGCTACTTGGACTATATCCCCAGGTAAAAGGGGAATCCTTTTTCCTATTGTAGAGGACGATTAAATTTAAAAAAAATAAATTAGTCATTGTTCCAACAGTTTTAACCGGTATTAAGGATATTCTATTTTATTATTTTAAAATGCGGCTTTTCTGTTTGGAGAGTTGAAGCACTATTAACCATTCAAACGAAAATTTCATAGGATTGTTTTAATTTTCTCTAAGTATTTAGTAGTTTTGTAGTTTTTCTGTGTGAAACCACACCTTAAGGAAAACAAGCGTCTTGGAATTAAATAAATGGATCCATGACGGATCTGATACCTTCCTAGCCCATTAGCACACTCCACGTTATATCAACCTTGAATACAGTTTTTTGTAAATATCTCCGAAATGAAAGCTCCTACAAACTTTTCGGTTATAACATAATTTTTTTCAAAAAACGTTTCAAACCGCATATTGATGCGACGTTCCATTAAAAAGTTAGCATTTATTAAATTTTTTAACTGTCAAAAAACTGTTATTAGCATTCACGAATTTTGACTAAAATCTAATCAGCTCGTTGCAGTATCGAGTACTATTTCACCTGAAAATTTCATGTAAATCGGTTAAGCGGTTTAGGAGCTATCGCGCTACGGACAGATATACATACATACACACACAACACAGACGGACATCACGACGATATTGCTAGGGTAGGTCAAAATACACCCAAATAACACATTTTCGGTGTTATGTCAAGAAAATTTTTTTGTCGAAAACAATACCTTCTCTAGCCGTTGCTGTGCGGGCTAGGAAGGTAAAAAGGGGGCGGGCCGACTGCACACCAAGTAGTATAAGTCGTAGCCTTTAGACTGGATTGTTTAGTTTACACTTGAAAACGGTTAGATATACTTACTTACTGAAACGTCCTGTTTAAAATAAACCAACACAAAAACATTTCATGTAAAAAAGAGCCAAGTACGCGAAAATGGCATTCCGTAAAAAGATTTGAGATAAAAGTAAGGCCAAGTTCTCCAATACAAATTTCATAATGAAAGATTTTTACTAGTTGGAAATGTTTTTCTAAACTTGCTATTACAGCCAAACTTCTTTATGTTCAATTTAGCACTGTGCCTGAGTTATTTACAGCCGTAATAGCCAAGTTTAGAAAAACATTTCCAAACTAGTTTCTTACTTTCATTTTAAAATTTGTATTAGAGAACTTGACTTTACTTTTATCCCAATTCTTTTTACGGAATGCCGCGTACTTGGTTATTTTTACATGAAATGTTTTTGTTATGATTTCACTTATTTTTAAAAGAATTGGATAATATTTAATTTTTAAAATAGTAAAAAATTCCGAATATTGTTCAAAACTTTTGCAATCCCTTACTTAAAATTTTAAAGTCTTTTAGTTTTTTCCCATGGTTTTATCGTAGCTGCTATCAGCCTTCCAAAGCTCAGCTCTCTAGCGTTTCTGAAAGTGGACAATGTTACTTTTACATAACTTTATATGTATAGGGGAGGGAAGTAAATTAAAATTTTCGTGTTTTTAAATTTTTTCCTATAGTTTTATCATAGTTCCTATCAGTCTTCCAATGCTCAGCTCTCTAGCATTTTTGGAAATGGGTAATGTTACTTTTACATAACTTGACATTTATAGGGGAGGAGAGTAAATGAAAATTTTTGGGGTTTTTAAATTTTTTCCCATGGTTTTATCATAGTTTCTATCAGCTTTCCAGCGTTTCTGGAAGTGGGCTATGTTATTTTTATATAAATTTACATTTATAGGAGAGGGAAGAAAATTAAAATATTGGTGTTTTAAAATTTTTTCCTATAGTTTTATCATAGTGTCTTTCAGTCTTAAAAAGCTCAGCTCTCTAGTGTTGCTGGAAGTGAGCAGTGTTACTTTTACATAACTTTACATTTATATGGGAGGGAAGTAAATTAGAATTTTGGGGTGTTTTTTCCTATAGTTTTATCATAGTTCCTATCAGGCTGCCAAAGCTCAGCTCTCTAGCATTTCTAGAAGTGAGTAATGTTACTTTTAAATAATTTTACATGTATAGGGGAGGGGAGTAAATTAGAATTTTGGGGCTTTTTGATTTTTTCCAGGGGTTTGGTCATAATTTCTATCAGTCTGCCAAATTTCAGCTCTGTAGTATATCTGGAAGGACAGTAGAATTTTGATTTTCTATACATGAGTCAGTGAGTGAGTGGCAATTTCGACGTTTTTTGAAATTTCGTAACTACTTTACTACTTTATAGAAGTCCATGAAACTTGGAGGGGTTGTTAACTCTATGAAGGTCTACGACTGTGCAAAGTATGAGATTCGTAGCTCTTTCCGAAGTAGAGTTTTAGATAGGTCAAATATGGGCTGAAATGTTTAAAGAAAAGATGGTACGGCAGCGCGAACTTGGCGAGGCACTGCCGTGCCCTCAGATAAAGACAATGGAAGTCCAAAGTTTTATTTCTACCCAATCATTGTCTACGAGTTTCAAACAAAAGATTATTTTTTCACTTATATAATGGCAACAAGTTTAATTAGGTGGGTCCTCAAGTCGTGAACGGTTAGCCCAGATATTTCTAAGCTCTAAGGTCGACACTGACAGTAACATGTGTTTGTATTAAATGCAGTGTTGTCTTGGCCGTCGGACTCGGTATATTGAATTTTTGGTGTATTTTTCTGTGTGCTGAGTTTTATTTTTGTAAAAAAGAACTTAGTTGGACGTAAAAATAAACAAGAAGTGCTATGATTCTGAAAATATTGTGAAAATTCAGCCCAGTGTCGTTTTTTCGAGATGACTCCAGTGACGCAGCTATGTTGCCATAGCCGGGGATTCTGCAAATTCTAAGTTTTCAGGAATGACCGCCACGAATAGGGAAAATTTACACGGGGCCGCGGTTTACTTCTTCTCTTTATATTATTATTACTCTAAGGGTTTGATCGATTTTTGATAATAAAATTGAAAATAAACAAAAACACCACGACGTTACTGGATATTCAAGATTTTCGAGCGCCGCAATATTCTCGGAAAAGGTATCTACCAAGACTCTAAGATCCTTTGCTGACTGGTTTCCCTTTAAAGAATTTGCATAGTAGATTGAGTTCCAGTAGGTACTGGCTAAAAGTCTTTTATTTTGATAGCGATCTGTTAATACCTTCCAGGCGATTGCGTAATTACTTGCCGTTAATTTTATAGAGCTTAAAATATTAAGTGGTTCGCCCTCAAGGAAGGTTAGCAAATGTTGAAATTTCCTTATATCGGAATAATTAGAGTTTTCGTGAACCAAACAAGAATAAACATCGTAAAAGGTTGGCCACTTTTTTACGTTTCCATTAAAGCAAGGTACCTTTAAAGGGCCCAGATCATCGCTACGTGAATAGTGTGAAGTTGCGGGGGTAAAATTTGAATGAACTGAATCGGAACATAAACTCGAAAAAAGAACTTTAGCTTGGTGGTAGAATAGATCCGTATCTTTCCTAATTTTGTCCTGTACTTCGAATTCATCATCGTCGTCGTCTTTCAAGAGACCTATGATGTCATTATGAATGTTTTTAAATTGTTCATAGTGATCATCTAACGATTCGTAAAACGCCTTAAAAATTGGCAAGGAAGAACTATCTGATTTAGCTTTTGTTCCCAAGTTATACGTTTCCGTAATACGAGATATTGAAACTTTGCGTTGATTCTCAAGCTTTTTTAACGACATATTGTTAATTAAAAAAATAAAAAATATTTAAAAGGAATAAAACTAACACTTGACCCCTATTGACTTTAATCAGTCCAAAAGAGTTCAACAAGCATATATTTTATTATCGATTTCTCGAATAAATGCAAAAACTTATCAACAGCTGTTATCCTAGGTCGCGATTTTTCTCCCAAAATAAATGCACACAAAACAACTTGTACCTACTACCGTTTCTCTTATTATTTACAGGTAAATACTAATTCTACTAGATGTGTTTGTTTACCTGTTAAATAAGAACAAAGCATTTAACTCACAAGCACCTTTGTTGTTTTGAATAACTATAACATATTATTTAAACAAATAACTATTATTTAAACAAATTTTGATTTTTGAATCAAAACAAACGACGTACCAAGTGCCAATTTCGGCTGCAATGAAATGTGGGTGGAGCCACCGTTAAGCCACGCAAGGGGGGACGGAACCTCCGATTTAAACTGGACACGGCAACTAAGCGAACCAAAATGGCGAGGCGAAAAAATCTAATATTTTTAGCAAACAAATTTTAAAAAACTATCTGGGTCGTGGGACCAGAAAATGTTGATGTTTTGAGGTTGGTAGAGCTGCGGGACTGTAAGCGCTGGCCGTTTTATAAAATCTGGGTGCAAAAATCCTTAAAAGGACGATGTAAAAATATTAATTTTTCCGAGCCACACAAAGACAATATAGAGGATTGGCACTCACCCTTTCAGTTGTTTCCGTCGTCCAGAGGAGCTCCTCTCGCTGGCCCAGTCGTTGCAGTCGATCCACACTAGAATCACTTGTTTGTGTAATGGTTTAGTTTGATTTTCTAAGAATGTTATTGGATTTTTTGGTTAATAGAATTTATCACCATGCTGCGTGGTGATCTCGATAGAATACGACAGACGAATCTTTTTGGTTACGCCTTTTTGCGCAGATTCATTTTTCGTAGATGGCGCTGGCGTTTTGCTTGTGCCAATCAAATTGAAATTGTGTGGGTTTTCCGAATACGGGAATTTGGCGCAAAATTTGAATTTAAAATTAAAGTTGCACGAACAGAGTTAAAGTGTGGTGCCTTTTACTATTGCAAGTCCGGCATGAATATTTTGATTTGCACGTATCTACCCCATGCAAGGGATGAAAACACGCTAGACATAATTTTTTCTGCTTGTCGAAAGATAGGCGATCGATAGGTGAGAGATCAAGAAATGGTTGACATTTCGAAAGCACGTGACCTTGATTACACCGGAAACATCTATTCCCGTACTTGAATTAGTTGAGGTGCCAGCCAGTCCTATAAAAGGCGAATTGGATGATTTATAGGTAGGCTTTTGCCCAAACTGATTTTGCATAGAATTTGAATTTTGATAGTTAGGCTTTTGCCCAAACTGATTTTGCATAGAATTTGATTTTTGATAGGTAGGCACCTTTTTGGGTGCTGTTGATTGAGGAAGTGATTCCAAAACTTTACATCTTTTTTCTAGAAATTGAAAAAGTGACTGAAAAGTGGGAATTTCGGTATTAGTATTGGCGTGACTCATTTCGAAATTTGAACGCGTCGGAATATCCAATTTTTCTAACAAAATGAAAAAAATAATAAAGTCCCAACTGTCAACGTCAAAGCTAAGTGATTTTAAAATTTCTAGGGATTCAGAAAAGGTGTCAATTAAATTACGCAATTCTTCATAATTGTACTTAAAGCATCATTTGCGAGGTCTCGCTTGTTTTGATATCTATTGACTAATTTGTCGTAAGCAATTTTATAATTTTAATCAGATAAGCTAATCCCTGATATCAATTTTAAAGGCTCATCCTCGAGATATGAAAATAAGTATTGAAGTTTTCGAACGTTACTTAGACTTTGATTTTGATCTATAATTTTTTATTACCTCGAAATATGGGAATACCTAACTCTTTGAGTTTTGGAGTTTCGTTTTGTCGAACATATGATCCCGAAAAGATGGGGCCTCAACCGGAAATATTTTAGAGTAAACCCCCTTACACGCATAAAAATATTTACGAGCTTCTGAAAGGATCGCATCCTGCGTTTTAAACTCCTCGTCGTCCGAGTCGTCTATCAACATAATGACATCATTATGCGCCAGCATGCATTTATCGAAGGTTTCATTCAAATCGGAATACCTCACTTGAAACTCGTTTCTCGCTTTTTCGTCCGTTGTCGCGGTCGGTGATCGCAGATAAAAAACCCTTGCGTTTTTGCACGGCTTTTTTGACAGACATGATTTTACCTTTGAAATGACGAAATTGTCGGTAAATATACAACTAACGCTTAATTAATGCTTCTGAAATAGAAAAATGACGAATTGTCGAAAATATGCACTAATTTATCGCAATTGATGAAAATCGTTTTAAATATCGAAATGATATGGATCAAATCTAATCACAGAAATGTCGGTAAATATACAATTAACGCTAAATTAATGCATCTGAAATAGAAAAATGACGAATTGTCGAAAATATGCACTAATTTATCGCAATTGATGAAAATTGTTTTAAATATCGAAATGATATGGAACACACCTAACACACTGAACATGTGCTTGTTTGTTTTGATTGCTTCGATTTGTTTACTAAATGACCACGGTACGTTACCATAGCAGCGGACCGAAAAACAGGTGACCTGCGCCGCTACCGAAGGTCGAGCGAAAATCTCTCTTGTTTCAATACGATTGGCAAAATTCAAGGCCTTGATCTCGGCTTGTGAAAAAATGGCCGGCTTATTAATACCGTCGTATGGAGTAAATTTTAAATAATTCGGTCGAAGGAACACTTATGTTATGCTCGCAGTAAGAAAAACGATAAATGCAATGGACTGTATATATTTTAATTAATGAAAGCGCGAACAAACATAAATATATTGATATGAAATTACGAAATAATTAAAAGGTCCATAGGTTAATTCTCCACGTTCCAAGGGGCCCCTGTCTGGATCTAATGATGTCACCACGTAGCTGAAGGGCTGAAGTTTCTAGTTCTATGCTTCAGTACACCAAAATCGAGCACTTTCAAGTGTAGAAATTTGAAATAGTTGGAGAAAGTAAATTAACACGCCATTTCTCGAGGCGGTCGAAAAAGGATCTCACTGATTCTTGGTGCGCATGTCCAAAATGCGCGAAAATGCACTCTGTCCGTCATTCAATTGTGTGGTTTTAAAATTTACAAACAATCGCGAAATTTAGCGGGAGCTAACACAGGTTCTCATACTTAACAATGAATAAGGGATCGCGCTTTTTGGATATGCTGATGATGTAGCTATTACGGAGGGCAAGAAACAAAAGCGACGTCATAGAAGAAACAAATGATGCTCTTATCAAAATAGACAGCAGTTATTCTAGATGGCAATATAGATAAAAGATAAATCAAATTTATTTTTAATGGAACCGAAATAGTCTCGAAAAATGCTTGCAGATACCTGGGAATCATGATAGGCGAAAACTTGTCCTTTGCAGAACACATTAAAACGATTGTCAGGAAAGCAGACAAAAATACAACCACATACTAATGTTTAATAAAAGGCCCCCAACGGGGTAATACAATTAACTTTGCTCTTCGGAACACCATTATGGTGAGAAGTAATTAGCAGCCGAATATATAGCCATACTAATTAAAGCCCAAGAGGAAAGCAATACTGAGTGAGGCAAACGCCGACAGAACGGTGTCAAATAAAGCATTACAGGTTATAGCAGGAATACCGCCTATAGATTTTCTAGTGCAAGAGAGAGTATTTATAGAGACACAGGAAAGTAACGCTAGAGCTAGAGAAAGAGGCAAAAACATTATACTATAAAAATGGCAAGAAATATTTGAAATAGACATAGGTAAGGCAATTTGGACAAAAAAGTTAATCCCAAGTATGAATCAATGGCTGAAATGTGAACATAGCTATATAAACCTTTAGTTGACATAGAAACATACACAAAAGGAATTGGCTAATCAACGAATGATAGATGCATTTTCTGCATGGGTATTTATGATGCATACACTGATCCGATGCCCAAAGTTTACAAACAATAGAAATAAAATGTAAGACGCAGACGCCCTGAAAATACTATGCAAATCATAAGTGCGAATAAATCTTAAAGCGTGTGCCGAAAGAATTTTTGAAATCGCTCTAAATTTGTAAAAGGTATAGTTACAACTATTACTAATAAGGAGGGTGGGGAGAACAGTGGGAGAGGAAGGGGGAAACTAGTAAAATGATGTTGGAAAAAAAGTCTTAAAGCGTGTGCAGAAAGAATTTTTGAAATCGCTCTATATTTGTGAAAGGTATAGCTCCAACTATTACTAGTAAGGTGGGAGGGAAAAAGAGAGGGAGAAACTAGTAAAATGATGTTGGAAAAAAGTCTTCGAGCGTGTGCAGAAAGAACTTTTGAAATCGCCTTATATTTGTGAAAGTTACAAGTTATAGCTATAACTATTACTAGTAAGGATGGCGGGGAGGAGAAAGGGAGAGGCGGGGGGGGGGGCTAGTAAAATGGTGTTGGAAAGAATGCAGAAAGAATTTTTGAAATCGCTCTATATTTGATAAAATTGTGCGAATATGGTTTTTGAATAGGATGGGCGGAATGACAGGAGGGGAGATGGGTGGGAGCAGGGAGGACTAGAAAGTAACTACAGCAAATTAGAGGACATTTGCAATGGGTAATCAAAGGAATTTCTATAAGATCGCCTGAAATTTAGATAATTTGTATACCTTAAAGCATACATCATGTAACAAAATGGCGTCTGAAGACCGCCATGTTGATTCCTGATTAAAAAAATATAGCCTATAGCATCTTCGGGATCAGTAGCAATTCAACGACAAAATTGGTTTGACTGTTTCGCCTCTAGCGTGACACAAACATACATATTTATATGCATACAACAATCGAAAAACATTACCCTTCCTTCGCCGTGCTGCAGTTAAAGGGGTAAAAAACAAAGAAAACTGTAAAATAGCTGTGACTTTATTAAACTGATCATGGAAATCAAATGTAAAGATGAACATACCGAACGAATTATAATACTAGGGTAGGCAATTGGTTTGTAACATAACAGAAGACATGACAGTGATGTGATATTTAAAGAATGTTGCTGCTGTTGTGGCCAGAAATAAGGAGGTGGGGGTTTAGTCCGCAGGCGTTTTCTAAAGAGAGAAAAAAATGGGTACGATTCGGGCACATTCCGGAAGACCAGCTGGCTGGCCTTTTTAGAAGATTCCCCATCGCCATAAAAAAAGCAAAAATTTTATGGTAACTTCTTAATTAGTTTTTTACAGCAATTTAATTTACATATAGCGCCTGCGCACTTTTTTCGGAATAATTTTTAATTATTTTCTCAGTGGAAAAGGTTGGGCGTCTTGACAAAATGAAGCTATACGGAAATTCAGCCAGTCTCTTATCATTAAAAATAATGGTGTACTGTGGACTATTATGGTGTGATGGATTCACAGTAATTATTTTTTGCATTCTATGTCCAAAAAGTTCACTTTTAGCAATGGCGTACGCAGAAATGAATCATGGGGGGCTTGAGTGCAGATTGATACATCTTTATCTTGATTTTTTGGAGAAAATTATGTTTTGGGGTCTCAGTGGCCCAGGGGTGACTTCCGCCCTCAAACCCCATCCGACATAAGCCACTGCTTTTGAATACCGCATTTTAAGAATAAAAATAGATAAAAGTGGCACTTTGTATCCCTGGGATAAAAAGTGAAGGATAAGAGAAAAAGATAAAAGAAACAGTATCAAATCGGGGTGACAAATGACATATCAGGGATAAAAAGTAATAATCGAGATAAAAAGTGACATGTAAAAATCCTAACAAAAACTAAAAATATTTTAAAAAATGCAGTACGAAAAATATCGTGTAATCTTTATGAAAAAAGCGTCCTGTTATTATTTTTGACGAATTGCTTCGCCACGTGCAAAAAGTTCCACGTTTAAAAAAAATATAGTCTATAGCACCTTCGAGGTTAGTGGCACTTCAACGCCATGTTTTCTTTCAAAATCGGTTTAGCCGTTTAGCCTCTAGCGCGACACAAATATACATACATATATATTCCATGCTAAAAACATTACCCTACCTTTCGCCGTGCTGCAGTTAGGTAAAAAAATTGCGACGACTTTCTTACATCTAAAAATAATGTTTGATAATTTAGTTTGGTGCAAAATGTCCACGTTTATTTCGCTTCCACATAAAAATTAGTGGATGTTTAGTTTTTTGCCATCCATATTTACCACTAAAGGTGACACGACTGTTTTTCACGCCCCTCCCCTGGGGAGTACAACATGTTGCTTTAGTTTATGGATAAATTAATTTCTGGTATTATATATTTTAATTACTATGTTGAATATATATCCGTCAAGAAAATTTCGACTACGGTAATTTTTATCTTCTGTATACGTATCGTTATCTAATGAAGAATAGTACTAATCGACTAATATACTATCTGTCTTTTACTACCTCTAATTAATTTTAATTAGTGTCTCTTTGTTCGGTTTCTGTTTTTTTTTGTCATTTATCCTTATGATCGTGATCATGATAAAAAAATATTATTTGTAAAATTAAAAAAAGCGAGATCCAGGTAGCCGAATATTGTTGTTAAGGTGCTTAAATGAACTATAAAAAAATATAATCTAAAAAAACCTGTATTTTTTGTCAAGCACCTATTTTTAGTAAACCTATATCAGATTTTTAATAATGTTACGAACGACAATTTTTTCTTTTATCTGAAGCTCTTATCCCACGGCAAGATCATTGCCACGCCAGCAGTGGGAACCCACGCAACGGTCGACAGCTCTGCGCTGGCGGGTTTAGTTGCCATCCTGCAGCCTGCCATGTCTCGCGCCGTGCGAACAAAGAGGCAGAGCCAGATTTAGCGCTTGAATCGCTACGTCTGAAACTAAAAAATTGCACCTTTAAATAATAAAATGTACGGTGAACATTTCTTTTCTGCCAATTAGCAGATTTTATTAATTGAATGTACAAAAACATTGATTCAAAATCATTTCATATTATTAAGGTTCTTGCACTTAAATCAATATCATAGGCGAAAAATTATTGCTTACGACAATTTATTTTACATACATTTTTTGTTGTGTGAACTGAGTAATTAATAAAATACAAATAAATAACTTTATTTAAAAAACCTTTGACAGTAATGTCCAAAAATCATCATATTAGTTAAGTAAATTAAACTTAAAATACTTTGTTTCATAAACAACATTTAAGAGTGATAATATATATTTCAAATGAATTTCAAAATGAATTAAATTAAAACTGTCTAGGATTCATAATGACTAAAGCCATAAGTAATCATGTCCATACTATTAAAGAGATCTCAGGTCGCGTTGCCTATCTTACACTCTTACGATGACGAGCACATCGAAGCATTCTATGAAGACATCTCAAAAGCTATGGAAAAACACAAAACCCATCTTACGCTGGTAATGGGAGATTTCAAAGGCAAAATAGGGGATTTTGAATATGACGAAAGGAATGACAGGGGTACAACCTTAATAAATTTTCTAAAGGAAAAACTCCTTTATGCAATGAATTAGTTCCATAAAAAGAAACCGCAACGAATATGGACATGGCTCAGCCCTAATGGAGTAATGAAAAAATTAATTACATACTGACTACTGATAAAAACATTGTTAGAGATGTAACCGTCCTAAGCAACTTAGAACAGGCAGAGATTACAGGATGGTCAAAACAAAAATCTGCATTGATAGCAATTTCGAAATTAAAAAATGACAAATTAATGATAAGAATGAACAACTTGACATGAATAAACTTACACAAAATAAAGCTATATACAAAGAAAGGAAAGGAACAGCTAACCCAAAACCTAAGATCAGAAAATAAAAATATAGGTGAAATAAATGATATGAGAGTTATGACCAAAGTCGGAAAAGATATTGCACAAAACGACAAAAAGTGAGAAAATTGTATATCAAAAGAAATAAAGAGACTGGTGGAAAAAAGACGGAACCTCGAAAAAGAAGGAAAAATTACATCTATAGAATACACAGAAATAAATAAAACTATAAGAAAAATGATAAAAGAAAATAAAAGAAAGAGTCAAGAAATAAAATTTGAGATAGTTATAGAAAATATAAAATGTCTAAGGTAGATATGAAATAATTAAAATAAAGGATATGAACGACATGGAAACTAACGTTACAGAGGATATCATAAATATCACACAACTATTTTATACAGAATTATACCAAACAAAAAAGGGAACCATCACAAGAAAACAAAAATAAACAACATAAACTCAGAGCTACAACCTGAAACAGGCAAAGCGGAAATAAAGAGAACATTAAAGAAATTGAAAAATAGCAAATCACCTGGAAAAGACGGAGTAACGGCAGAAATACTCAAATACGGTGGTAAGGCTAAAGTACCTTACATATTCTCCTGAATAAAATACTAATCCCAAACACCTGGAAAGAATCCATAACCATTGTTCTTCACAATAAAGGCGATAGAGCAGACCTAAAAAACCATCGACCTATAACACTTCTCAATGTAATTTGTAAGCTTTTCACGAAAATACACTACACAACAGATAGACTAACAGCAAAATTTGACGGATATCAATCTGTTCCTTTGATTGAAAAGGTTTCAGTATAATTGACCACTTATTAGCCATGAAAATGCTAAGAAAACGAGCCAACGAATACAACGTTCTGCTATATATTGCGTTTATAGACTTCGAAAAAGCTTTCGATAACATTGAGCACTGGGCAGTAGAAGCATCTTTAATTAATAGCCGAATAGATCACAGATATACAGAATTAATAGCCAATATATATAGCGAAGCAACTCCAATCTGCATAAGAAGAGGTATCAGCCAGGGTGACACAATATCCTCTAAACTATTTAACCAGGCCCTAGAAGATGTTTTTTAGATTGGGAAGAAATAGGCATCAAAGTAAACGGGTAATACTTGAACCACCTAAGATATGCTGATAAAAACTGATAAAAATTCTGAAAGAATACAGCAGCTAAAAATATAGCCTGAAGAAACACGCAGAAAATAGATGGATGGAAACGGCGATAGACAGAGAAGGGTGGAAGATATTTTGAGAGGCCTATTTCCAAAGATGAATTGAAGAAAGCGAAATAGATACAGATAGATGGCCCATTTCGCGGAAAAGTTAAATAATTTTTCCTTGTTGATTTATTTTCTTTGAGGCCAGCGGCCACCAACTCAGGTGGCTGATTTATTGCTTTTTATCGGAATTAAAAATACCAAATTAATTGAGCACAAATCTGGATAAATAGGTTAAGCTCATTAGTCACCTGTCACCAGATTAATATTTATTACCTATTTTAAAACTTTTTGATTTAAATATAAAAACATTTTAATCATAAGAATATACGGTAAAAAACTTTGTTTACAACGAAAATACGTTATTTTCTTAAATAAATTGTTTTGCCTTAAAGCTTTCAAGCACTGCAAACTTTCAAGTTTGAGACAAATCGGTTTAAAAATAAAAAAATCCGCCATTTTGAATCCACTATTCTTGCAATAAAAAACGTAAATTGTATTATTACCTGGTTACAAGAACACTACACCAACCAAATTTTAGCACTCGACTTAATTGATTTAAGTCTACTTAACAAAAACAAATTTCAAAAAAATTGCGTAAAGGATTTTTTAAAGATGTTTTTGTATAAATAACATATTTATTTTGTTTTTTATCTGCACATTCTATCGAAAAAAAAAATTGTCCAGCGCCGAGTTGACCCGGCGCCGAGTTGGCCTGGCGCCCGGTTGGCGGCGCCCAGTTGTCTCACTCGGCATTGAAAATTTTTAGTTCCGAAAACTCCAGCATAACTTGTAGTCCACCCAAGAAGAGAAGAGTTAAAGAAGACACTTGTTCAAAGAAAGAATATATTTTACCTGGAAGGTACAACATTTGTAAAGTTCTAAGATGAAAATAATTATTTTAATACATCCACTTCGCTTAGGATGCTAACAAATTATTTCTATTATTTTTTTTTGTGAAGAGGATTTTGTAAACTCATAGACAGAAAGATTTAAAGTTAAGTAAGTATTTATGAATTATTTATTATTCAAAGATAGAAAATCGTTAATAAAAAAATGCTAGTGGCACTCAAAATTTTTATTTTTCGTTGCCACTGACCATTTATCCAAGACAAGCCAATAGAAATATTTTTGCGATGTTAAGTTACCAAACCGAAATTCTATTTTTAGCCCTGTCTTGCTCATTAAATTCTTACTATATAAAAGCTTGATATAATGGCAATTTAGGCCCATGCCGGGTCTACTCGTAGGGTATAGAAGTCAATGGTGCAATCCAGCTTGTTTCTTATATGTATTGAGGATTTGAACTGGATGTCCTTTTATGCACTGATTGATAATATATGTGTGATTTTTTTGTAGTTGCTCTGATCCACATTTGAGCATTTTAGCGTAAATTTTTTTAACGGATTTAAGCTTGTTAATACTATTCTTTATCATATTTTATTTCTATTTCTCTCCTCGGAGAGGCTAACATATATGCGGGTCTAGCTTCCTGCAACAGTCATTTGTAGTGTTCTGTCCATTGTTGTCGTTTGATGATCTGAATGATTGCTTTTTCTTTTGTTGGGTTTTTCCGTAGAAATGAATTTCCATACTTTAGAAGTTTTCCTATCTTCTAAATGTGCATTTATACTGTGTCATTTGCACACACACACATTTAATTTTTTTTGTGTGCATTTTCTGTCCTATTATAGAATCAGGTAGGTATTCGTGGGTAGAGGACAGACCAAAAAGAAACTAAGGTACCTTTGGCAACGTTTCGGATTTAATTAATCCTTTTTCAAGCCCTAAAAACAATGAACAGGTTCTATATTTTTACATGGAAAAGAAATGTAACAAAATCTAATAACATTTTTGTGTCTTGAATTTTTTTTTTATGTTTATATGTTCAACCTAGGATTATTCTCTATTATCAATCTATAGTCCAAAGTAAACTTACTCAGATAGAAATGTTTCTTGGGTCCATAAGTACAGCGAACAGGCACACTTTGGTGAAGTCATAGTCCAGAAATGTCATCAAAATGGTCCATTTGAAGAACCGAAAAATCTTCTTACTTAAATGTAGAAGTAATGATGTTTTACCAAAACATTTAAATGGAAGCATAAAATGCTTATATCCTTTCTATGAAGGTGGCCACCCCTTTCAGCGAAAGGCAGATAAAATAACAAAAAAATTCAAAAAGTCTATGTTGAACCTAGAGATTGAAATTACATTTTGGAAACTAAGGGCTGTATTTCATTCTATTGAAACACAAAAATCCAGCTTTAGAGATTCGGTTTCTGAAGAAATATACCTTTACTGTTTAAATGAAAATAATAACCGTTTTAATAAAGAATTTGAATCTGTAAAACAGATAAACATAAAAAAACTTTTGTCTCTTAATAAAGCACAAGATACTGTTTGTATAAATGTAGGTCACAACTATTTGTATAATTACACTGGAGTGACGCTACCACATGAGGTTGAGGTAACCCTAAGTCTAGGCCCTAAGTTTGGCCTTCCTCTATCAAAAAAAGAAACCCCAATACCTATAATCATAAAGGACTTAGAATATTGTATAAGATCTCAAAAAATTACAAATGAACACAAAGATAGTTTAAGAACACAAACAACCATCACTATTACCAATTTTTACAATAACGAGGCTCCAACAACAAATAATAACTTACTAACTAATGTTAAAAGAACAAAAAAGTTCCTAAAAGAACATCCTGACGTTATTGTCAGTAGATCAGACAAAGGAAATTCAACTGTGCTGATGAATAAAAGTGAATATCATCAGGAGGTTCTGCGCATGCTTGCAGACAACAACATTTACCAACTAACTAACCGGGACCCCACCACAAGATTTGAAACCCAGGCCAATAAAATTATATCATACCTTAGAGCTGAAAGTATCATTACTACAACAGAAGAAAAACAGTTGAAACGTCACAATTCAGTACTACCTAAATTATACTGCTTACGCAAAACCCATAAAAATGGCCTTCATCTTCGACCTGTTGTGAGCTGTATTAACTCTCCAGGGTATAACCTAGCTAAATGTTTACACAGCACACTTAGTCCTTTAGCATCTACCTTTCAGTTTAATATAAAAGATTCTTTTCAATTTGCTGACATAATTAAAGACCATAAAGTTCCCCCTGACCACATTTTAATCTCCCTAGATGTTGTCAGTTTATTTACAAATATACCTAAGCAGTTAGTTAGGGATATTGTTAACAAACACTTTAAATTTATTTCCAGTTATACTAATATGACAAAATCTACTTTGTTAGATATCATTAGCTACTGTTTTGATACAAGTTATTTTGTGTGTGACCAACAAATATATCTCCAAAAGGACGGATCTGCTATGGGTAATCCGGCATCTCCCATATTAGCGAATATTGTTATGGATCATCTCATTAATGAAGTTCTTAAAAAATTACCCTTTCCTGTTCCTTTTGTATACGTGTATGTGGATGATACAATTTTAGCATGCCCAAAGGATGGTTTAGATGTTTTGTTACAGACCTTTAATAGCCACCACCCATCCCTTCAATTTACTATTGAACTTGAATGTGACAAAAAAATCTGTTTTCTGGACATGGAGGTACATCGTAGACCCGATGGTACAATTGTCACAAATTGGTACAATAAACCCACAAGTTCAGGCAGACTTTTAAATTTCACTTCTAATCACCCTATGTCCAACAAAGTAGGTATTATTTATGGTTTGTTACATAGAGCGATACATCTGAGCCATCCTGATTTTCATACAGAAAATATCCTTCGCGTTAAAAAAATTCTGAAAGACAACAACTATCCCGAAAATTTTATTAACAGGAATATTTCTAGATTTAAAAACAAAAACAAAAATCAACCAAAAAGGCAAAATAAATTTTTTAAATTTCCCTATATTGATGGCCTGTCACAAAAAAAAAAAACTTTTGTTTTAAGGATCTTGATATAACAATGGCATTTTATAACACCAAAACCACCAAGTCGTTATTTACGGCACTAAAAGACCAGATTCCTTTTGACAAGAGAAGCTCTTTAGTTTACAGTATCCCTTGTGAATGTGAGAAATTTTACATTGGTGAGAAAATGCAATACCTGTCTAAAAGAATACAACAGCATAAATATGACTGTAGAAATGACAGACAATATTATGACGATAAAACTGCACTCTCAAAACATCACTTTGAGACAGGCCATCAATTTCAGTTTGAAGAAGTCAAAATTCTAGACATGGAAACTCAATCCTATAAAAGAAAATTAAGTGAGATGATTCAAATCAATATCCATGACGCAGTTAACATCAAGACGGCTGCTGATGGATTAAGTGGAATTTATAGGAATATATTGAACAAGTACAGGAATCAAGCTTTAAACACCTAGTTCCTAAATTGTTTCTACTTACTATTGCTTATGTTGTAATATAGTGTTGACCTACTGTGATATATATGTTTAGTTTGTTAAATATTAAGTAATGTCCTTTTATAATTTAAAATTATTGTAGATTAAAAAAATTTTTGTTTTTTTGGCAAAAGGATTTTATGAATGATAGTTTTAACCTTACGTGTTTATTGGTACCATAAGTGTAGTATTTTGTTTATATTTATTTTTATGTTTTGTTAGACTCGACAGGTTAAAGATCATTGTCGTTTAGATGGTAGTAAATTTAAACCTCATATTTTTATAATAATAACAATTCATTTGTTTATAAAATTTTAAAGTAAAATGTTCTTCGATCAACACTCACCCCTGTTCGCTGTACTTATGGACCCAAGAAACATTTCTATCTGAGTAAGTTTACTTTGGACTATAGATTGATAATAGAGAATAATCCTAGGTTGAACATATAAACATAAAAAAAAAATTCAAGACAAAAAAATGTTATTAGATTTTGTTACATTTCTTTTCCATGTAAAAATATAGAACCTGTTCATTGTTTTTAGGGCTTGAAAAAGGATTAATTAAATCCGAAACGTTGCCAAAGGTACCTTAGTTTCTTTTTGGTCTGTCCTCTACCCACGAATACCTACCTGATTTAATTTTTTTCATGCGTTTCAAATTTCTTAACAGTCTTCTGGCTTCCCTGTAGATTTCTAAGTCTCTTTGCTCTTTAATATTAAGCCATATCAATTATGGCGTTTTTTCTCCTGGACCATTTCCTGTATTTCCTCCGTCCGCCACATCTTATTACTATTTCTAATATCTTGGTATTCAACAGCGTGTTTGCTTGCTTTCTGAAGCTATTTCCTAAATTTGTATATATCTCCTCAAATAAGTGTTCTGTGTATATTAATTTTTCAATCTAATCGCTTCTGATAGAGTATTTGCGTACTTTCGATTTCTAGACTTCTAAGGTGTATTTTTAATTTTCTTCGACCCATTCTAGGTTTTTATTTCTTCTTCTTCAATAATATTTTGGCTTTTACCAGATGGTGGTCAGATCCACAGGTAACACTACGAAGTGCTCGCACATTATATCACTTTAATTTCGAGTGTTCCACCTATAGCATAATCAATGATTGACTTTATTTTTAGGTTTTTGGTTTCACACAATTGCATCAGTCTTAAGCCATTATCATTTGTTTCTTCCTCTCCAAATGGTCCTACCACTTTGCTTTGGGTTGGTCTACCAGTTCGACTATTAAAATAGCCAAGCATAATTATCTCCCTGGTATTGCCGATGTTGATGATTATCAAGATGGTCGAAAAACATTTGTTTTGTAGCTACTCTTTCGTGAATTAATAACGCGTAGGCTGTTATTATGTTTATATTATGTCCAATCATCTTCATGTTAACTCGTGGTATGTTTTTATATCATCATATCGCCACAGTGTCCCTGGTAATAAATAGAAAAGGGCCTTGAATTAAATCAATTATAATTATTAAGTGTGCTAAACAGGTTTGTACGTACATTATAATGGTCGCTTTTTTCTTTAAAAAATTTGAATTGAATAGGTATTAGAGGTTTAGAACGTAGTAGTAACGTATTGCTAAAAGTCTCTATTAACTAAGTATGAGTATTTAATGGAAAACAAACCCAGCCCATTTTTGGAGAAAAAAATAAATTGACAAAACTAATGCAAAAGGACGTTTCTCTTGTGTCTGCTTAATGCTTTCTATTTTTATTAAACTAATTTATTTTAAAAGTGTTGACAAATTAGACCCGTAAAAATGCAGTTTGACCTTCCCAGCAATCGTAAATCCAAGAACGGAATTCAAGAGTGAGGGTTTTTTACTTCCTACTGGATTCTAAACTTAACAAAAATATAAGTATAAATATTTACTCTTTATGTTTTTTAGCTCAGTTCTTTAGTAAAATCTCGAAAATTAAGAGAAGCATTATTTTAACCAAAATAAATGAAATTTTGACTAATTGGTAAATTGTAGCACTAAGCGGTTTTAATTATATCAGAAATTTTGTACACAGTTACTCTGCCTGATATGCTAGAATTTATTCACTTCAAATAGTCTTTCAGCCGCGGCTCGTGCTGCAGCGCAGGCGAGTTGAAGCGGTACATTATAAACACTAGTATACAAGTTATTCTCGTTTAAAACTTGTTGCGTCCTGGAACTCCTAGAACATGGTACACCAATTGAGCATATTTATAGGCAAAAAGTTATTTATAATGTCGTTTTTTTTTAACGACCATGCTCTAAGTGTTCTAGGACGCAACGATTTATAAAAGAGAATGACGTTTGTACCGGTGTTTATAACGTAGCGCTTCATCTTGCCTGCAGCACGAGCCAGCGGCTACTTTAAATGAGATCAAAGGCTTTTTTTCCCAACTGCAGCACGGCGAAAGGAGAGGGTAATGTTTTTCGCTTGGGATATGTATTTATGTACGTAAATTTGTACGTTTGTGTCGCTGTAGAGGCTAAACGGCTGAACCGATTTTGATGAAAAAAGTGTCGTTTAATTGCCACTGAGTCCAAACGTGCTATAGGCTATATTTTTTTTCACAGGAGTCCATATTAAGGTCGTCAGACGCCATTTTGTCACATGATGCTTTAAGGCATACAAATTACCTGAATTTCAGGCGATTTTAATAAAATGCCTCTGATCAATCGCAAAGGTTCTGTAATTTGCTCTAATTATTTTAAGCCCTTTCTGCTCGGACCCATCTCCCATCCTGTCATTCCCCCCCACCCTCTTAAAGATGCATATTCGCATAATTTTATCAAATATAGGGCGATTTCATAAATTCTTTCTGCACACGCTTTAAGACTCCTTTCCAACACCATTTTACTAGTTTCCCCCTTCCTTTCCCTCTCTGTTCCCCACCCTTTTTATTATAAATTGTTTGTTGTAGCAATAACGTTCACAAATATAAAGCGATTTCAAAGATTATTTCTGCACACGCTTTATGATTTTTTTAACACCATTTTACAAGTTTCCTCCTTCCTCTCTCCCACCCCACCTTCATTCAATGGAAGGTAACACTGTTCGCGTACTTTTTTGAGTAACGCTAAATGAATCGTAAATGCATAGTTTTTTATAAGGCTGACTAAGAATTATACCTAAAAGAAATAAATTTAAAAAAACACCCAACTGCTAAATTTACTTGTAACTACTAGTCGCAGTTGGGTACAAAATTACCCATTAACCTGATTTATGAAAATACAAAGCTGTGCGCTTTGCGTATCAAAACTAAAAGTTGAAGCGCATGTCGTATATTAGAGGAATAATTTTGTACCCAACTGCGCCAAGTAGATTTAGCAGTTGGGTGTTTTTTATTTTTATTTTTTTCCCACTTTTAGTTTTATCTTATTCAGCCTTATAAAAAAAATTTTTGCTGCCAAACAAGATGTTAGCTATCTGTCAAGAAATGAAGAAGTGGTGTTTTTCGCATAGGTAGATGGGACCAAATAATTTTTTATTATTTTTTAACTAGCATGTAGGCACGGTTTTGACAGTGATCTTTATACCATTCCCAAAAATATATATTTTAGGGCAGTGTTTTAGAGTGATGAGTTTCTGGACAAAGAGAAAATGAAAAAAAAAATTGATGGATATAAGCTTAGGTTCCATTACAGTATTAAATAATGTTATTATTACGGTTTTTTTGGATTTGGATAATGATGTGAATTCTTTTCTAAGCAATTTCCATCCAATGGTAATACTTCTCCAACTTTGAGTGGGTTTTCTACAAAACTGCTGTCCAAACAAAAATTCGTTCATTTCTCTGTAAAAATTTTTGATAATTTATTGTAAAATTAAATTCTGCATCTGTAGAAAATATTCATAAAAAAGTTTTTTTCTTTCAAATAAAATATTTTTTAAAGATTCTGAATTTAATTTTATACCATAATATCAAAAAATCTGAAGTTCTAAAAAAATTACTTATTATACCTGCTGAGGTTTTCTTTATACTTTAGAAATAGATTTAATTGTTTTTTTTTTAACCCTTAAGCAATTGCACAGAAAGTGTCACTTTAGAAGAAGGTCCTTCTAGAAAAATTTTTGATCTGAACAAAGACCGGTAAAGAACCAAGAGACCTGAAAACCTATTTTGACGGTCCCCCTTTTTGTTAACGTGGCCATGCTTTATGCCATTTAGACAGTGCTTATATTGACAGTTTTCAAATTGTTGCAAATTTTTGAGATAACTTTTTGACAGTTATCAGCTGTTTCCCATAACAAATAGCATAGGCCAACGACAAAAAGTTGTACAAAGTTGTCTCAAAAATATGATGATGATATGAACTATATATTTCAGTTAAAAAAACCGAGATAAAACAAGCACTATCATACTCCACATGTAAATATTAAGGTACTTAATTAAAATTAATAACTGTCTGGAAAACAATGTTTTACGTTATAATTAGCTATTCAATTCTTTATTGTACATCAACTTATAAAAGTATATACAATGTCAAATTTTACAGCAAAAAATACTATATAATATTACATTTATCTCTAGTCAATGATCAAAAAGGTCATTAATGCTATAGAAACATTTATCAATAAGGTAGCTCTGTAGTCTTTTTTTGAACTGTTTTTCTGATGTGACATTATTTATTTCATTAGGAATTTTATTATATACATAACTAGCAAAACATTTTGGACTTTTCCTAAAAGCTGATAGATGAAAATTTGGAATCAAGATTTTACTTGTTTGCCTAGTATTATAGTTATGACTTGATGAAACTGTTGGGAATTTACTTTTGTTTCTCCTTACAAACATAGCCGCCTCAAGTATCAAAATGCCATAAATAGTAAGTAGCTTTTGATTTTTAAATATAGGCCTACATGATTTCACAGGGCAAAAGGAAAAAATCTTCCTTAAGATTCGTTTCTGAAGCACAAAAACGCTCCCAATTTCGCATGATTGACCCCAATAAAGAATCATGTATTTCAGATGACTGTATACCAAAGCATAATATACATTTAGAAGTTGTTTTGTTGTTAATATGTTTTTCAAATTAACTATTGCGAAGTATGCAGAGTTGAGTTTTCCAGCTACTTGGTCAATATGAATATTTTTCATGTTGGGGTTAATTTATTATGATTTTTGATAGAAATGTCAGACCTATCAATATAAACACATTCAATTTAATCACTGTCTAAATGAGTACAAAAGACATGACTAATTTGACTAAAAGGGGAACCGGTAAAAATATTTTCCGGTCTCTTGGTTCTTTACCGGCCCCTGTTGAGACTGGAATGTTTTGCAAAGGACCTGCCTGTAAAATGACACTTTCTGTACAAAAAAATTTACGGAAATGCTTAGTTTCCGGTCCGTTAAAAAATACCTATTTACGGTGCCTCTTTTACTTAAGTTGACCATGACTACTATTGACATTTTCCGGACCGGCGAATAGGCGCATAATTGTTATTACAGGTAGGAGTGGGAATTTTATTACAGTCGCGAAATTGCACAGAATTCTTATCTGCCAAATCACTAACTTCAACATTTTCAGAAAATTCAGACTTTTTAATTTAATAGGGGAAAATACCCCTACCGGCATTGAATTATACTGATGGCTTGATGCTTTCGTTGGGAACTTGTTAAAACTGTTTGGTTTTCACTATCTCCAACGTCACAAGGATACGGGGATCATTCGTATCCTTGTGATCGACGTTGGAGATAGTGAAAACCAGTTTTAACAAGTTCCCAACGAAAGCATCAAGCCATCAGTATAATTCAATGCCGGTAGGGGTATTTTCCCTCGGAGTAGTTGTTTCTGTTGGTTTCACAAGATTAATTAATCCTAGAAACTGCAAAATAAAACGGAATCGGTAGAAATTTCCTTGTTCTTCTGTTTTCAGGGTAAAACAGGATAGTTGCGCTGCTTCACAGGCCTGGTGCCAGGTTCCAATAAAATCTTGTATTTACACACTGAACTGAACCGAACCGTCTTTCATGGCAGAAAATTTCGATTTTAGGAGACCCGCTGATCGGCTGTGATGATGATGATGAAATTGACTTTGACGTCTACAATGCTAACAAGTTAGGTCTCTATGTGGGCCCTGATCGCGTGCCTGAACGGCATATTATTGTGTTGTGAGGTTTTTTGATCAAATTGGGTATAGGTAAGTGCGTAGAAGTGGGTGGTGGAATCATATACGTACATAATACGTATATGGGTAGGATGAACTGATTGGTTCTATGCATTGTTTCCTCCAATTCGCTTCCCAGTTCTATAAGCTGGTCATTGATTTTACTCCTGTCCAGAAGTCTAAGTTCATTGTAATGGCGATAGCCTTGCATAGGCGTCACCTTCTGCCACTAGGTTCCTTGATGTCTTTCTAAATGCTCACAGGCTGGGTAGGTGGGCTCGTTCCGGACTCCTGCTTGTGTTACGTGTTCGCTTAACTGGTTAAGTCCAGTTAGAATACTTGTCAGCAGTCCAAGGTGTTTTGTATATCCTATGCTTAGTTATTGAGTCCGCTCTGCACTTGTCTATTAGTCACGCCTAAAAGTAACTTCGCGCATACATTGTCGATTCCTGGTCCGTTCTGTGCAAGTTCGTCCGCCTTCTCGTAGCATGGTACACTTGTATGTCCCGGAACCCTAAGCAGCGTCACTTTTTCGTCATCGTTTAGGGTCTTCAGCGCCTTTGCTCATCCTTCCATTAGGGCGCGGGCGTTATTAATCTTAGATGCGCTGAAATCCTTTAGGGTGTATGAACTCTGTTAACCATCATTGACGGTAGGAGGATTTCACGAATTGTCATCTCTTCTATGGCTAGATGCCCAGTTGATTCACCTATTCCTGTACATTGGCCTATGTTTATTAGACATAGGTAGGTCCCCATCGCCTCCTTCTTAATACAAGTTATTTGTCTTAAGGGCCCAGAATCGATGTACTTCTAATTGATCCGGCTACCTATCTTCACACCAGCGCCTGCACGGGCGCCTGAGTTATAGGGATGTGGTTCTTTTCTCCACCACCGGCCACCAATGAATTATATACGAGATTATTGCCGGCTACCAGACGATTGCCTGGGGCATAGCTCAAACTTACTGCGACGGGCCGGCTCGCCACAAAAACATCGAAAAAAGTTTTGTCGAAACGTAAAAAGATCGAAAAAAAAATGCCGAACCGTAATTTGGTCGAAAATAAAAAAATCGAGAGTAAAATAGACGAAAATAATTTAAACAAAACGTAGTTTTGTCGATCCGTAAAATTGTCGAAAATAATATAGTAGAAAATAATTTAGACGAAGCGTTATTTCGTCGACCCGTAAAAATGTCGAAACGTAAAAGCATCGAAAGGTAGTTAAGTCGATTCGCAGAATGATCGAACCGTAAAAAAATCGAATTATAAAAAGGTCGAACCGTAAAAAAGTCGAAAAATAATAAAATCGAAAAATAAAAGAGAAGAAAGCAATTTAAGCGAAAATAATGTAGAAGAAAATAATTTAAACGAATCGTAATTTCGTCGATCCGTAAAAATGTCGAAACGTAAAAAAGTCGAAAATTAAACGCGCGATACGCAATGGAGAAGAGACGCAAAATCATCGAAACGTAATTATGTCGAAACGTAAAAAGCTCGAACCGTAAAAAAGTCGAAAATGCGGGTGCGATGTTGCCTTATTTTGCAAAATTTCTTGGCTGAATTCGTTGAACTTACGCTGAAAGTTTCACTATACAGTCGAACCTCTATAACTCGAACCTGAAGGGACCACCAAAACAGTTCGAGTTATGGAGAGTTCGAGTTATAGAAACTCAAGTTACATAGGTTAAAATACATGTAAAAAGTGCAGGGACCGCTTAAAAGGTTCGAGTTATAGAGGTTCGAGTTAGAGAGGTTCGACTGTATATGGTTAGATGGCACCTGAGGTCATCTCAAAGAACGAAGGGGCCGCTTATGATTTAGCTGAGGTAATCGAAATCTTTTTTAGCATGTTCTCCAGTAGTATAATTTCAGTTCCTAATATTTTATTATTAAATAATAGGTATAGTTTTCTAAAACTCTTACATTATTAGAAAATACTTTAGTCCATTGAATAGTAAAGAAATTCAAACCTCGCAATTTTTTTCTGGAAAAAAATGAAGAAATTTCTAGTATTTGCGCTGGTATATTGACATAAGACTAGATTGAGCCAATCTGGGTCGATTTCGTTTTGCTAGCACACAACTTTTTTTTTCAGTTAGATCCCACCTAATCTTATTAACAGACTTAATTTTTTTTTGCATTTGAGAAAAAGCCCGTAAAAAAACGAAGCTGACGTGTTTTTGTTTTTTTCTTCTAAAAAACCCAAATAAGTACCTTATTTACATTAACCCATAAGTAGCCACTACCGACTTTTTTTTCAAATTGCACTCTTAAATCTACTGCCAATTCTAAATACAACCCCGTATGTTTTGTTTTTATTTAAACTAGGTATTTTGCTTTAAGTAAAAAAGTATTTATAAAATATATATAGACAAATACTATTTTTTATTATGACCCATTACAATGTTAAAATTCTGCTCCTTTGGCCGCTACACTAACGGAGATATAGCGTGTAAAGGAAATTCGGGGACACCGTGTATACACGCGTGTTATTAAATAATTGTTTTAGGTCCTTTTTAATTTTATACTTTTATTGTCATTTTCTGTAATGTCATTAAAAATTGGAAATAAAATCTATATGTTTGTGGCGGATTCATTTTACAAACACAACTTTTTCTGGGTATTACGCCACTAGTAAGGAAAAATTAATTTAAAAAATTTAAAAAAAACACTGCGTTTCTCCTAGAAAAATAAAAATCACTAATTTGTCAGTGGCTTTCTATAAAAATAAATAGTTGCCTAGTAAAACCTAAACCACTTATCTTTTAATTGAATTTGAATACGCTACGTTTCGATTGCCAATCTACAATCGTTTTCAAGCTTTTTATTTATATTTTGTCTCAAAATCTTAAATGTTTCTTGTTCAAATATATTTTTTATTATTATATCGTTGACAAATTGTCAATATTCTGAAGTTTATCAAAAACAATTGACCAATCTAAACAAAAAACACAAGGTAACATGATACTATTTCAAGACATTATGTCAGTCAATGTTGTTTTCAAATTTAAAAATAAACAGAACAGGGTGACTCATTAAAACTAGAATCAATAAGGTCTCTTTTTTATAACCATTTAGAAATTTTTACAAAATTATGATCATTGTGGGATTATATTACTATTATATCAAAATCTATTTAAAAACAGTAATCAGAATTTCATTACAGTATTAATTAATTTTGAAAAAACCTTTTTGCAAATCTTGTCTGAGAATAGGAAGCCAAGCTTTACTTATATCTATAGAAATACTTGAAAGACAGTTATCTTCATTTAAATAAATACATGCTGATTCTTTTAATTTTCTTTTAATGTCATTAGATTCTTTTTGTAAAATTATTGTTTCTCCCCATTTAATTCTATGATTACTCTCAAAAGAATGCTGACAAACTCTGGATTTCTCGTAATCACCCCTTCTCAAATTATATTTATGATCATTAACTCTTACTTCAAGTGGCCTAGAAGTTTCACCTATATAAATTTTACCACATTCACAAGGTATTTTATAAATTACATTTTTTGAATTCTGCTCTTCATTTATTGGTTTTGTTTTTGTTAGAATAGATCTAAGTTTATTTTCTGTCTTAAAAACTGTTTTTATATTATAATTATTTGCTATTCTCCTAATTTTGTCTGATATACCTGGTATAAAAGGAATCAATAATTTTTTAGTATCTAAATCAATTATATTAGCATTTCTTCTTCTAGGAAACTCTATTCTATGAAAACAATTTTCAACAAAATTTATAGGATAGGAATTTTTTATTAAAACTTCTTTAATTAATTCTTTTTCTAATAAAAATCTGTTATTATCAGAACAAATTATCTTTGCTCTATCAAATAAACTTTTAACAACACCTCTTTTTATTATAGTAGAGTGATTTGATTTAAAATTTAAATATCTATTAGTATGTGTTGGTTTTCTATATACAGAAGTTTGAAAAGTATTTTGTTTTTCAATAAGTACATCTAGAAATGGAAGTTTGTTATCAGTTTCTTTTTCTAATGTAAATTTAATAGTACTTTCTTTGTTATTCATAAAATATAGAAATTCATTTAGTTTGTTTTCATCATAAGGCCAAATACTAAAAATATAATCAATATATCTAAACCAAACTATGGGTTTATACTGATATTCTTGCAAAATATTATTTTCAAAATCTTCCATAAAAATATTACTCATTAAAGGAGAAAGTGGGGAGCCCAATGCCATTCCAAAATCTTGCTGAAAAAAATCATTTTGCCATTGAAAATATGTAGTTTTAATACAAATAGTAAGTAACTCTAAAATTGCATCAATATTTAAATTTGTTCTTTCTCTTAAACTTTGATCATTTTCTAAACGATTTCTTACTATTAAAAGGGTTTTATCTACCGGAACATTAGTGAAAAGACTTACAACATCAAAGCTTACCATTAAATGATTATTATTAAACTCAATCTCAGATAATTTCTCTAAAAAATGTTGAGAATTTCGTATGTAAGAATTAGTGTTATTCACCAAGGGATTTAAAATGTTTAATAGATATTTTGCTAATTTATGACATGGAAAATTCCTACTGCTTACTATTGGTCTAAATGGAACATTAGGTTTATGTATTTTAGGTAAGCCATAGAAATGAGGTGGTTTGCTATAATGAGGAACTAACTGAGAACGTTCTCTATCTTGAAAACAATTTTTATGCTTATATAAAGTAGAATAAATTTTTCTCTCTATTGATTTTGTAGGGTCTTTATTAAGTTTTTTATAAGAACCTTGTTGAATTAAATTTTCAATTTTTTCATTATAAGTGTCATTATTAATTATAACAGTTGCATTACCCTTATCGGCTGGCAAAATTTTTATTGAGTTATCATTTTTTAAGGATACTAAAGCTTGTTTTTCTTCTTTTGAGATATTTTGTTTAATCTTTAAAGGTTTTTCCAAAACTAATTTTGATCTAATTCTAAATTCATTGGCAACTTCTTCAGGTAAGCTTTTTGCTACTTCTTCAATACCTATTACAAAATCTAACCTATTAGGATTTTTTGGTGGTAAAGCAAAATTTAAACCTTTTGAAAGAAGAGATTTTTCTGAAACTGTTAAAACTTTGTCTGACATATTTATTACTGTACGTTCTAATAAGTTATTATTAATATTAAAATTCAGTTGATTTTCTAATTGTTCATTTCTTAAATTAATAAATTTATTTACGTGAATATTTTTTTGTTGGTTAAAATGAAATAAATAACTATTATAGCAACCATTTAAAATATGATCATAATCAAAAAAGGATACGTTTTCTTCAATTTCATGTTTTAAATTTTGAATCTTATTATTCAAAGACCATTTTTCATATCTATGAAATTGAATTCTTTCCCTTAATAAAGCAAAACTTGTTCTTTGCAATATTCTTTCACTTCTGTTACTTCTAAATGGAGGTTTTAGTCTAAAACTCTTTGGAATAATATCATGCTCTCTACATCTGCAAAGAAAGGTCAAACTATTTTCTGAATGTTGAAGTTTCTTATATGTATTTTCTAAATTTCTAAAAAGGAAGCAAATATTAGGCCCATACCTTTCTTGTAAATAAAATCTATATGTTTGTGGCGGATTCATTTTACAAACACAACTTTTTCTGGGTATTACGCCACTAGTAAGGAAAAATTAATTTTAAAAATTTTAAAAAACCACTGCGTTTCTCCTAGAAAAATAAAAATCACTAATTTGTCAGTGGCTTTCTATAAAAATAAATAGTTGCCTAGTAAAACCTAAACCACTAAAGTTTGTTTGATAGAGCAAAGATAATTTGTTCTGATAATAACAGATTTTTATTAGAAAAAGAATTAATTAAAGAAGTTTTAATAAAAAATTCCTATCCTATAAATTTTGTTGAAAATTGTTTTCATAGAATAGAGTTTCCTAGAAGAAGAAATGCTAATATAATTGATTTAGATACTAAAAAATTATTGATTCCTTTTATACCAGGTATATCAGACAAAATTAGGAGAATAGCAAATAATTATAATATAAAAACAGTTTTTAAGACAGAATATAAACTTAGATCTATTCTAACAAAAACAAAACCAATAAATGAAGAGCAGAATTCAAAAAATGTAATTTATAAAATACCTTGTGAATGTGGTAAAATTTATATAGGTGAAACTTCTAGGCCACTTGAAGTAAGAGTTAATGATCATAAATATAATTTGAGAAGGGGTGATTACGAGAAATCCAGAGTTTGTCAGCATTCTCTTGAGAGTAATCATAGAATTAAATGGGGAGAAACAATAATTTTACAAAAAGAATCTAATGACATTAAAAGAAAACTAAAAGAATCAGCATGTATTTATTTAAATGAAGATAACTGTCTTTCAAGTATTTCTATAGATATAAGTAAAGCTTGGCTTCCTATTCTCAGACAAGATTTGCAAAAAGGTTTTTTCAAAATTAATTAATACTGTAATGAAATTCTGATTACTGTTTTTTAAATAGATTTTGATATAATAGTAATATAATCCCACAATGATCATAATTTTGTAAAAATTTCTAAATGGTTATAAAAAAGAGACCTTATTGATTCTAGTTTTAATGAGTCACCCTGTTCTGTTTATTTTTAAATTTGAAAACAACATTGACTGACATAATGTCTTGAAATAGTATCATGTTACCTTGTGTTTTGTTAAGATTGGTCAATTGTTTTTGATAAACTTCAGAATATTGACAATTTGTCAACGATATAATAATAAAAAATATATTTGAACAAGAAACATTTAAGATTTTGAGACAAAATATAAATAAAAAGCTTGAAAACAATTGTAGATTGGCAATCGAAACGTAGCGTATTCAAATTCAATTAAAAGATAAGTGATTTAGGTTTTACTAGGCAACTATTTATTTTTATAGAAAGCCACTGACAAATTAGTGATTTTTATTTTTCTAGGAGAAACGCAGTGGTTTTTTAAAATTTTTAAAATTAATTTTTCCTTACTAGTGGCGTAATACCCAGAAAAAGTTGTGTTTGTAAAATTAAAAATTGGCCCACTTTTTATTTTTGTAGTTACACTGTTTCCACTTGTTAAAAAATGATAATCGTAGCCATCTAAATTATGTCCCTGTATTTTAATAAAAAAAATAGAAGCTGCCATTTCAGAAAAAAAACTTGGTGGTGGCTACTTAGGGGTTGATGCATGAAAAAATATTGTTTCTACAAGCGTGTGGAAAATTTGATTTTCCACACTATTTTTAGTGCAAAAAATTTTACTTTGCCGCACTAGTGTCGAAAATATTTCCGCAGAGAAATGTCAAATTAAAAAAAAAAAACCTGTATAGATTTGAAGTTTCTATTAACAATAATGCCAACAAAATGCCTTGGTTGCTATGGTGAAAAGGTAAGATGTCAAATTTCTATAAAACACTTGTTTTTTGGAAAAAGTCGCGTGACTATAACACTATATTTTTCTATATCATTTAATTTTTTTATGTTTTTCTGACGGTTGTAGAAAAACAATTTTTCCTAACTCTTGTGGAAAATTTTAACGGCCAACTAGACAGTCTCGTGCGGAAAAAGTGGATTTTCCACACTTGATAGGAAAATAGCTATTGACGACTTGATGCTATAAGGGCTGGTAGGCATCAATAAAAACCCCGTGTTTTAAAATATTTTATATTCACTATTAACAGAGATATAGCGTGTGAGGGAAATTCTGGGACTGTATTGTACTTATTATTATTATTTAGTCGGTTTAGAACGTTTTTCTACGTTGTCCGACGCCTATTCTCCACCTCCTTCGATCCTGACAATCATCTTCTGTCAGTTTCTTTTGACTCATTGATCTTTGGATTGACTGTTGCCATTCTAGTTTAGGACGCCCTCTTTTTCTGCGCCCTATTGGTTGCCATTCTAGGACCTGCTTTGGTAATCTTTCGTCGTTCATCCGTTGTACATGGCCGTACCCTATCTTTTAGTCATGTCATCCGTTATGCCTCCTTCGATTCCCATTCTTTCTTTTATGATCTCATTTCTTATGTGATCTGTTCTGGATATTCTCATTGATCTTCTTATTGCATCCATTATGCCTCCTTCGATGCCTCTTTCCGTTTTTGTTTTGTATTTTTCTGTTACGCGACAAGTCTCTATTCCATACAACAGCGTGCTTTTCACCATTGTTTCATATATGTTAAATTTAACATTCTTTTTTATCACTCTGCTCCATAAAATACTGTTAAGACATCCAATAACCTTTTTTGCTTTTACTATTCTTTTTTCCAGTTCTTTACAGTCTGTTCCTGTCTTATCAAATGTGACACCCAAGTATACATACTCATTGCATGGAGATATTACTTGTCCATTATCTAGTTCTAACTCACTGGATTCGTTTCCAATACATAAGTACTGTGTCTTGTCCACTGTTAATCCCCACTTTTGGTATTCTTCCATTAACTTTCTCATCATATACTCCATGTCTTCTTTATCATTAGCTATTACTTGGTCGTCAGCAAACTGTAGTGTGTATATGGTAAATCGGTCGTTAAGTTGTATTCCCATGCCGTGCACTTTCCGTTTCCAGTTTTTTAGAGCTACTGCGATATATATTTTAAAAAGAGTTGGAGAGATACAACATCCCTGTCTTAAGCCTTCTGTTACCAGGAATTCTTTTGAAAGTCGATTTCCAATTTTAATTCCAGAGTTTTACCCATTCTATAGTTCTTTCATCGCTTTTATGTATGTATATGGCTGATATTAATCTGCTGTAACACTGTCCATAGTTCCTCTACTGGAACGGTATCATATGCTTTTTGTAGGTCCACAAAGGCAACATGAGTCTATATCTCTGGCGCTCCTTTTCTCAATGACTTGTTTAAGACAAAAACTTTATCATTACAAGATCTGCCTACACGAAACCCACTTTGCTCTTCTTCTTCTTCTTGCTCATGAAAATCATTCTCTATTAGATCTCTAAGAATCCTACCGTACAATCTACTTAGAGTAATGGTTACTGAAATTCCTCTGTAATTGTTGCAATCCAGCTTGTTTCCTTTTTTATGTATTGAGTATATGAATGCAATTTTCCAATCATCAGGTACTGGATGTCCGTTTATGCATTGATTGATAATATATGTGAGATTTTCGATTAGTTTCTCTGATCCATATTTGAGCATTTCAGCATATATTCCTCCAGGTCCGCTAGCTTTTCCAGATTTAAGCTTTTTATTAATATTTTTTATCATTTCTTTTTCGATTACTACTTTTTCTGCGTGTCCTTCTATGGCTCTCCTCGGAGAGGCTGCCAGATATTCGGGTCTCGTTTCCTGCAGCAGTCCCTTGTAGTGTTCTGTCCATTGTTCTGGTTTGATGATCTGGATGTTTACTTTTTCTTTTGTTGGGTTTTTTACTGTAGAAATGAATTTCCAGACTTCAGAACTCTGCCTACCTCCTACGTGTGTATTTATATCGTGGCATTTGCGCTAGAACATTTCATTTTTTTCTGTGCGTATCGAATTTCTTAGCTGTCTTCTGGTTTCCCTGCAGATTTCTAGGTCTCTTTGTTCTTTAGTACTGAGCCATTTCAAGTATGTGCGTTTTTCTCTTTGACCATTTCCTGTATTTTTTCCGCCCACCACATCTTCCTGCTATTTCTATTATCTTGGTATCCAACAGCTTCGATGCTTGCTTCCTTCAAGCTTTTTATTATGTTTGTATACAGGGTGTCCCAGAACTAATGGTACATAGTTAAACTGTAGATTACCTGGGTCAAAATATTACGATTTAGCCATACTTACCTTAGGCCAAAAGTTCGTACTAACCAAGATACAGGGTGTTAAACTTAATTTTTTCAATTCGATTTTCTCTAATAATTTTTTTAATAATTAATATTTTTGCAAATACTAACCAGCGTGTAAGTTTTTTTTTAAATTGGCAAGACGATTCCGTTAAAAAATTTGATGTACAATGTACTGGGTGTTCCTTAGACTACTATCATTGCATAAAAATCAGTGTATTTTTGTTGTGCCTCGGTGTATACCAGTTTTTATGTAAAATAATGGTTTTCCCATCCTTTTTATGTAAAAAAGTTATCTGTTTTAAAGCAAAGCAACGGTTTTTGAGATTATTGCATTTAAAGTTTTTATTGCATGTGAATGATATGCCTAATTTATGTATGATCCTTTCTTCAATTCTTTCTACTTATTAATAATTTTGCACAAAAAATTCGGGTTAGTGGTTTTCGGGCATGGACAACTTAATTTTGGTAAAAAAAATAATATTATACAGGGTGTTCTCTGGGTCGGTACCGTTACATTAAAATAGGTCTAACTTTTTTGTTCCTCGGTGTATACAAGATTCTATTAAAAACATTAATTTTTTAATTTTATTTAAGTAAAAAAGTTAAAGCGTTTAGATGTCGCTTAGAGCAACGGGATTCAAGATATTTAAATTAGAAATTTTTATTGTATGCGTAAAAGATTTTTGATTAAATTCTTACCTACTTCATACATATTAGCTATAATTAATACTTTTTATAGCATTCTAAGATTGTATGTTTTCTTAAGAAATATTAAGTTAAAAAATATACAGGGTGGTTCTTGAATTATCATAAGTGTGTTATCATTGTTGGTTATTGCAACTGTGTAGGGCTTTGTTTTTAATGAGGAACAAAACCTCTTCGTATTAGTTTTTTTTTAATGGTAAGTACTCAGAGTAATTTATTACTCTAAGGGTAAGTACGTATACTTTATTAATGCAAGTATTTTTTTTTTATTGTTTTGAAAGAAAATTTTATTATTTATTAAAAAAAATAAAATTTTTTAAAATTTCAACTTAAAACTGTTTATTATTGTAGGCTAGATAAATATCCGAGAAAAACTATTTCAAAAAAATTCAAAATGCTAGAGAGGCGTTCAGAAATGCTTTTCTCTCTTTATTTTAAAATCAGACGTTCGTATAATAAGCGAATAAACAAATGTATTCAGGTTAACGGTGGCCAATTTGTTGTTGCAATAAAATATGTATAAATTTTATGATTGGTTGTTTTTATTTTTTTTGTTATTAATAATTATTTAATAATTTAAATAATATTCTGTTTAAAAACTTGCTTTAGTATACACCGATGCACAAAAAAATACACTGATGATTTTATTGCAGTGGTAGTGGTCCAAAGAGCACCCTGTACATTGTACATCAACTTTTTCAACGGAATCGTCTTGCAAATTTCAGAAAAACTTACATGCTGGTTAGTTTTTGTAAAAAATATTAATTAGTAGAATGAATTGAAGAAAGTATCATACATAAATTAGGCATATCACTCACATGCAATAAAAACTTTAAATGCAAAAATTTTAAAAACCGTTGCTCTGAGCGACTTTAAAACAGTATAACTTTTTTACATAAAAAGGATGAGAAAACCATTATTTTACGTAAAAACTGATATACACCGAGGCACAAAAAAAGTCACGGATTTAAATGCAATGCTAGTGGTCCAGGGAACACCCTGTAAACTATACATCAAAATTTTTAACGGAATCGTCTTGCCAATTTCGAAAAAACTTACACGCTGGTTATTTTTTGCAAAAATATTAGTAAAAAAGTTATCAAAGAAAATCGAATTGAAAAAATATAGTTTAACACCCTGTATCTCGGTTAGTACGAACTTTTGGACTAAGGTAAGTATGGTTAAATCGTGATGATTTTAATTTCGTCTGAAAATTATTGTATTTTTTGAGTTAACCTATCACAATGTGCTTAAATTTATATATTATCTTTACATGGAACCGCGCAAAAAAAATACCAAAATTAGCAATAACGCGTTTTATTTAAAAAAAAAATTGTTCCTAAGATTAAATCATATTTTTAAAGTAAACTACTACTTATTTTTTTATTCCTATTTTTTGCTCAATTATTATTACCACTAAACAATATTATTTAAAAAAATATTGTGGTGAACGAAAAATAGTCCGGGTGACTAATAAAAATACTCTGCCATTATATGGGTACCTAAGCTCACACTAGGTACTATAGTTATAGTGTTCGTGTGAGCTCACGGTCCGTATATTTACGGACCGTGGTGTGAGCTAATATAACTAAAATCTGAAATATACTTTATTCAACTCCAGGCTCAATTACCTTTCGTTTGATACCACACAAGCCATGTTTTAACTTAAACTATAATTTTTGAAATCTTTCCCCACCTTTTTTTTTTAAACCAAAATGTATTTTGTTTTAACTCCTGACTCAATTACCTTTCGTTTGATATCACATACGACATATTTTCACTTAAACTCTATTTTTTGAAATCTACTCCCACGTTTCAGATTATTATTATATTATATTAAGAGATGGTGCCACCAGTCAAGCATTTAACAAACATTATGTTTACAGCTTTCGGCGTAAAATACGAATATATACTAGTTGTAAGTGATCAGTGGCGTATATAGAAAGAGTTTCGGGGGGGGGCGGACAGTTTCGGAGGGGGCCCAAGACCCCATGAGGCCGTATTTTATGCTATTTTATGTTTGTACTCATAAAATATGTGGAAAATATCTAAAAAAATCTTAGATTCGGGGGGGGGGGGGGCAGGCCCCCCCTTATATACGCCAATGTAAGTGATTAAAAAGTGTAGTGGGTTTGCAGTACATACCTATTGATTTTAACTAAATCTATGCATATGCCGATGAGTTTTTTTTTATTGTTTTTTAAAAACATATTATATTCTTACAAGTTCATGTCATTATTTTTGGGACAACTTTTTACAACTTTTTTTTGTTGGCCTATGAATTTTGTTATGGTAAACAACTGATAACTGTCAAAAAGTTATCTCAAAAATTATGATATATAGTTTAAATTAGCTTCCCTATCCTTTTTTCCTGTCGAAATCGGTGTTAACCTAACCCTGATAAATTATTCGACAACGTATCCTAACCTGTCCAGACACGCCCCGGTTAGGATACATTTCCCATCAATTGACCACGGTGAGGTTTTGTTTCAGTTTGGTTTAACACCGATTTCAACCTCCCAAAACGAGGACAGGAGAGTTTTAATTTTAAAAATCCCGCCTGACTATGTCAACCAATAGCAAATGGAATGCAAGTTGTGAACTAGCCGCTCTTATTTCTAATCGTACATCATGTAAACTTATGTTGTATGCAGTGATCTCTCTCGCCAACGATTATTATAATCGTTGCTCTCTCGCAAGCTTTCATACCTGGCCGCTGGATGGCTTAACTGAGCAAACATATTTAGGGTCACTGCATCCTCGAAGATATATCCTATTAGATATAATATTAGTTATAGTACTTACCTACAATGATAAAAAAATAATATTTCTGTGGGATTACTCTAAATTTTGCCTTTTTTGGTTAAAATGGTTATAGTTTCTAGAGTCATATTCCCGTGATTCTGCCGTGCTTCCAATCAGGTAGACTCTGTGCAAAAACATGATTTAAAAAAAAAATCCAAACCTTTTAGTTTTGTATTTTACATCGATATTGTTTTACATCGATTTTTTTTCAAATAACACACAGTATCTTTAAAGTTTGTTGGACTCGCGATCATTTAACGGCATTGTTAGAGCTATATTACTTAAATATTAAATCAAGCAAAACAAACTTCAAACCTATCGGGACTTCGAGCCTCGAGGTAAACCTGGACGATCAGTCTAAAGTAGGAATGTTCAGGAAGCCAGAATAATTTTTAATGGTACCTAGCCCTAATGCTACACTTTCTTTATTTTAATTTGATGTCCTATGTACGTACCATATACGTCTGAGGTACGTACATTTTCAGTACTATATACGTACTATGTACGTCTGGAGTACGTACATTTTACGTTTAACTGGACGTACCATGTTAGTTTCTAGTACGAGTTTTTTACGTACATAGTAGGTACATTCATCGAAAATACGTCGAATGTTAGTAGATAGTACGTCCATAGTACGTACAAATCCCTACGACGTACATATATGGGCGTAAGCTCTCCGGTCCTCATTTTGGGAGGTTCTCTTTTGAGCGCAAACCTGTGACAGTTTTTTCGTTGAAAAAAGTCATGCTGGGGGTATCCGAACCTGTAAGGAAATGTTTGTGATTAATTGACAAAGGTTAGGAAAACACCAATTTCGACCTCCTAAATGGAGGACAGTGAAGCTAATTCAAGAAAATAATTTTTCCAAAATATGTGTCGGTTTGGTTCGGTTTGGTTTCACACTCTCTAAGATCCGGGGAAGGAAGTCAGGGAAGTTTTCTTATGAAAAAATATGTTAGAAAGTCGAACTATACGAGTTGTGTAAAGTTTGGCAATCCAGGTTAGAACTTTTTTTTTACAAAGCTTTTTTTACAATGAAATTATTTTTAAACAAATTTCTATTCGAGGAAAATGTTTTCGAACTATTACTTTCGAATAAATTTCCATTCAAAACAACTGTTTTCGAACAAATTTTTGATTAAAGAAAATGTTTTCGAAGAAATTTTCGTTTAAAGAAATGAAAAGAAAAATTTTCGTTTGAAAAAATATTTTCAAACAAATTTCTATTAGAAGAAAGTATTTTTAAACAAATTTCCGTTCGAAGAAAATGTTTTGAAACAAATTTCTGTCAGGAAAAACTGTAAAAAAGTACTATTTGTGCGTTTGTGAGTGTGTGTGTGTGTGTGTGTGTGTGTGTGTGTGTGTGTGTTTGTGCCTATGTGTATGTAGTAAAGCCTTTTTTTAATAATTAGAGTGTAGCTACTTTCGATTTTTTGTTGGGACCCTTTGTTTTTCAATCTTTTGTTTTTTGACCTTTTGTGTTTTCGACCTTTTGTATTTTTGATCCTTTATATTTTTGACCTTTTGAACTTTCGGCTTTTGTATTTTTGACCTTGAGGTTTCGGCTTTTTGTTTTTCGACTTTTTGTAGTCTCGCCCTGATGTTCTCGACCTTTTGTATTTTCGACCTTTTGTATTTTTAACCTCTTAAACCGTAATAAAATAATGGTAGGCATATTATAAACCTGGGGACGACAGTGTTTATTTTTAATCCCGCGACGAGAATTTTCAAGCCCGACGGGAAGGACGGCTATATATTCTGCTAAGTAACTAAAAGGGACTTTAATGCCAAGGTTTATAAACAAAAAATAATAATAATCATAAAATAAATATTAAACCACTAGCCGATACTCTAGTTTTAGCATGTCAACCCCCGGTATATAATAATACAGTGGGCAGTGATTTGTCATTTATTTGATGGGCTATGGACCCGTTGCTATAGCATGGCGTTAAACAAAAGTCAGTCAAACGCTAACAAACATAGAAAAAATGTGGAAAAAATAATATT